>JAHRHZ010000013.1:5596052-5633552 GCA_024137785.1 Ginglymostoma cirratum
TGACGTTTCGGGCCTAGACCCTTCATCAGAAATGGGGGAGGGGAAGATGGTTGTGATGAAGGGTCTAGGCCCAAAACGTCAAGCTTTCCTGCTCCTATGATGCTGCTTGGCCTGCTGTGTTCATCCAGCTCCACACCTTGTTATCTCGGATTCTCCAGCATCTTCATACCTATTATCTCTGCCCGAGTCGACCCATTGTCCTTGCCTGCTCCTGCCCCACCCAACTTATCTCCAACTATTTGGACTCCATTTTCTCCCCCTTGGTCCAGGAACTCCCTACCTACGTCTGTGACACCACCCATGCCCTCCACCTCCTCCAGAACTTCCAATTCCCCGGTCCCCAACACCTCATCTTTACCATCGACGTCCAGTCCCTATACACCTGCATTCACCATACAGAAGGCCTAAAGGTCCTCCGCTTCTTCCTGTCCCTCAGGCCCGACTGGTCCCCTTCCACTGACACCCTCATCCGCTTAACCGAACTTATCCTCACCCTCAACAACTTCTCTTTCAATTCCTCCCACTTCCTACAGACAAAGGGGATGGCCACGGGTACTTGCATGGGCCCAAGCTATGCCTGCCTCTTTGTAGGTTACGTGGAACAATCCCTCTTCCGTACCTACACTGGCCCTAAACTCCACCTCTTCCTCCGTTACATTGATGACTGTATCGGCGGCGCCTCGCGCTCCCAAGAGGAGCTCGAACAGTTTATCCACTTCACCAACATCTTCCACCTCAACCTTAAGTTCACCTGGACCATCTCTAATACCTCTCTCTCCTTCCTGGACCTCTCTGTCTCCATCTCCGGCAACCACCTAGAAACCGATATCCATTTCAAGCCCACCGACTCCCACAACTACCGAGAAAACACCTCCTCCCACCCCGCTTCCTGCAAAAATGCCATCCCCTATTCCCAAATTCCTTTGCCTCCGTCGCATCTGCTCCCAGGATGAGGCATTCCACTCCCGTACATCTCAGATGTCCTCGTTTTTCAAGGACCGCAACATTCCCCCCCTCAGTGGTCAAGAACGCCCTCGACCGTGTCTCCCGCATTTCCCACAACTCATCCCTCACATCCCCTCCCCACAATAAATACCAAAACAGAATCCCCCTCGTCCTCACATACCACCCCACTAACCTCCGGATCCAACACGTCATCCTCCGACACTTCCGCCATCTGCAACCTGACCCCACCACCAAAGACATTTTTTCCTCCCCACCCTTATCTGCCTTCCAGAGGTACCATTCTTTCCGTGACTCCCTTGTCCGCTTCACACTCCCATCCGGCCCCACCACACCCGGCACCTTTCCCTGCAACCGCAGGAAGTGCTACACCTGCCCCTACACCTATCCCCTCACCCCCATCCCAGGCCCCAAGAAGACTTTCCACATCAAGCAGATGTTCATCTGCACATCTGCTAATGTGGTATACTGCATCCGCTGTTCCCGTTGTGTCCTCCTCTACATCGGGAAAATCAAGCAGAGGCTTGGGGACCGCTTTGCAGAACACCTACACTCAGTTCGCACTGAACAACTGCACCTCCCAGTCGCGAACCATTTCAACTCCCCCTCCCATTCCTCAGACCTGTCCATCCTGGACCTCCTGCAGTGCCACAACGATGCTAGGAATAGCAACTCATATTCCGCTTGGGAACCCTGTAGCCCAATGCTATCAATGTGGACTCCACAAGCTTCAAAATCTCCCCTCCCACTACCATATCCCAAAACCAGCTCGTCCCTGCCTCTCTAACCTGTCCTTCCTCCCACCTATCCCCTCCTCCCACCTCAAGCCCCACTCCCATCTCCTACCTACTAACCTCATCCCGCCCCCTTGACCTGTCTGTCCTCCCTGGACTGACCTATCTCCTCCCTACCTCCCCACCTACACTCACCTTTACTGGCTCCATGCCCGCCTCTTTGACCGGTCTGCCTCCTCTCCATCTATCTTCTCTTCTATCCATCTTCTATCCACCTCCCCCTCTCTCCCTGTTTATTTCAGAACCCCATTCCGCTTCCCCATTTCTGAAGAAGGGTCTAGGTCCGAAACGTCAGCCTTCCTGCTCCTCTGATGTTGCTTGGCCTGCTGTGTTCATCCAGCTCTACACCTTGTTATCTCAATAAACTAAGGGTTTCCTTTTCTACTGTGGTGTGCCATCTTTGTTGGTATTTACCTATTTAATTATGGTTTGCTTTGTATTTCAATGCTGCACTTTGGGATGCATCAATGAGCCATCATTGTAATGCTGCAGCAAGGTCACCTTTGTGTTCAGAGTCATATGCCCAGGTCATGGACTGAGCCAGGCATTAGCTCTGGGCTTTTTGTTGCTCTCTTCGTGCTCATTTGCTTTGAGTCGACCTGGATGCTCGCAGTTTTATTGCCTTGCGTTTTTTGCTCATTGTCCCTCAGCCAGACATAGTAGGTTCTGGTGTTTTTGCAATGTTTGTTTAATATTTTTGAAAACGTTTTCACATTAGGGAAGAAGAATGTAGGTACAGATTTCAGGAAGAGGTACCATGAGGTTCTTGAGCAAATTGGCACAGAATGTGAGGAGGTATAAGTTTCGGTTGACTTAAAAGTGAAAAAATCCCCATACTGCTGTGGATGACAAGGAAGGAAATTATAGGGGTTCTGATCTATTCTTTAAATTCCACTCTGGCCAGAGGTTAGGGGCCAGCAGACTGGAGGACAGCAAATGTAGTTCTACTTTCCAAGAAGGGTGGTAGAGGTAAACCAGGGAATTACAGACCAGTGAGTCTCAGATCAGTGACAAGGGAACTATTGCAGGAAATTCTGAATCTTACTGATTTTTAATCTCTGCTTGGAGTGACAAAGTTTGATAGGGACAGTCAGCATGGCTTCGTCAAAGAGGGATCATGCCTAATAAATTTGATTGAAGTTTTGAAGGAGGTAACCAGGGTTTGTAGATGAGCGTTGGGCAATCAATGCGCTTTAAATGGATTTCAGCAAAGCCTTTGACCAGGTCCCACATGGGAGACTGAGAAAGAAGGTAAAAGATCATGGGATCCAAGGTAACTTGGGAAGTTGAATCTAAAATTGGCTTAGTGGTAGGAGACAGAGTGTGATAGTAGAAAGTTGTTTGTGAGACTGGAGGCTCATGTCCAGTGGTGTATGACAGGAATCAGTGCTGGGTCACTTATTATTTGTAATATATTTAAATGATACAGAAGTAGCTGTTAATAGGCGATGGGGATGGGGGTAATAATAAGAAAGTTTGTGGATTACACACAGATCGGTCAGGTGGTTGACAATGAGGAGGAAGGTGTTAGGTTACAGCAGGACATTGATAGATTGATTAGATGGCCACATCAGTGGCAGATGAAATCTAACACTGATCAATATGAGGTGTTACACTTTGGAAGAAATAATGAGACAATGGAATACTCAATAAATGGTAGGACATTAGGAAGCTCAGAAGAACAGAAGTGATCTTGGGGTACTTGACAACAAATCCCTGAAGGTTGCTGGACAGGTTAATAGGTTAGTTAAGAAGGCATGCGGGACACTTGCCTTTATCAGTCATGCCATAGATTATAAGACCAAGAATGCTATGTTGGAGCTGTAGAGGACTTGGCCACAGCTGGAGATCTGTGTGCCGTTCTGACCACAACAGTATGGAAGGAACATGATTACACTGGAGGTGTTGCAAAGGAGATTCACTATGATGTTGCCTAGATTTGAGTATTTTAGATCTGAAAAGTAGCTGGGTAAACTTGAGTTGTTTTCTTTCAAGCAGAAAAGGCTGAGGGGAACGGATTGGGGTGTATAAGATTATGAGGGGTATAGACAGGCAGGATAGAAAGCAACTGTTCCCCCTGTTCTTAAAGGGTCAATAATAAGGGGGTCATAATTTTAAGGTGAAAAGCAGGAGGTTGAGGAAAAGACGTTTCACCCAGAGGATACTGGAATCTGGAATGTAATGCCTGGGAGAGTAGTAGAGGCAGGAGATGTCACAATCTTCAAAAAGCACTTGGATGAAATTTCATAACATCCAAGGCTATGTGCCATGTGCTCAGAAATGGGACTAGTGTAGGTTTAGAGTAGTTTTATTGGTGTAGATTCGATCAGCTCAAGGGCCTCTTTGTGTTGTGTGATTCCACGATTTTATGCTTCTAAATGCCAATTGCACTGTCTATTCCAGATTAATCTTCCTGGAGGAGAATAGTCTTTTTATCAAGGACACTTACATTGATAGGTACTTTAAATGCTTGTTTAAAGTTTGGGACTGCAAGCACAGGTTCCCTTGTTAAATTGTCCTTCAGCTTTACAGTAGGATCAATGTTGATAGTTGAGCCATTGATTTCAAGATTCTTGGCTTTGCAAGGTAGCTGAAATTCTTTTTTTCCTGTTTTCTTTATAAGTGACCTACTTACTAGCTTCTTATACTCAGAGCAAGAGAGTCCTTTAACTGCTACACAGGAGTGAACATGAACAGTTCTTTTGCTGTGACTTTTACAGCGCATCAGTATTTGAGTCCAGGCTAGTACACGTGCATACCTCAGTACACCAAAGTACATAAGAACCTCAGACCTCTGGCACACACAGACCAGGGTTGAAACTGACTTTTAATCCTTGCCTTTGTGTATTTCTGAAAAGGGAAAATGTGAACATTTCTCTTGCCCAGACTGCTGTCTTTTCTCCCATTGAGTCTACAGTCTGAATTACTCACAGGAGATTACATTTCAGTTTGCAGTGTATTTCTTCAATTGAAAGTTCTTTGACACCTTGGAGTAGGCAATGGCCTGGTGGTATTAATCCAGAAATCCAATGGATGTTCTAGGGACATGAGTTTGAATTCCGCCACAGCAGATGGTGGAATTTGAATTACTGTTCACCATGAAATTATTGCCGATTGTCGGGAAAAACACTTCTTGTTCACTAATGTCCTTGAGGGGACGAAATCTGCCACCTTCACCTGGTCTGGCCTTCATGTGACTCCAGACCCACAACAATGTGGTTGACTCTCAACTGCCCTCTGAAATGGCCTAGCAAGCCATTCAGTTTTACCAATCGCTACAAAGTCTCAAAGAAATAAAACAGGATGGATCACCTGGCATCAACTTAAGCACCAGAGAAGACAATGGCATAAACAGCCCTGTCGGCCCTGCAAAGTCCTCCTCACAAACATCTGGGGGTTGGTGACAAAATTGGGAGAGCTGTCTCACAGACCAGTTAAGCAATAGCCTGACATATTCATACTCACAGAATCATACCGAACAGACAACGTCCCAGACACCACCATCACCATCCCTAAATATGGCCTTTCCCACCGGCAGGAGAGACCCAGGAGAGGTGGCAGCACAGTGGTAGACAGTCAGGAGGGTGTTTCTCTAGGAGTCCTCAACATTGATTCTGGACCCCATGAAGTCTCAAGTCTTCAAATTAAACATGGACAAGGAAACCTCCTGCTGATTACCATGTACCATCCTCCCTCAGCTGATGAATCAGTACTTCTCAATGTTGAACAATACTTGGAGAAAGCACTAAGGATGGCAAGGGCACATATTGTACTCTGGGTGAAAGACTTCAATGTCCACCACCAAGAGTGGCTCAGTAACAGTACTACTGATCGAGCTGGTTGGGTCCTAAAGGACACAGCTGCTAGACTGGGTCTGCGTCAGGTGGTGAGGGAACCAACTACAGAGAAAAACATATTTGACCTCATCCTTATTAATCTGCCAGCTGCAGTTGCATCTGTCCATGACAGTATCGGTAAAAGCGACCATCACACAGTCCTTGTGGAGATGCTGTCTCGCCTTCACATTGAGAACAACCTCCATTGTGTTGTGTGGCACCAACACTGTGCTAAATGGGACAGACTTCGCACAGATCTAGCAACTCAAGACTGAGCATCCATGAGGCACCGTGGGCCATCAACAGCAACAGAACTGTACTCCAGCACAATCTGTAACCTCATAGTCTGGCATATCCTCCACTCAACCATTACCATCAAGCCAGGGAATCAGCCCTGGTTCAATGAAGAGTACAGGAGGGCATGCCAGGAGCAGCACCAGGCATACCAGAAGGTGAGGTATCAACCTGGTGAAGACACCAAACAGGACTACTTACTTGCCAAACAGTGAAAGCTAAGCGATCCCACAACCAATGGATCAGATCTAAGCTCTGCAGTCCTGCCACATCCAGTTGTGAATGGTGGTGGACAATTATACAACTCACTGGAGGAGGAGGCTCCACAAATATCTCTATCCTCAATGATGGAAGATCCCAGCACATCAGTGCAAAAAATAAGGCTGAAGCATTTGCAGCACTCATCAGCCAGAAGTGCTGAGTGGATGATCCACCTCTGCCTCCTCCAGTGGTCCCTCGCATTCCAGATTCCAGTCTTCAGCCAATTTGATTCACTCCACGTGATATCAAGAAATGGTTGGAGACACTGGGTACTGCAAAGGCTAAAGGCCCTGACAACATCCCGGCAATAGCACTGAAGACTTGTGCTCCAAAACTTGCCACTCCCCCAGCCAAGCTGTTCCAGTACAGTTACAACATTGGTGTCTGCCCAACAATGTGGAAAATCACCCAAGTATGTCCTGTACTCAAAAAGCAGGACAAATTCAACCAGCCAATTATCGCTCCATCAGTATACTCTCAATCATCAGTAAAGTGACGGAAGGTGTCTTCAACAGTGCAGTCAAGCAGCACCTGCTTAGAAATAACCTGCTCTGTGACACCCAGTTTGGGTTCCACCAGGGCCTCTCAACTCCTGATCTCATTACTGCCTTGGTTCAAAGATGGACAAAAGAGCTCAATTCCAGAGGTGAGGTGAGTGACAGCCCTTGATATCAAGGCTGCATTCGACTGAGTGTGGCATCAAGGATCCCAAGCAAAACTGGAATCAATGGGTATCAGGGGCAAACCCTCCGGTGGTTGCAGTCATATCTGACTCATAGGAAGATAGTCGAGGTTGTTGGCGGTCAATCGTCTCAGCCTCCGGACACCTCTGCAGGAGTTCCTCAGGGTAGTGTCCTAGGCCCAACCATCTTCAGCTGCTTCATCAATGACATTGTCTCCATCATAAGTTCAGAAGTGGGGGTATTCGCCGATGATTGCATAATGTTCAGCACCATTCGTGACTCCTCAGATACTGAAGCAGTCCATGTTCACTTGCAACAAGATCTGAACAATATCCAGGCTTGGGCAGAAAGGTGGCAAGTGACATTTGCACCACACAAATGTCAGGCTATGGCCATCAACAATAAGAGACAATCTAACCACCTTCGCTTTATATTCAATGGTGTTACCATCACTGAATCCCCCATTATCAACATCCTGGGGGTTACCATTGACCAGAAACTCAACTGGATTCACCACATTAACAAGGTGGCTACAAGAGCAGGCCAAAAGCTAGGAATACTGCGCCAAGTAACTCACCTCTTGACTCCTCAAAGCCTGTCCATCACCTACAAGGCACAAATCAGGATCGTGATAGAATACTCCCCTCTTGCTTGGATGAGTGCAGCCCCAATAACACTCAAGAAGCTTGACACTATCCAGGACAAATAGACTGCTTGATTGGCATTACATCCACAAGCATTCACTCCCTACGCCACCTACGCTCAGTAGCAGCAGTGTATACTATTTACAAGATGCCCTGCAGAAATTCACCAAAGATCCTGAGACAGCACCTTCCAAACCCACGACCACTTCCATCTAGAAGATCAAGGGCATCAGACATATGGGAACACTACCACCTCCAAGTTCCCCTCCAAGACACTCACCATCCTAACTTGGAAATATATCGCTGTTCATTCACTGTCACTAGGTCAAAATCCTGGAATTCCCTCCTTAATAGCATTGTGGGTCAACCAACAGCAGGAATACAGCAGTTCAAGAAGGCAGCTCACCATCACCTTCTCAAGGGGAACTAGGGCTGGGCAAGAAATGTTTGCCAGCCTGCAATGCCCGCATCCTAAATGAATAGAAAAAAAAACTCACGTTCAAAATTCCAGAATTCCTCTCCAGACAGCCACTGGATTGACGCCCAAAGAATGTTTTGACTGTATCTCCTATTTGTAAAAACACACATTGAAATTCAAAGTTCAGTATGTCCAGAGGAAATCTGGGGCTATTGTCTGTGGTTGTAAAATGATTAGGTGTTATAAATTCACAGATTGAGGGAAATAGTGGTGGAGTGGTAATGTCACTAGTTTAGCAATTTGTAGGCCCAAGATAATTCTCTGGGGACATGGATGCAAATCCTAGCATAGCAGCTAGTGCAATTTAATTTCAATAATTCAAAAAACCTGGAATTGAAAGTTAGTTTTATTAGTAGTGACCAGGGAATTATTAATGATCTTAACCCATATTGCTCACCACTATTCTTAAGGGCATGAAGACTGCCATCCTTACCCGGTCTGACCTACATGTGATACCAGATCCACCGCAGTATGAATGATTCTGAAATGGCCTCTACTCCAGGGCAATAAATGTTGGCCTTGCCACCAATGCCTATATCACAGTAAGTAATAAATAACTTTGAAAAATACTAAATTTTGCGCCTCTTTATTGATTTCCATTTACTGGATTATTGCCTGGGGTCATTTTTCTCCTCTCATGAACACACAATGCTAAAGGGATATTTTAATTTTGATTTGCACCTTTATTGAAATTAAATCAGTGTAATATCAAAAAATAGAACATATGGAAAGAAATAAAGTATGTCATATGAAAGGAAATCATTGGGACCATGGTATATGTGCCAGACAGAAAAAAACAGACTGAATCTTACTTTTTTTTGGTTAAGTCTAAGTCTTTTGTAGTGATTTCCACTGCAAGGCCGAGAAGGATTTCTCACCATATTTGATCAATCTCACCTCATTAACTATTGACCCCAGCTCTACAGTGTCCCTCACATCCAATCCTGGCCCCATTTAACCAAAGCAGTTCCCAAAATGACTTGCTACTCAGCAGAATAGCCATCAGAACCACCAGAAGGTCAAAGAACTTCTCCACTGCCCAAAGGCAAGTGCCACACTTCTCTCTCTGCCACCTCAATCTCACTGCATCTCTGTTACTGCACCTATCTCCCACTAAAGTTCATGCTCTGCCAATCTCACAAGATTGCTTGCCCAATATTTTCCCCTCACTCATTCTCACTATCCTCCAACACCTTCACACCATTAACACTGTATGCCCTCTCTAGTGCATACTCACTACCTTGGCACACCTCACCACCATTCCTCCAGCTGTACCAGCACTAATTGTTATGCTACCCATTTTCATTTCATTCAGCCTGACCCTTCGTCTCAGGGCAGTCCATAACTGGGTAGAGCAAGCCCATTCAGTTGGAGAGTTGCCTGAATTAGGGTCCTCATCTGGCGTTGGAAGGACAACACTTGGACAACTCTTATGGGAATGCCAAAACATCAATACCCCACCAGTCAAATAAATGCGACTCTTCATTCTGCTCTCATTCTCTCATTAACCCTGCTGTTAGCGTCATTCATTGCACACTACCTCTAACCACTAGCTGTGACACTTCCTCTCTCTTATCTTTTTCAGGTACCACGAGCGTGTCCACCATTTCCACAGTGATCAGGTACTCCAAAAGCCACCTCCTTACACTCACCCTCATGGATTGAGATAATTGAAACATTTGAGGAAGCACCAACAAGGCTGCCTCCTGCACCTTCCAACAGATCAGATACTGACACTTCATGGGAATGTTGGGCTGAGAGACTGTGGGACCACAAGCTGTTGAGTATGACAGCTTGCCATTTGGACAATGAAATACCCAGGCTGCTGACAATGGAGGAGCTGCCAGTGACCAGACCTGCTGGAGAGGACAGGACTCTGTGGTGGCCATGATGAGGGCTGTGTGTGGCCAGTAGATGAACTTTTCAATGATGCCTGGGGCAGGGAGTTGCAACACATAGAAGAGGGCAGAACACCTAGGGAATACTGACCTTGCAAGTCTTTGCTTTGTACAGTACAAGGGTCTATGTGCAAAGTTCTTTCCCTTTAAAAGCCCTAAATTCAGTGGATCCTGCAGGCTCCTTCATCATGGTTTGAGTCACATAACCCACCCACTCCGAATGTGGTCATAACCATTTTTGGCTCAGAACAGTTCTGAGGAAGAGTCACCAGAAACATTAACTCTGATTCCTCTTCACAGATGCTGCCAGACCTGCTGAGTTTTCCAGCAAATTCTGTTTTTGTTTCTGATTTACAGCATCCGCAGTTCGTTCAGTTTCCATCACCGTAATTACCCTGGCACATATTTTAGACCCGTTCAAAGTTGTCATTGCCCCTTCCCACCAACCTGCACTCCCAGTGCTGAAGAATAACTTGATGACGTTTCTATGGCAGCAGCTGCTCTTTCCCAATGCCCACATCCATTTCTCTTTGTCTCTATGTATGGATCTTACAGACTGGCTGTGGTCCACACCCTTGATTGACCAACCCAGACTGACCCAGATACAAAGTGTTCAGACACTTGACTGGTTGCTGCACATTTCCCTGACCGTGTTAACCTCACCCCTGACCGGACTGATTGCTATGGAGTCACAGGACTGTCTGTGACTGACTTCCTGGACGACAGAAGCATAGAACCCCTAACCAAGAACACCCAGATCTGACGTCTGACTAGGGAAAGTCCCCTGAGATGGGTAGCTCCACTTGACTTACTGTGCCAGGATTCACTGACTTATGGAGATAGTAGGAACTGCAGATGCTGGAGAATCTGAGATAACAAGGTGTACAGCTGGATGAACACAGCAGGCATAGCAGCATCAGAGGAGCAGGAAGGCTGACGTTTCCGGCCTAGACCCTTCTAGGCCCGAAACGTCAGCCTTCCTACTCCTCTGATGCTGCTTGGCCTGCTGTGTTCGTCCAGCTCTACACCTTGTTATCTTCACTGACTTATGGGTCCCTTATGGACTTAAGTGAGGACTATTCCCTGAGTCTTTGAGATATGGCTATTTAATTGAAGCACATGCAGCATGTTAGCCACAGAAACTGGTGGCACATGGTACAGGTATGACATTGATGAAGCACACTGCCATATAGCAAGATGTCTGCCCCTTCATCTCAGGGCTGCTGATCAGTGAGGTAAACCTGATGTTTACTGCACTATTTGGCTCTGCCAAGCAAGGGATGGATGGTGCTAACTTTCAGGTAGATGCTGAAAGAATGAATGAGTGCTCGGGAATAGTTCAAACAGCTCTGAGCTGCAGACTGGCCCAATCCATAAACTGGGTCCCTGCCACTATTCGCAAGGTATCCATGCGGCAGTCTTACAATGCAAGTGAGTCTTGTGATGCTAGTCTGTGCCTCCAGGGCTCACTGTCATGATGGGGAATTGCCTTGATGGTCATGAGGGATTGGCAAATGCTACATGCCAATGTCCATGATGGTGGCTGTATGCAGCCAGTGGCCATGGAATGTGCCCTGAGATGCACTTTGGTCTTTTTCAGCATGAGGTCCTTTGGAGAAATAATGAACTGAATTCATCAGCTCTGATTTCCATATTAGGTTCTTTTAATATCTAGCTTATTATTTGAAGTATCTAGAAGGATAGAAAGCTGAGTATAAATATGGTGATTTGAGCCATCAAAAAGGTGTTTTACAGGTCATAATCCCATTAATTGGCAATTTGACACAGCCTAGTGAGAAACTGGTCACAAGCTTGTCAAAAGCATAAAGGTAGAGCAAAATACTCCCAATGTTAAGACGATCCTTGCCGAAATTCTCATAAGATTCTGCCACAAATCTTACCGTTGGTCATGTCATTCAGATGGCTATAAAATTCTGCCCATCTAATCTAACTTTAATTTCCAGTTCTTAAAAAATGGTCTTATAAGTTACAGCACTTCAAATACACTAATACCTATTTATTTAAAAAGCAATGCAGGTTTCTGCCTCTATCGCTTTTCAGGCAATGTGTTCCACTGGTAGCTCCCCAGATACAACATCCCCGCACCCTCCCAACCTTCCACCACCACCCCACCACCTTCTGGGTGAAAAATATGATCATAAACTCTGCTCTAATATTTCCACCAATTGTTTTAAATCCTTGGTTAGTTACCTTTCCTTCCTCTCCAGCCTATGTAGGTTACTCTGAATCACTTCAATTAAAACTTCTCCAGATTCCTCTATTCCAAAAAAAAGTCTCTCCATTATTTCTTTATCTTTAAAATTCTCTACTCCTTGCAATAATCCAGACTCTTTGATTGAACTCATCTATTCTGAACAAGGTTCATAAACTAAACTAGTCCCATTTGCCTACGTTTGGCCATATCCCTTTAAACCTTTCCTATTCATGTACCTGTCTTTTAAATGTTGCAACTGTACTTGCATCTACCACTTCCTCTGCCAGTTCATTACATATGCAAACCATCCTCTGTGTGAAAAAGCTGTCTCTCAGGTCCCTTTTAAGTCTTCCTCCTCTCACTTTAAAAATATGCCCTCTAGTTTTGAACTCCCCTACCCTACGTAAAAGACCTTTGCTATTCACCCTCAAAAGGTCACCCCTTAGCCTCCCACACACCAGGAAAATAAAGTCCCAGCCTATCCAGCTTGTCCTCCTAACCCAAATCGTCCAATCCTGATAAATCTTTTCTGCACCCTCTCCAGTTTAATATTAATCTTCATATAGCAGGGCAACCAGAACTGTACACAATACTCCAAAAGTAGCCTCACCAAGGCCCTGGACAACCGTAACAACTTAGCCACCACTGACGTAAGGCTCACTGGTCTATATTTCTCAGGATTCTTCTTGCAGACTGTCTTAAATAAAGGGATTCAGATTCAGAGGAGGGGTCACTGGAACCAAAACATTGATTCTGTTCTCTCCTTCGCAGATGATGCCAGACCTGCTGAGCTTTTCCAGCAACTTTTTTATTCTTCCTCATGATGTTAAATATTCAGATAACCTGACCCTACAGTGTTGTTAATACAGTGCACTTTGAGTAGGCAACCAACACATTTCTGGCATGGATTTTACCTAGAGTGCATTATGAGACCAGGGAACCATTAAATATTTTGAATAAGTAATGGCAGCTGCTTTTCATATTTTCTAGAAGTGCCTGGTTGCAACCTTGAAAATTTTAGTGAAGCTAATGGAAAAATTAAGAGCCATAAGAGTTCCAAATCTTTGCATATCATGAAGGAAAACACATAGTTCTGCATAGCATGCATTTTCAATATGCCGAGTTAAAATTGATAGATTTAGGGTTATTTTTAAAGTTTGATAGGTGGTGTAAATGTGGGTGTTTCTTAATGGGGCTATTATATTTTGCTGTGAATGTTATCAAAAATAAGATTTACTTTTTCATGTTATATGTCCAAAAGTTCCATTTACTTTTAGAGGTCCTTGACCAAGGCTTTGTTTCAGTTACAAAATTGCTATGAAGTGAAATGTTACATTTGTCGTGAAAAGGGACAATCAATGTTCAACTCTCATCATTTAACTTTAAAGCCTGAGACTTTCATTGACTAAAAATGGTTTTAAAAAGTGGCTAATCTAATATTGTTACTGTGTTCCGACATGTCGAGGCAACTGACATGGAATATACAAAACTGGCTTCATTGGAATTCTCATGTTAATCAAGACACACTTAACTCAGTGAGGTGTTGACAAATTCACTTTTATTTTGTTTTCTTCCTATTTGCATGAAAAATTCATATATTGAGCAACAAAAGACTCTAAAAAATATTAAACTAAAACTTCCTTTAACTTTTTGACATACTGGACACACCTCCTTACCTTCTTTGTTAGTTTTATTATCTGTGTTTGTGTGCATGTGGGTTTGGATTTGCATTTTCTTTTTTTATCTCTTTTAAGAAGCAATAAAAGTCAATTCTCTTTTATTCTAGAAAACCTTGGAATTGTTTCATTTTTAATCCAGTTAACTTAGTTTAAATAAACCGTGATAGCTATGTGCTAATAGAAGAAATACAGACATTTGTTATAACCTACTTGGAAGGCTTGAAAAGAAGAGAATCCATCATCCCTGATCATAATGTAAACGTATTTGTGAAAAATAAGCTGTGTGTTCCTTGCCCAAGACTCAGTTCTTTAATTCTGAAAAATAAAAAAAATTAAATTACATTAATTGAACAGAGGTTAAGTGCCCCTGAGAGGACATAAGTGACTCTGTATTTTCTAGGCATATTCAAAATCAATAAAATTGCAGCATCCGTCAGAGTAATGAAGATTTATTTAGATCCAAAACAGTCAGCAGACAGTCCTCCTGCTTCATCAGCGGATGATACTACCAGCAAAAACTAGTCTCTTGGACGATTGGTACAAGAATGGATTCTTTGCATTTGACTTTCAGCTCCCTAAGGTAAGATTACAACAATCTGCTTAGCTATGATGGTCTTTAGATATGGAATTAACTTTTTTTTTAAAATGACTGATCTAACTCTAGGTATTACTATAATCAACTGCAGGCATTGTTAACACCGCCAGTCTCTTTCTGCAGCTTAGGCTAGGATGATTTTATAAAACCAATCTTATGGTCACTGAAGTAGATAACCCCATTCTTCTTATCTTACAAAAGTATCCAAGAGATATGGGTGCATAGATACCTCTCACAAAAGAAGCCCTTAAAAATCCCAAAAGCAGTATCACATGGAGAAGCAGTATTGAAATATGGCTAAAACAATATAACAGCTTTTTGTGCTCTCTATTAAGAAATTACTTTGGGTGGAAAAGCACATCGATATTGAGTTGGACTTTCTACCCTATACAGAACTAAAGAAGGTGCACCATTCTAATGATGACCCCCTAAATTATTGCAGTTTTTGTGGAGTTCCGAATAGAATTTTTTAATATATATTCTTATCTGCACATACATAAAAGTATTGTGCATTGATAAAACTTTGAAATATTGGATTGAATAACCTCATATATAGGAAATATAATCTAATGGAGTCTGTTATTTCAATTGGAATTTGGTGGATTTCTTTTCGAAGAGGACCTTGGCGCAAATCTACATTATTAAGTTGATGAGTCTTTAGGTAGAGGAAGTGCCAAAACTGGTCATGTAAGACATCTTGGTTGAATGGATTCTGTGCACACACTAGCTCCTGATCTTCAAAAATTCTAAAAAGAAAATCTTGTTCTAACCAGATGCTACCCTTCATTTAGCTTATCAGCAATACAATGTCAGGTGTTAATTTTAAATTCTATTAAATGTTATAATTCTGTAATTGTGCAAATACATTACATTATGCATCATCTTTGGCAGCATTCTTGTCATTTGTGGAGCAATAAAATAGTTCTGCTCAATTGAAAATAGCTAAATCTTTATCATTTCATAATGTGAACAATGTCAGTCCAAGACAATCAGCAACTCTGATTGTTCACAAAATCACTTCGAAGGCAGGAATAGGTACAAAGATAAGTAGGTTTGCAATGAGCCAAAAGTTGTATTGAAACTAACGATCATCACAATCGTACTTTTTTTAACGAGCTAGAATGAAATACAGTCAAAATCTAAAATAAATGTCTTTTAAAATTGCATTTGGTTAACAGTCTCTGCCATATTCTTCACAAAATATTGCTGATGGTTGACTGTTTTTGATGGATCAAAACGGTCGGCTAGAAATTTGGCTTGAATCCCAGAGCCACCGCTGCAGTAAGATTCTGACAGGTTTCCACCTGTGTTGCAATGTAAGTTATGTTAGCAGCCAGCAGACACTTGATCACTCGTTGGCCCACCATTGTTGTTACAGAATTGGCTATCACTTCAATGGTGGGAAGGATGGGCTCCAAGATCTACATGATATTCTCTGCGAAATTGCAGCTAAACTGCTCCATGTCCTTTGATAGAGATAGATAGTAAAATCAACATTAGCAGTCTCTTCAATGTCATTCAACAAGGACCTTATCTGAGTACCCAGCAGATGACTGCACCTTCTAATATAGCTGAGTTGGTTTAAGAAATTATCCTTTCCACGTGTTCTGGCTGCAGACCATTCATGCCCGAGGTCTCATTATACGCAGACCTTGCATCTGTATGTGTCTACAATGTTCAGGCGGAACCAATATCTGAGCTGAGAGCTGGGATTGTAAGATAAAGTGATGGTGTCTTCTCATCACTGTTATGGTGTTTCTCTCCTTCCTCCTGGCAGTGCTGGAACATATCAGGCAACAGGTCTTGAACATCAAAAAATGTAAAAGCAGAAGGGAAGTGTTGAAATGAGAGAGATAAAGGAAAGCAGAGTATATATATTTATACCTTCTGTGGTCTTCATCTTGGACAATGTTGGTGATGTTCTGAGAATGAGATGTGACATGAAGATACAGTCGCTCTTCCAGACTACTTGCGTAAAACCAATTTGTTTTTGTGACTCTGCTGACTTGTAATTGGGATCAGACAATGGAGATTGATTTCCCTGTAATATTCTTGCATTTTCTTATGAGGCTGGTGTGCAAGGCCTTCTGAATCCCAAATCCCAGGGTAATATATTTTTCTTCCTGGAATCCATCTGGGGCATTGAAATCTCCTAGTAGTGTGGGCTTTTGGCTCTTTCTCCATTTCCTAACTTTTCTCTTCTAACTCAATCTCTGCAAATGATTTTACAGCACCATCAGTTCAGGACTAAGCCACCATTTAATCATAGAATCCCTACAGTGCATAAGCAGGCCATTTAGCCCATCGAATCCACACCCTCTAAAGACCATCCCACCCAGGCCTCGCCATCCCCATAACCCTGTACTTACCATGGCCAATCCACTTTCTGTGGGAAGAAATGGGAGCACTCAAAAGAAATTCATGCAGACATGGGCAAATGTGTAAACTCCGCACAGACAGCCCAAGGTTGGAATCGAACCTGGGTCTCTGGCGGTGTGAGGCAGCAATGTTAACCATTGACCCACCTTTCACCAGGAGTGAACCTACCAAGAGGATTAGTTTGGCTACAGTTGTTTTTGAACACCTTTGTTCAGCTCTGTTGCTGAACATTGAGGAAGTCAGCCATGTCAAGAGGAATGAAGCGAAGCAGGACTTACTCAGCCTGATGCTTCAAATGTTCATGTAAGGTGGATACATAAATTTGTGCATTACCTACCCAAATCTGGGCATGTATGGGCAAAATGCCAAGATTGACAAGGGTGGAGGTTAGCCTGAGATCCCCTGTGTCTAAAAAAGTGGGGATATCTAATATTTAGGCCCTGGTATTTACCAAAATATATAAGTAATGACTGATAATCTTAAACAGTGTACACCAAAGGATAGATTTTTTTTTCTTACTTACTGAGTTATGGGATGAGGACATCAGTGACAAGGCCAGCATTAATTACACATCCCTAATTGCCTCAGTGTAAAAAGGTATTGGTTTATTTATCACAATACGTTCCCAACCTTGGGCATTCTGCCAAGGAAAAGCAAAACACATTCATGAGTTATCAAAGTTTTTTTTTAATATCAGTGAGGGTTTTTTTTCACAAGATGTTTCCAAAGGTGTCCCTTTAATGACAAAGGAACTGAACGAGTCATTCTTATGTCATCATGACTAATAAATGTAAAGGTGACCAAAACACAAGATAAATTAAATTTAAAATAGGAAGCATACTAAACAGGTGAAGAAATTGTTGATTAATCTGATAGCAAGTGTAATGTTGATGAAAATTATGCCCATTAAACTGTGATTAATCAACAGACTACACTCCAACTATGTCAATGGAGAAATAGCCACCAGACTGATTTTATAGGTTAATAAAACAAAACTACAGAACTGGAGACTCCTCTCTATTGCTGAGATGTCTAAATAAAGTGAAAAGGGATTTGTTGATTTGAATGCTGAATCATTCCTTTCTGGACTAACTTGTCTTCTTCTCTATATTTACTACTGGCTGCCACTAAAGAGAATTCTACTGTCATTACACTGTCACTAAATATTACTGATGCTGTACTGTTGGTGTGGGTCCTGTTTCTGATTTTTTACAATGAAAATAATGCTTTGGAGGTTGAAATTCCTAGCGGGGAGGAGAGATCAAATTTGGAGAAATCATCCATGGGGCAGAATTTTGGATTGGGTCCAAATTGTCCACTTCTACACAGAAAGTGGCATGTCTTGCACAGACTCTCCCTATGTCTGCTGCTACTTCTGAAGGTGTGCCTGAGATCCTTTGAGGAATTACAACCACTACACATGGATGTGACACCAGCTGACTGCTAGGTTTGGTCTTACTGGATCTTAAGAAGGTCCCAAATGTCTGAAGAAGGAAAGGGTAATTGATCCCGGAGGGGATCAATTACTGTACAATGAAGACCGTGCTTCCACTCTAGGGAAACAATTAAAGATTTTAACATTACTGCTTTGGACTTTGACAGGCCTCTAGCCTTAATAATTTGTTCAATACATATGTTGACTTTACCGTAAGAAAATTTTGGACTTTACTTTGTATTCTTAACTTCTTCATTTTTAAGTTTTGTCCTCTGATATTCTAATTCTTTGTCATATTGGCAAAAATAGGCCCTGGAGTTTCCTTTTGGCCTTCCAGATAGATGACAAATGGTGGGATTATTTTAGTTTTGGGTGCAAATAAAAACCAAATGACAAGTAGCAAAGTCAAGCAATTCAAATCTCAAAGGCTATGAAAGCATAATCAAATCAAATCTTGGATTTATTCTTTATTGGTATTAATTCTTTTGAGGTATGTGAAATGATTCTCTGTAATTATTTATTTATCTTATTCTTAACTGCTTTCCAAGAATGATGCAACTGTCAAAAAGTTAGCATGGATTAAGCAAGAGATTTCTGCACTGTTTCTGTTGATGTAGTTTTGGGATGTCTAGGCTGTTACTGGGAGCATATATTTCTCACCAAGATCTTGCTTTGGTCAAGAATGTGAAAGTATTAACGAGGATGGAGAAAATATTCATTCTTCTTTGACATTCATCAACAGCATCCAATTAACCTACATGTAACACCTGACTGCTTGCATGACTTAAACACTGACCATGGACCTGCTTGACTCGATAACGTGTGGATTGAAATTGGACCAGCCTCTTGACTGATGAGGTGGTATCCTCAAATGACTGGTGTTTATCTTCACCTCATCAATCACCTTTCCCCTCAAATTTCACTCATTATAGTTTACTCTAAGCAAATGCTGTATATTTGCCTCATAAGCCACTGACATATTATAGGTCTGATGGTGATATGGCACTATGCAGTATCATGAAATGTCCACTCCTGTCTGACTGGTACATTTATTCCTCAACGCTCTCCACTGCTGCTAGTTATCTGCTTTTCCTTCCATGCTATAAAGCAAGTTCAACAACAGAGTCTCCGTGCCTCTAACTCAGCATAATGCATCTTGTGTGCTTAAAAGCAGACTAAGACTAAAATGTTGCCTGATTTCATGTTAGTGTTGTAAATCTTGGACAGATACATAAGATTCCTATCTGTCTCTTTGCACCAACGTACTTGCTTGAAGCTTTTAAGCCATGGCTGAATTAAGCTGAAGTTAAGCATGATGTAGTTGCAAGGCTGATATTTTGCTGGTGTTCTCTTGTGTGAATGAAGGCCCAGGAAGAGTGAAGCATTGCCCATGGAGGCATCCTGTGTAAACGATGCACTTCCATGTAATTAATGCTAGATGGTTAGCTCAGCAATTTCACAAGGTGTCATGAACATTGATGAGAAAAGTCTCCAACTCCCCATTCTGTTTCACCAGTCAAGTTGTTTTTTTGTGCTATTAAGTTTCTCGACTGTGATGAGCAAAATTGGAATTGTGATCTTAAAATGGCAACTTGGGCTCATAATAAGACAAAACGTACAGAAAGAAGCTTCTTGCTATCCAATGGTGTGATTCTGAAATCTTCACCTAAGACTTGAAGACTTCATTGGGTGAGTTTTCCTCAATGTCAAGAATCTGATTTTTGGACTCTCACCCAATTAAATCTCAAGCTTGCGATCCAGCAGAAGGGAAAGTGCTTCATGATAGCACCATTGAAGTCATCTTTCATCGCTTCACTGCTTTTTAAGAGTAGGGTAATATAGGCATACTTGATGGTTCAATTTTATTTTTGTGGATATGATGTACTTGGGCAATTTTCCATGTTGCTGAATAGATGCCAATGATGTGGCTGTCCTGGACAGTTACACAAAGGGTTTGGAGAGAGCACAGGTTTTTCATGCTGCAGCCAGGATACTGTAGGAATCTACAGGAATATTTTTTGCACACATTTGATATGTTACCATGAGACTTCATATGGTCTGGAGTCAATGCTGAGCATCTTTAGAGCCATTCTCTACTGATAGTATATCATAATGCAGGTGCCAACTGACGCTGGACAGTATATAGATAGGAATGGTGATAGACAACTCTGGAGAAAATTATTGGAGACATGAGAATTGCTATGTCAGGTTGTTGTTTTACTTTATTTTATCAGTCAGCTCTCCTAATTACCCAAAAAAAAATCAGTGAAGACGACTTTTCAGAGTTGAATGGAAAATTGTGCCTTTGTCATATTTGACACATAGTTACTTGATAGCATAGAATGCAAGTATTGCTCAAAAAGAGACATACTGTTAAACCTTTCCATTTTATAACCATCAGGAAGATGGAAATATTTCAAATCTCAATAGGTATAACAATCACATGCAGTATAGATTGTTGCTCCCCTTAAAATTTTGTTGCATTCATCTGTAAAAGTGCAAGATAAAATGTTTTTACAGCATATCTATTGTTCAGGCAATATCTGCTAAATTGTTCAAAGCCTGGTGACCCATATAGTTTTATACTTATTCAACCTTTCCTGTAGCAGTTTCAAACAATTCACTGGCTTATTAAAAATTTTTCAGAGGTCTGTTGAAAGTCAAACACATTGACAATTTGCCAGCTCTTGTAGTTCATGCATGGCACTGAGTTTGTTGATAGCAACATGTGCATGCTATAGAATAAATTAATCTTTTCATCTCCCAAAACATCACATCTGTCACCATTTTGAGTATGTAATCAATAAAAACTTGTCGAAAGCCCTTTCACAAGACAATTCTTCGTAGGAACTGGCAGGAAAGTCTTGACGATAACTGTAACTTTCTAGCAAAGAATGTGGAATTAGATAAAGTGTCTGAAAGCATCTGAGATGATATATCTCAGTGAAAGATGTTTGGAGATAAAATAACCTTCCTGAAGTTAACATTCAACTCCTATTTGCAACCACTCATATTTTCAGCGAAATGCAAAAACGTAGCTCTTAAGGAGTATGATAGCCTCCTGTTTTATAAATAGATCCACAATGGTATGCATAATGAGCAAGGAAGTGCAAGTAGTTTTAGAATAACAAATGAGTTTTTAAAGTCCATCCAAATTCCTAAAGTAATATGGACAACTTAAATACAGCACGCTCCTTTTCAATTGTTATTCATTTTCTTTTCATTCAGTCTGAAAAAGATATGTTAAAGCTACCATTATCTATGTGTATTGTTGAATATGTTTATATATAAGATTTCAATATCGCATTCACTTTAAAGTTAAATGCTGTATTACTTCAGATTGGATATATTTAACTTTCTGTCACATCTGAGTTCCGTGGTCAGTCACTCAATTTATTTATCCATCATAATTGTGATAAGTTAAGTAATTGATCAGCATCCATCTACTTTAAAAGATAAATGTAGCAAAATTTAAACAAAAACCTTGAAAAAAAAGGATATTCGCTTATGTCACTTTATTCCATAGACAAAGCCAGTTTAGGTGTGCAAATGACATTGCTTTATAAAAGGGAAAAGAATGATTATTAATTGCTCAATGTCAAGTCCTTTGTGAGCAGATTTTGCATAAATATGGAAAGGAGTTCAGTTTCTGTCAAAACTAGCTTTGCCAAATGCGAACATTCTGATTTTCTTGAAAGACAAAGTGGCTGGGCCTTGGGTGTACAAAGCTCCATACGCTGGTGCTAGGGATACAAGTGTAATTCTAGACAATTGAAATGACTTGTAAGATCATCTCTTTCCTAAATAGTGACAGCTGAGGGACGAGAGCAGGCCAAATGCCCATAGGATTTATGTGAATGTCAGCAGACTTTGCACTCCAGAAAACGAAACATTAATTTTCCTTAATAAAACATAAAAGTACATTTTTATTTGTATTTAGTGGACCTCTGCTTAATACTTGCTGTTCAAATTGTTTTTGGATGCTTGACAACTGAGGAATATTATTCTTAGCATTACTAACTACAGTATATAGGAAAAAATGAAATAGCAAATATAATCCAAATGACCCACACATACTTTTAACATATGAATCATGCAATTAAGGACAATTATTTCATTCTTAACATGGAGCTGGATTTTTCAGGAATGGCATCCGCCAATAAAACAGTCCCCATTCTTGATATCTATTTGTTTAAACAAATGAAGTGGATTTCCAAGCAGCCAGTAATACCAACATTAACAAGAAGGTAAGCACAAAATCAGATTGAAGTATCCTCACAGGGAGAAAATCAGGAAATAAAAACAAACTAAATCCCTTAATTTTTTTGATTTACACTTAACACATGAATAATGGAAATGTACTAATGGAATTGAGGTATATATCATTTTGAAGATATGTAGAACATATTACTATAAAGAAGAAATTTGACTTTCAGCAAATATAAAAGATCATTTCAAGGATAGTGTGGCTACTTAAAGTAATTATATACTTAGTATATATTTTAAAACAAAGTTTCACTTCACTCAAAGTTTTCATTGGTGTTTATGTGAGGTCAGGAGCACAGAGTGGAATATCTCATTAGAATTCCAATTGATTGTTTTCTGGGGGACCTTCAAAAGTACATAGTCTGGAACAGCACAGAATCACTGACAGCAACTTCTCTGGATTTTCCTGTTTAAAATAATTATGGGCAGACTGTAGAAGTTGCTGTCAATTCCAGAGGAGTCACAACTGTGGGCTTTGACAGTTTTGCCATCATTACGACTGCAAAGTCTGGGCTATTTTTTGTGCATGTCCTTTAATATGTAGAGTATAGAATTTATACAAACACATAAACATTCAAACTTCAACTTAAGTTTGTGAACCATGGGTGAAAAGGGTCAATGGTGAAAGTATAAGAAGAGCTACAGTGAATTAGTAACATATTTTGACGGCATCCAATTTTCAATTTCAGTGACTTCAACACAAAAGAAAACTGGTTGCAGTTTAATTGTGTTCTCATATTGTTTATTACTAATTTTGTATTTTCACCGGAAACCACTTCCACCACCCTTTCCCCTGCACAGCCATCATCAGCAAATCTGCTCTGTTCCCTTTATATTAATTGTCTACATTTCCTGAATTGACACTGACTTCAGCAGCGATTTTGCTGACTGATAATTATCCCTAATTTTCCTATGAACCTCATCAGTGTAAGGATGTAGAAAGTCACTGCAAACAAGCAGGAATTGGTATAGACAATGTATGCCTGATGAAACATAGAAAGAAGTTGCATCATATTCATTCTTTTGATCCCATTTTTCAGTAAACTGGAGTTTTTAGGTACCAAACCAGAGCCAGCATGTCCAGCGCTGCATGTTCAAGAATATGAAATCAATTTTTGATTTTCATTGTACAATATACAAACATACATTCAATATATGAATCAGAAGCAAGAGTAGCTCATTCAGCCATTCAACACTGCTCCACCATTCAATAAGATCTGGCTGACCCGATAATAAACTCAAATACATATTTCCACCTACCCATGATAACCATTCAACAAATGGAATACAGATTTCAAAAAGTGACAAATTTTAAAAATAATTGTTAAATTCCAGAAATAGTAACTTTCCTACCAGATACAATTGAAGTTTTTAAGCTAAATTAGCGAACTCTGCAGAAAGCCAGTACAAATGCATAACATTTTACTGAGCTGTTGTTTCACTCAAAGAACAGAGATATATTAATGAATGGCAGAGGAAATCATTGGGTATTTTGTGGAATCGGCTAAAATGATTGAGAAAATGTGATTACCCCATATCGTCACAAATTTCCTCTGCCTTTTGCATTGTAAACTGCCATTACACATTACTACGTTGCTTTGCTAGGGGAATTCAGGAACTTCTGGATGATAAAACTATTTGGCCTTGTTTTTATTTTGTTTTATTGGGTCTGCAGAGTGTAAGTTATGTTGGTTGCATTAATTTTACAGAGGCTACCAAAAATCCTCTAAATTCAGCTACAATTATACAAAGGAACACCAAGGACAATGCTCAGAACAGTTCAGATTTGTCTAATTGATCATTTCATGATGTTTTATAAATTACAAGAATGTAAGATATAAAATACAGGTTTATATAGTGATTGTGTATAACAAAATTCTTACAGTACAGCCCATTGTGTCTGCATAAGCTCTCCAAATTAGCATTTAGGCTGAATTTTACCAAAATTTGGTGAATGTCAATTTTAGGGAGTTTGTAGGGGTTATTCTTTGTGAGCTCCCGTGAGTTACCGCAAGCAATTTTATGTTGTTCACGTTATTGTTTCAGCACTATGCCCCTAAAATCACGCAATTATGTGTTCATCATCAGCAGAAGTACTCATCAATATTGAGACCTTCTGAGATTTATACTACAGGCTCTGTATTTAAAGCCGATCTGTAAGCAAGGTCAATAAATGCCTTTCACAGTGCATGTAGTGGGAGAGAAAGACAAAAGAAAAACTTTTCAGATGGCATCTAGGTGGCACAGGTGACATGTCATTGCAAATAAAAGCTGACATTCCTAAATGTATTATTATTTTATATCAGCACCTGTCTGATAGACTGTCATTGTAACTGTAGTTACAAGAATCCAGCTACATAGCCAACTTGTCCTTAATGCCATACCATGTTAGAACTCTGTCTAAGGCAGTGCTACTCTTTCGCTAACACCCAGCATAGCATCAAATTTTCTGATTGCTCACTGTGGGAGTAAGACAAGCTAGAAAGCCTTCAAACAGCTGAAAACATTCACTTTCAAAGAACAACAGGGAAAACAAGATAAAACAAACAAAAAAATAGCTGCTAGGAACAAGCTGTTTGCCTTTTGAGTTACAACAAATTTACAGTCAAGAATGATCACTTCAGCCAACTCATGACTACTGCAACTGGATGTCAATTAAGCCTTGCCTGGCTCTTTGTGCCTGGCGCTGTGCTATTCTATCATGCTGAAAGGTGCTGTGCAATGTCCTCAGATTCCTCCTTGGAAGGCTGCTGCCACTCTCCTGGCCACAATGACAATGATCCCTGCTGAGGCTGGATTCATGCAAAGGACCTATGTGGGAATCTCAGAAACAGGACAAGTCTTTAGTAATGTGAGCAGACAGCATTCACATTACACAGAAATGATAGTTTAACATAGTCCTCTAAAGAGTGGAACGTGGAGCACTCTGACAACAAGGACCATGGAATGTCTCTTCATAGTTGTACGATGTAGGAATACGAATATGAATGATTTAATTGTATTGCGTACTTAACAGTGAGAAAAACTGTAAAATACAGTGAAGAGCATGTCCACTATTGCCATGTTCCTGTGCCGTTTTGAATAGTTTAAGAATAAGGTTAAAAATGGAAAGTTAAGGCTTAAAGAGAGTCCCTTAGTCCTATAAGCCAGCTCATCATCAACGATGCCTTCGCCACCATCCCTCCTCCACCACCTCGCCGCTGTCTACATTGGACCCAACCAACATTGAAGTTGCCACTCACTGGGTTAATTCTCCTCTGCCACCAATTCGCCATTGCCAACCAAAGACAAGGTCGCCGATCCTCCGACACCATCTTTCGCCGCTGGACCTATGTTGCCACCGTCACTTCCACTGATGTAATAGCTGCTGATTCTGTTATCTGGAAAAGTAAGTAAGGGATCACTCAAGTCCACTCTGTGTTCACTCACCACCGCCACTTGGTCTGCAGTGGGATCCCTCATCATCGATGCTGTCAAGCTCAGGATAAGAGGTAAGTAAGGAAAAGAGAAAGGAAAGAAAGAAAAGAAAAGTGGTTGGAGCAGACAAGCCCTGGCTCAGGAGCTCTACTCCGTGCCGTCTTGATGACATCACTGATGACTGGGCACCTTATTCCAATGAATGCAGCACAAGTCGTGCCAAACAAATACAATGGAAGATTCGAGGTGTAGTTGGATTACTGAAACCTTGCCTCCCACTCCCAGCCCCGCCAAAATACGTCACTCAAATTAGGCAGAATTGCATAAAACAGCCAAACAGTTCGGGGTGAAAGGAAATCAGTTCCATGGCCTTCTGCAACCTAATGGATCTTGGATTGACTTTTTGTGAACTGTGGTCCATGTGGACATATTCAAGTTGTCAAGGATTACTCTGCTTTGCAGAGATGATTGTGATCAATCTGTAAAGACCAATGATATGGTCAAGACTACTTGTGGCCAGGAATTTTATCCCACAGAGTCAGTGATTGTATACGTTTCACAAAGAGGGTATTTGTTTACAGATAACTATAACCTGTACTGTGAAAGTGACTGACAAATGAAATTATCCCACACTCACAAGTATAGCGCACTTACTCAGACAGAAAGAAAAGTACACTTACTCTTCTGACTCCAGATATGGTCATAGCCATTTCCCCATTTCAATTGTACATTTGAGATTTGTGTGAGATTGAGAGACAACAGAGGTCATACAGTTCAGAGTGATTCACAGGCTCAGAGCGGTAAGTAAGGCCTTCCTCCCAGAGTCAAGTTCCCTTCTTCCCTAAACTCCCCATCATCCCTACCGAATTTCACACATTCTCATCCAACTCATTTTATTTATGTCTTAATCTCCCAATATTCCCCCTGATCCCAGCCCTACGACTTACCCCTGCCAACCATCATGAAACACTATCCCCCTGTGAAAGCCAGGATGGTGGTCACCATTGATGACATCCCTCTCCACAGTAACCCATGTCCTTCAAATGCAGTATCACAGCATGTTGACTCCAGTCGCCACATTCGACTTGCCTAACTTCCCAGCCATAGATATGGCACCTCAAAACCTCCCCAACCACCCCCTCCCAACCCCCTCATTTTCATTCTGCTGACCCATAGGACTGATTGCAGGCTCCCCTGTCCAACTTTGAAGAACAGCCACAACTGATGAGTGTCCAGGCTGCTGGCTGATTTCTGTGCAACTTCCTGCACTTACTGGTTGCACTGGACCTGCAGGATTGACCGTGATCCACTGTCTGGACCGTACTGATATGGAACCCATAACTCTGACCACCCCAACTAGCTGACTGACGTAATCCATGCCCCTAGACTGAAATAAGGTGCTGCCCTTGACAGCGATAGTCATCCTTGACTTAGCAGTGGACTGCTCCCATTAGACTTTGAGACATGGCCATTTGGTTAAAGCTCATGTGGTGTGTTTGCCTTGTAAGCTGCTGGCACGTGCTGCAAATATGGCATTGATATAGAACAGTGCCACACAGCAGCATTTCCACCCCTTTGACTAATGACTGCTGACAGCCATGACAAGCTGCTTGGCTTTGTGTCTGTGCTAAACAGCAAGACAGAAATACTGTAAGCCTTTAAGTTCTGAATGAAGTAGAAAAGTGCAAAAAGGCAGGGCAAGGCAAAGATACAGTGAGCATCCAAGTAAGGCGCAAAGGAGTGAGCACTAAGAGAACGAGAGAAATGCACACTACTCCAGTGCATGGGTTTGGTGCCTGTTCCTGTACACAAACCACCTGGCAACAACATTGCAATGTAACTTGTTGGTGCACTCCAAAACACAACACTGGTTTGGAGAACTGTATTTCAAATCTGAAGTGTGCCACGGCAATGTTGTGAGGCAAGTGCCTGTCCAATGCCGAGCTCAATGAATGGATGTGGAATCTCCGATGGAGGGTACTTTAAGTTATCGAGACCACTTGAGCAAGATGGAAGCTTGGGGGGAAATGTGGGAAGCTGGAGCTGCTTTCACTTTTTTGAATTTCATTTTGGAAATTATCTCTGCCTGGTTTCTCTCTGCTGCCTGGGAGAACAGGAATTTGTACATAAATGAGATGATATTTGGTGTTAGTGAGATGTAAATCCAAGCAAATTGACATGTTGCTGTTCAAATTCGGAGTGGAAAATCAAACTTTTTCTTGACAATCTCATATTCATAAACTTGTCATATTTTGCGAATTGACTTAACATTGTCCATGTCAATCGGGGGCTGTGAAAATTCAGCCCCATGACTTAGTGCCATTCTCCTGCCTTCTGGCCAAATCCCTGCAAATTTTTTTCTAATCAAATAATCATCAAATACCCTCCTGAATGCCTCAATTGAACCTATCACCTTCACATTTCCAGGCAACACATTCCAGGCATATGCTACATGTGAGTTAAAAGATTCTTTCTCACATCAGATTTGCTTCCTTCGCAAATCACTTCAAACCTGTAGCCCCTTATACTCAATCCTTTTACAAGCAGAAACAAGTTCTCCCTATCTACTCTGATTCATCCTCTCGTGATTTTGGAAACTTTCATCAAACTTTCTCTTAGCCTTTTTGTCTCCAAAAAGAAAAGTCCCAGCTTCTCCAATCTCTCTTTGTAAATGAAGTTCTTCATCCTGGAACAGTTCTCATAAACTCTTCTGTACACTCTCCAATGTGTCCACATCCTTCCTAAAGTATAGTGCACAGAACTGTATGAGTGGCATTCAGATTCTAAAAACTTGCCTTTCATTTTCTTACTCAATACATGTTGACCTTATCCCTAGACATTGAAAAGATCTTTGGCTAAGGGTAGAGTTAACATGCATTATGATTGTCATCCAGCACATTCTTAATTTTATTGTTAGTAGTAGATCAGATGCCATATTAGTTCAATTGGCTGCAACTGAAATTTCTGATAATCAAGGCTGAACCTTAAGGACATTAAGTAATTAAGTAATGCTTTAATAACTAATTATGCAAGTAATAACATTAAGTAATTTTGCTGAGAATTATGTTACTAAATTGTCTATTAATGTGCAGAAAAGTAGTCACAGATGTAGCTTTAGAAATCGTAAATATAAAATTACTATAAACTGAATTTCTATAATGGTAAATATAGATCATCAAATTTTCATTAACATCATTTGATTATTCCAACCTGAGATCTTCCATGGAATCTTTATAAGGACAAATACTGACCTAATATATCTGCTATAATTACATGATCGTAGATTCAGGCACGTCCAGGACACCTTTGTGGAATAAATTAAACCTTCTGCACTGAAATTATTAAAATTAATATTTATAAAAAGACATCAAAACTAGACAATTGAAACACCATCAAGAAATTTGAATCTCCTGATTTTAATTGACACTTGCATAATAATTTCACATAATGATAGATAAAAAGAAAGACAATGGAGCTAGACTTGGGAATATACTAGCAATATTTCAGTAGTTGTTTTTGAGCAGCAGAACAGAGAGAATGAATGGTAGACTCGTAAGAACAAAACAAGGAAAGCTTTTATATCTAGCTATCTATCTCTCTCTGTCTTCCTATCTCTCTCCCTTCTCTTTCTTTCCTCTGTCTCTACCCCACCCCCTTTCCTTTATTCTTTTTCATCATCAAGGAAGACTGCACCCAATAATAAAAGAAATTGGGAAAACAACCATTCACTGAGAATACAAGCAGATCTACAAATCGTCCAACTATTGAAGATATAATCAACAATTAAACATCTGCATTCTCAGTTTCAAAGTAGAACATTTCAGAATTCTTATGGATTTTTAAACTGTGTAGATTTTATTCTTCCTTTCTGAACTAGACACTCTCTTACTTTTAAACTTAATCTGCGTGTCTGTGTGTGTGTGTGTGTGTGTGCGCGTATACGTGACATTGCATTTTTATTGTTTTTTTCTCAAAATTAGTAGATGGTAAAATTTTTCTTCCTTTCATTCAAGTTAACCTTGCAATTGCCTTCTTCATTTTCACTAGTACACATTTAAATAAAATGTGTTAACATAAAGTCTTACAAAACCATCAGGCTGCTATCTCATTAGAGAAAGAGAGAGAGAGACGACTGATGGCGGTTTAACCTGAGGGTCACCACACCTCAGGCAAGGGAAGAGGTTGAGAAAGACAGTCCTTCATGATAACATCAGTCGGTGAGGGAATTGAAACTACGCTGTTGGCATCAGTCTACATCACAAATAGGCCATTCAGCCAGCTGGACATGAAATGTAATATCTGCATGCTAAAAGGAAATAAAAATATTTGTTGTGACCAACCAAAAGTGGAAAAGTGAAAAGAGAGTAGCTAAATCATCATTCCATACCCAGTCATAATAATTGTAAATAATATGCAGGGTCATGATACTGGCTAGTCTGTGTTCGGTAATTGATTGTACATTTACAATTTTTTTTCATATAATTATTGTGGTCACCAAGACTTGTGTAACCACTGATCCTCACCACATGATAACACAAAGAACTTCATTACATTTTCTCATTTTTGGGCGCAAGGAGTCGTTAAGTGATTGACTCTACCTGGCAACAGTACTAAGGCACTTTGACTTGCTGCTTGACTCTTTATTGTCTGAGATCATATTCAATTTATTTAGTCATCTCTTCCCATCAATCCTGTGCATCTTTTAGTTTAGTGAAATGCTGGTGGACTTAAAAAGACCATCCAGATTCACAGGAATTTTTCAAAACAATAAGCAAAATGATACCAGGGATGATAAAAGAAGGGACAATGAGAAATACACACCAACAATAAGCATTTACTTTAATGATTTTAGTACCTCCACAAAATGTTCTGGAAGTTAATCTGTTACACAGACTGAAATTATTAGTCTGAATTAGCTTACTTGATGCATATGCTCATGGATCCTACATTTTATTCCAGGGCAGCACATCGTTATGAACACTTTGTACCTGTGTTAACATGACAACACACCTCTATAAACAGATCATGGCCAAATGCATCACTTCACCATGTCTTCACAACAAAATATTCCTATTGTGTTAATATAATCTCCATGTTAACAAAGGCCCCTATTATAAATTGTTTTGAAAGCATTATTTCTTCAGAAAATAATGCACTGTGATATAAGCCAAGGACTTATTGAGATACCATTAAATATAACACTTTTGCAAGGGCTTTAGATATGTATCCTCAAAATACAAGTCACTACTTGATCACTTGTGATGTTACACATGAATTTACATTGAACTGAGCTATTGCCTCTCTCTGTTCCTACTGTTTGACTGGGTTCCCTGTTGTATGATCATGAGTTCCTGATCTCTTCCAACACTTCCCCTCTACCGATAAGCCTTTGTTCATTCCTGTGTGCTCAGTTTATTCCTTTTCTCTTATAATTTTTTTCTCTCAACTTAAAATCTGAGTTGTGACTTCACACTGTTACTATTATTCTATTTCTATTTTCTTTTTCTGAAGCATGAGCTGAAGAACATCAAATATGAGAATTAAACTGAACCTCTAATTAGCTCTTGATTTCATTTTAAAAAAAACTTCTTTGATAATTTTAAACTAGACACAAATTGAGGAACACTATCTTTTTTGTTTTTTTGTGGACATCTGAATGACCAGTGGACCAATCAACTAGAATACACACACACCTAATAATAGGTTAAGAGATTGTGATTTCCACTATTTAATGAAGAAGAATCTTGCCACATGAAGAACTTAAGCATTGATTTAACCAATACTGTGTGCCGTTTGACTGAGTCAGCTGAAAGAAGTATATTAAAATTTAACTTATAAAAATATATCTCAATACATTTTGATAAAGGCTGTTTTTTCTTTATTCATTCACGAGATGAGGGCTTCGCTAGCTAGGCAGCATTTAATGCCTGTCTCTACTTGCCCAGAAGGCAGTTCAGAGTAAACCACATTGCTGTGGGCCTGGAGTCGCATGTAGGCCAGACCAGGTAAGAATGGCAGTTTCCTTCCCTAAAGGATATTAGTGAACCAGAAGGGTTTTTACAACAATCTCCAATGGATTCACAGTCATTATTAGACTCTTAATTCCAGGTATTTATTGAGTTCAAATTCCACCACCTGTGGTGGCGGGATTCGAACCCAGGTCCCCAAAACATTAGCTGGATCAACAACCCAGCAGAGGTTTGGGGACCACTTTGCAGAACACCTACACTTGGTTCGCACTAAACAACTTCACCTCCCAGTCGCGAACCATTTCAACTCCCCCTCCCATTCCTCAGACGACATGTCCATCCTGGGGCTCCTGCAGTGCCACAACGATGCCACCCGAAGGTTGCAGGAACAGCAACTCATATTCCGCTTGGGAACCCTGCAGCCCAATGGTATCAATGTGGACTTCACAAGCTTCAAAATCTCCCCTCCCCTACCACATCCCAAAACCAGCCCAGCTCGTCCCCGCCTCCCTAACCTGTCCTTCCTCCCACCTATACCATCCTCCCAACTCAAGCCCCACCCCTATTTCCTACCTACTAACCTCATTCCGCCCCCTTGACCTGTCCGTCCTCCCTGGACTGACCTATCTCCTCCCTAACTCCCCACCTACACTCACCTTTACTGGCTCCATCCCCACCTCTTTGACCTGTCTGTCTCCTCTCCACCTATCTTCTCTTCTATCCATCTTCTATCCGCCTCCCGCTCTTTCCCTATTTATTTCAGAACCCCCTTCCCCTCCCTATTTTTGAAGAAGGGTCTAGGCCCGAAACGTCAGCCTTCCTGCTCCTCTGATGCTGCTTGGCCTGCTGTGTTCATCCAGCTCTACACCTTGTTATCTCAGATTCTCCAGCATCTGCAATTCCTACTATCTCTCTAACCCAGCGATAATACCACTAGGCCATCACATTGGATTATTAACTCTTATAACAACAGTTAAACTATTTTCCAAAATCAAACTGAAATGATGCAGTCAACATAAGAAAACAAATTCATTATTCGTAGAATCAAAAAATGATGCAGCACATAATGAGGCCATTCTGCCCCATTATGCATTTGGTGGCTCATTGAAAGAGTAATCCAATTAGTCCCACTCCCCTGGCCTTCTGCCATATTCCTATATGTATTCACATCCATTTTTTTAAAATGGAATAATTTTTGTTACAATGACTGATAGTGTGTAAAGGATGTGTCATAAGCGATTCAAAAAGGCAGTTCACCACCACCTTCTTGAGGGCAATTATGGGTAAGCAATAAATGCTAGCCCAGTTAATGATGTCCACATCACATGAGTAAATAAAAAAAAGTTAGTTATGGAAGTCAAAAGAACCACAGATACTGTAAATCAGAAATAAAAACAGAAATTAGTGGAAAAGCTCTGCACGTCTGGCAGTATCTGTGGAAAGAAATCAAGGTTAACATTTCGGGTTGACTGACCCTTCCTCAGAATGCTTCTGAATCTTCTGAGCCAAAGCTCACAGTTCTGAGGAAGGGCTACTCAACCCAAAATGTTAACTCTGATTTCTCTCCACAGATGCTACCAGACCTGCTGACCTTTTCCAGTAATTTCTGTTTCGTTTGTGAGTTATGGGAGCTCATGCAAAAGTGGCAAAGAGTCAATGAGTCACAAGCACCACAAGAATAGGCTTGATCTCAGGGTCTTTGCAGTGAATGAATGATTGTTTAGAATTTACCTTCAAGGGTAAGACATTTACTTTATGGCACAGGAAGGTTGTGACAGAAGCTTTTACTCTAATGTTTCCTGGAGTGCTATTTACTGGTTCTGATAATCTAATCTGAGTATTACCTATTTTAGTTTATTCATGTTTTAGCTTTTGACCTTGTGAACAGTGATTAATGTTCATAGAATTACATCTTATTTAGACTGTTTTATGTATTACATAAAACTATGGAACACAGCCCTGACATGCTTTACATATGGTGTCTCAACATGTTGCATATTAGAGTGGTAGGGAGGAGATTTGGTGCCTTATAAGTTATCTGAAACTCACAGCAACTTACTGACCTCAGCTAACAAAAAGATCCCAGCAGAGGACAACCATTTCCCTGTAGTTGGAAGAGGAAAAGATCTGAAGGTATCACTTAGGGCTACAGTGGACCCACCAGCAGGAAGCTAAAATGTGTCAAATACAAAGTTCTAAGTGTATCTTGTTAAATAGTCTCCATCAGGCAACGACGTATAGCACAAATAACCTAAAAGAGGGGACAAAATAGTAGCAAAAGAGGATTTTTTTTGATTAGATATATTAATAAATATAATATGAAAACAAAGATTACTAACGAAATAAATTAAGAAAATGTGTGGAATGAGATCTGTTCACAAGAAGTAAAATGAGGAACAACCAACAAAACTTTTCTAATACACCGTGCAGGGAAAGATTCTTTTTAATTGCTGCATTTGTAATCAGAGAAGACAGCGTTTGTCCACAACGTCACAATGGATCAAACATGATATTCTTTTTAAAATCTCTAATCGTCTGAATGCAATGTCCAGAGTGTGAGACAGACTGGAGAGCAGCCCATGGGGGCAGTTGCTGAACAATGGCAGGTCTTCTGCTAATTGACTGCAGAATGAGCCAGATCCCCTTGTGGGAAGTGCACAAGACAGCAGCAGATGGAGATGGAGTGGACACCCTGGCAGAAAGCATCACAAAACCTGCTGCGAGTCTGGCCCCAATTATGGGTCATAACACCTCTTGTTTAACAGAACACATCAAGGCAAGGAAAGGCTGGCTCAAGGTTTTTAAATACAGTAAGTCTTTATTTCTCTACATAGCTTGCTACCTAGACATCTTAAGTCATCTGGAATTGTTAGAACTAAATTGGTTTGATTTTAAATTCATTTTGGTGATTTGTACACAGAGCTTTCGAATCAAACTTGTGACCTGAAAAAATGCAAGCCAATTCAGCTGTATTCTCTGCACACAAAAAAGGTCCATTGTTACAATGATTGATGCATACTTAAAAAAAAGTATTTGTAACTGTACGCCAATTTGAGCTATAAATGTTATAGATTTGTGCGGAGAATGATGGATAAATGTGTACCAAAATGTTATTTTAATTCATATCTGTTGGACTTCGTTGATTATAATCAAAAGTTGCAATGTAATGAAAAAGGCAGTTGCAAACCTGAATTGCTTTTTTTTTGGAAGTGATACATGCATTTGTTGTTTCTATGCCAGAAACCCTGAGATGTTATTATACTTTAGCAAACTAACTGTAATTGTCTGTTGTTTATATTGCATACATACAGCTTATATTCTTAGATGAATTTTGACGGTTATATTGATTATAACATTCTGATTATCCCAGAATAGAGATAGTCACAAGAATTGCAGCAAAAACAAAATATTTGGGACACCATAGGATTAAAATTAAGACAAGGCTTGTTCTGAAATCAAAGTGAAAAAATTATTTTATTATTTCCCCTCCTAAAAAGAAGTCTGCTTGTCATGATATATGTGTTATCTCCAGAACAAAAGGAAAGTTATAAAGTCTTTAATTGCAGCTCACATCAACGCTGTGATCATGGTGTGTGTGACGATCACATAGCTTTGAACTTTGAGTATAATATAGTCCTGAATTGTGCCACTCAGCTGATTTTTTCTAAAATTTCTGTGACCTTTATCTTTTGTTGATTTCTGTAGTAGCTGAATATCTTGTTGTGGTTGCTTCGGTTTGCCAAGCCCACAGTTGCATACTAATTTTCAAAGCCTTTGTGTGTGCGCTTTGTGACAGTGCAGTGCGATACTTTGTTAGAATCCTGATTAAGCTGTTTGGCTGTTTGTTGTTGATTTTGTTTTGTTTTGAGGGTATGAAATTCCAATATGTTTTTCCCAGGTGGATAATTGACCTGCTTCTATGATTCTGCTGATGGGACCCTGAACGAATCACCGGAAGTAATGTGAGAGCAGCCTGTGGATATCCCTTCCACTAATTTCTCCCTGTATCTGTGTAAAGATCCTGGCTTCTGCTTAGCACTCCCTTATATGTTGCATGGCTGTGAGAGTAAAGTCAGTCGCTAGCTAAAAAAAAATCAATCTCCCATCCAACCACTACCATGAATGCTAGTGCTCTAGCATGCAGTATCTCTCTGCTTTAAAAAAAGTGTATTGGCTGTATTGAATGACAAGAATGGAAAGAAAGACACGCATTTATTATAACACATTTTATGACCACCAGATATCTCAAAACATTTTATAGCCAGTAAGGTACATTCTGAAAAATAATCCCTCTTGTAAAGTAGGTAAAGCAGCAACATATATTCACTCAGCAAACTCCCACAAACAGCAATGCAATAATGATGGGGCAAACTGTTTCTTTGTGATTTTGATTGAAAGATTGATATTAGCTAGTACACTGGGGACAGTTCGGTTTCTCTTCTTCCAAACAATGCCATAAGATCATTTACATCTACTCATGCAGGCAGATGAGGCCTCAGTTTAACACCTCATCTCTGACAGTGCATTGCTCTCTCAGTGTTGGATTTTATTTTTGTGAGGAGGCTATAAAGTGGGACTTGATTCCTGAACTATGTGAACACAAGGTGATTGTGGTACCAAATGAGATACAACTAAATCAGAACTGAAAATGTTTACGATGATATCCCAAGAAGTTTGTAGATTACATCCAAATTTTTATATGCTGTCGATTGTGACATTATCAACAACAGTCACAAATGTTTGATATGATTTACAGTCAACACAGGATTGTGCTAGAGATTATAGATCACCACAAATTATAATTACATAAAATTAATCAAAAAGCTATTTTATCTAACATGTACATCATTTAGTTAGTGTTTGCAGAGTACTGAAATTCCTAGTCTCAATTTGTGTAATTTCCAGTATGTTCTCCATGTTAAAACCTATACATTGAACGAATTATAGGTTGTAGGTTTTGGTAGTTTTTAATGGACCATGAATAACTAACATTGTTGAATTGATAGCAGTACCTTAGTTTCATATCAGTAAGAAATATAAACACTACTTTTTATTATGATGAGGAGTATCACTGGGATTTCTGTTTTCTGCAGCCATTGTTAGCAGACAACACTTTGAGATCAAGAATGGTATAGGTTAGTTGCAGTGTAAAGTGCTCTTCACACTGGTCCAACAAGTACCTTAACCCCAGCCTCAGAAGAGCACTCCCATTTCACCAGTGTGACATTTTCATTTCCCACAGCAGCTGCCCTTGTAGCCTCTGAATTAAATTTTCAATTTAACACCAGATTAAAGGGCCCATAGTCATAGAACTTACTATAGATGCCGAACATATTTCACACTCAATAGAGAAATAAAATACAGGTTGTGTGCAAACCTAAGTTTCAGAGGTAAAAGGAGAGTGTTCTAAGCTAGAAGTTTCCAATTTTTATTGAACTGGTTATTTTGGTGTCAACTATAGAGTCTCATCAACTACATATTAAATTCTTATAAATATTCCCATTAGTTTACATAACACTGCTACAAACAACTGAGATAAATGCAAATTAATAAAAGCAAATTAATGATTTTATAGGAGAATAAATCCAATTTAAGATTTACCCATCAAGGGGAAACAACATTAATAACAAGACTTTCTAAATCTTCAAGTTCACCAAATGCAAATATGAATGTGAGTAGGAAACACCACTGAAA
>JAHRHZ010000013.1:5638552-5691871 GCA_024137785.1 Ginglymostoma cirratum
TATGTACGTTTATTCATGGCATGGTGAAAAAAAGTACGCTATTCCATCAGCAGAGCATTGGTCAGGTAACTGACCTGTCATTACACTGGAGCTCTATATCTGTATTTATACATTCATATATCTTTGAAAGATGTTTCGAAAAGCAATATATTTGAAGAAAACGTTTTTTTTCGGAACTAAACTATGGCTTTAAAAAGCCACTGGAAGCCCTAAAGTTCACTGAAGTAGACTCTACGTGTAGAAATCCATTCGTGTTTTATTAACTGTTTGCCTATTTGTTTGACTACCCAATATATACCTATCGAATACAACCTTTGTCTCATAACGTTGCGGGAGCAAGCTGCACACATTATGGGCACATGCGCCTTAATTTCTGTTTTGTCTGATTAGCTCACTGGCTAGAAGCACCACCACATTGCATTTTAAATCTCTATCTTCACCATGGTGTTGCCAGGAAGAGCATAAAGCGCAATAAACTGTATTTGTACTCTTTTCGATATAGATTAGTGAATATCACATAAACCTGTTCAACTCAGGAATTCACTGTGAGGCCTGCATGGCATTCTTGCGATCCATTCTATTTTCACCCTTGAAAAAGCACATTTTATGATGAAGTCTGTCAACATCATTTTACGATGCCTCGGATGGGGCACTGATAGCCGGAGAAACGTTAAAGGTGCGTTCTGGATTAATTTGTGACGGGTTTGGGGGGTGTATTTTGCAAAGCCTGCTCAATGTATCTTTGGTCATTGTATTAATCATTTCACGGTAGCGTACACCGTATTAAACAGGTACATTGGTTCTTGGGTTGGGGGGGTAGTGCGCAAAGACAGGACAGAGGCTAATTCGTATTGTACAAGACAAAATGTATAGCGCTGAAAAGGAGCTCAGATGGCATAATACCCAGTGCCCCTAGACGCTGTCAGATGTACACCACTAAATAATTTAAAAAAAACACCTAACGAGGGCAGCACAATGTCAAATTCACTTTGACCTCTTCGATGTTCATCATTCCTGGACTCCTCTCAAAATGCTAATCCTTAATGTGTTTAAGGAAGATTGGCTCCTTAATATTTAATATTTTACCTGAAAGGATAATTCATCTGAAATTCGCTCCACGGTACCAATACTTTCTTATTGTACAAATCTTTGGAGTCAGCAAGATTTATCATAGATAGGGCGATAAATTTCCAACAGATCAGCAACACATGGATGCATCAGAGGACACAATATCTATTTTATATAAGAGCAGTAAATTAGTACAGTCAGCTAGAGCAGGAATGTTGCTGTGATGTTCTGGTCTGACTACCCTCCCTGAAATAGCAAATATATGGGTCATGCATGGGGATCTGAGAATCGAAAATACTAGTTTCCGCTGTTTTTCTTTCCTCAAAGATACTGAAAAAAAGCAGTGTATGGTGGTGGGCAAAATTTTGCGGCCCAGCGCAGACTGACACTTATGTTGTTGAAAAGCTTTGCATCTTCATTGACAATCCGCTCTGTCGGAACAGTGCGAGGGCACAACTCGCTGGCAATTAAAACGGCAGTCGCCTGAGTAATCAGTAATCGTTTTAAAAAAATGAATGTCACCAATAAACACGTCATTAAAGAAAGCGTTTTGCGTTCGTTCTGCTCCACCAATAAATTTAAAGGTACTGTATTGAGTCCTTCAAATACTTGGACAAACTTGATTAAAATTAGTTTTGTCAGGCAGCGGAATATGTTTTCAAGGTTCTATCCAACCAGCTAATTATTAAAACCGATGCATAAAATTCCCTTTAAGAGCTTCCGATTATCGATTTGGAAGCATGAGGTGCACGTTGGCACGGCATGTGGATTGCAAATATGTAACTTGTTAGGAGTCTTATAATAGAATTAGGAGGTAGTGGTAGTGTTGGGGGGGGGGGGGTGTAAAGGATAATCTGGAGAGTGAAAACTCCCACGCAGTGCTTTGATCTACTACCCTCCTGGCTGTTTCAAATTGACAGCCTGGCTGAATTGCGTTTGGAAAGGTGCAGCGCGCTCGGCGAGTACTCGAAAACAATCGGACATATAGGAGCTACACCTGTACTATAGGAATTTACGATACAGTCATTTCCAGACGGAATTGATTGCCGCCTACAAGTACAAACAAATTTTTAAAAATGCAGAGGCTTCACCCTCCAGGACAATGAAGAAATAAACTGACATACAACTGCAGCTGGCGAGAGCAATTGCGTCGACGCCCCGAGCCAAATTATAGTGACACGAAATTACAAGCCATGGGGAGAGAAAAAAACCCTCACATGGCTAATGGTAATTAAGTAAATCCGTGACCAACTTGCCGCTTCCCGATTAGCAGAAAAAAAGGTGAGCCTACTCTTCGTATTCACAAATAACTCCACAACCCCAATTAATAATTACTTAATTGCAGCGTTTTAAAATGGCTTATCGAATCGTACCATCAACAGCTAAAATTGTATGTTGTTGGCTTTACGTTAGATATGTGCATTATATTGGCCGTCACTCATACTGTCAGATAATCTTGGGGATGGGTGTAGAGGAGGAGGGTGAGATGCACAAAAGCAAATTGCAGTTTCGATGAAGGGTCATTGGTCTCGAAACGTTAACTTTTTTTCACTCCATAGATACTGTCAGACCGGCTGAGTTTCCCCAGCACTTCCCGTTTTCATTCCAGTTCTCCAGCATCCGCGGTATTTTACCTTAATTTTAAGGTGACATGTCTCTACTTAAGTGTTTACAAAGCCCGAGGTTTAAAGTAGAACAAGGAGTTATATATCGCAGCAAATAAATGATAGAAAAAAATCCCGGATTTAACACTTCCAATGAACTATTATTAGATTGGAATTGAAATCTTAAAGGTTGGCAAATAAAATTTCAGTATTTTGAAATGGGGATCTTCTGTTAGTGTTGAAATGCGGAAACCGGAAACTTAAGTGGGCAGAACTCTTCTTTCCCTCTCTCCCGACGGTGATGTATATACAGTTGTGTATGCGAGTCAGAACAGATACCCTCTTAGTCCTCGATCAGCTTCTCTTACGTGTTATCACGAGCTGCTTCTGTTTGCCAATCGTTCCTGCAAAGATGTGAAGTAATAATGATTCTTTAACCAGCACTGTCAATCAGGATCAGGTCCGGGAGCTGGTCACAACACTGACAAATCAGACACGTGGCGAAAAGATCTTCCCTACCACCCCCACCCCAAATAAATCCAGGCGAAAGAGCCGAGTAATACCAAGTGCGAGCCGAAAATGGTTCCACCCCTCCCTTGGTGAGGCGTGTTTGAAATATTGAGCATATTATCCTCATACCTAATGCAAAGCTGCATTGCAAAAACACGTTAATTTTTATCAGTCAACATATTCAGAATACGCTACAAAACGCCTTCTGTAGTCTAGACGTGGAGTTCACTGACACTATACACCACAAACTTTTTTTCTAATATCTACCATTAGACGCTTGAGCACGCACATCTAAAGGTATATAACACTTGTTACCTACACAAGTCTGCGCACTTGTTCCGAAGTCAACGCTGCCAGATTATCCTAACATTATTTCAGTAGGCCCATGTCACTGCTAACTGGAATTTGAAAGGGCCAAAGTCTGATATGTAATCAGTGATTGTAATGATTATTGTTGAGCCGCATGCTTACTCAACCATGACTGCCACTCGTCACTTCTACGGTTTTCATCGGTTTTCATTCATCACAAGAGCCGATAAAAGGTTTTTTTTTTAATGAATCAAAGCAAACCACAATCGGACTTCCTTTTCTACTTGGATCATTAGGATCTTGAACATATTCTTCCCTTTTCACTGATCAGTGTTGTCATAGCTTTATTTTGAAAAATTTAAACAAATAGTCATAGTTTGGTTTTGTTAAATGGTAGTTTATGTCCTTCCTGGGAAATGCCTCTGCTCGTGTAATTATGTTAAACGCGCTATATGATTTTAAGTTACTTTATTTCTCTTTCCCAGCCACATACTGCCTCAACTGTTATCATCGTCCCGCTCTGCAGCTTGAGCTATTTGCAGTCACCATCATTGTCATCACCAGCTTCTGAGAACGCAACGCTTTATCACTGCCATCTCCAGCCCCCAAGAATTATTTCCAACAAGTTCTCAGCCCTGTCCCCGCAGCCAGAGATGTGTTCCGCTGATTCCCATCGCTCCCCTCTCCTGCTTCGGGTCATTTTAGCAGAGTCTCGGCCTTGCTATCTTTCCATTATTGCTTTCAGTTTACTTGAATGGATCATAAATACTGCATTCTTATCAAGTTGTTCTTTAATTAATTTTGTGATAATACTTCCCGCATGTTTACCGACACTGCGAAAAGAAAGATGATATCCTTTATCTGCTTCACAACATTCCACCCCATTTGACTGGAGAGTTGTACTTTAAGACAGGTCAAGCAGTAGTTTTCTGATATTGGAAAGCTAAAAGAGAATTGGACAATTATTCGAAAGGGTAAAAATAAATCAGGACTGCTGGGAAAAGACGTGAGGTAGGGCCTGGATAAGTTGTTCTTCAGAGGGCCGCCACGGCTACGACGAGCCGAAATGTCTTGCACGCTGTAGCCATTTTATGATAAAATATGTATTTATCTTTTTCATCTATATACATATGCAAAACAATGTAAATATCTCTAAATACTGTTACAACATGTGCTATCGAATAAAACCGACAAACTCACGCAAGTGAACAACTTCCACAGTTACACACCTTAATGAGAAAATCTTTTAATCATGTTCATATTTTGCTTTGCTACTATCTGCAAACGAAGTCCTCAGTAACTTTGCGTTTGTCTATTATCCATCAGTCAGACAATATTAACTATCCATCTTTCATACAATGAAAGGCCTCAACCATTTCTAGCTAGCTACTCTATTCTCAGATGATCCTCCTGGGTCCTGCTTTAACATGTTATCTAGGTGCCACTTCACTGTTTGGTATCAGAAACTAGAATCTTGCGTCCAGGGCACACATCCGAGGCAATGGAAGTCCCTCTGCCTTACCTTTTGCAATATCTCTGTCATTCTTCGGCAATTCTAAGCACAATCGTCTTGCAAATGTGCTTTGATATGAAAGTGTCAAGTTTCTTCTCCGTTGCTGTTGACACTAACCACATTTCAGAACCACGCGGTGGTGTGACTAGAACAATACATCTTTGTAGCCTGATCTTTGTTTTGAGACCGAAGGGCCGAAGTCATACTTCCTCTAGATATTCAATCTTGTTTTGCCAATTCTAGATGGTGATACTTTCCAAGAATAGAAGGTCAGGGTATTATTTCAAAGCAGGGGCGGTGTCTACTTCAGTAGTCTCTCTGTTCAAAACTTGAACTTCTGTACTAATTGGTATGAAATATTGATTTGATTCAACAAACACTTCCTTAAACCTTTGCCTTAATATTGTTTATGTTTGATCGTGCTTACTTTGCCAGCTTTCAAGTTACCGGTCTTAATATTATGCGAACTATCTAGATTCTCAAGTCTCTGCCGCATACCCCATCCAATCTCTTCCTCTTCGATTCTTACCGAGAGGATTGTTAGCTTACATCAGAAGGACAGCAAGGCACATCCTTGATAGTATTGAATTTGAGCCATAATGTTGCTCCAAGCATTACTTAAACACAACATCGAATTCCATCATAGCACTGATTAATAACGCCTAGGTACTTTCTAGAAAAACCCATACCACCGTGCAGTCCACCAAGTGTGTATCTATCTGAGCCTTCTCGAAATCAATGAAGTTAGTGTTAAATTTAACTATTATCTTTGCATATTCCTCTTGGTGTATAAAAATGATTGTTACATGAGTTCTTCCTAATCACTCAAAATCTATGCTTCGCGCGTTTTTGTCTGCAAGTTTACATTCACACAGCAAAACAATTTTAAGCACTTTTCCTAAGATTGCCAATAAAACCACTCAATATCAGATACTGCAATTTGGTGTTTTGTTTTCTCCCTTTGTTGGTACACGTTGCCTGAGGCCTTTGTTTCATCGGGGTCTTATTTATTATAGATGGACACATTTTCCCTTTTGCCATGGTAGTCCCCATATTCCCACAATCTCTGGTGTGATTTGGTCATCTCCTCGTATTTTTCATTAGTTTGGGTTTTCTTTGCGTCGTTCAAGTTTTTCAGTTTATCGACGCTTTTAATTTTAGCTCCATGCATATACGACGCTGGTAGATTTTCAAGATGAGACTTTTCTGTTTGGTTCGCCCAAGGTAACGAGGGTGTTCCGGTTTAATTGAGACAATATCAATATGAAAGATAAAACACCGAGAGAGAGAGAAAATAAAATCAGTCCTTCGTAGAACATACAGATAATGATACTTTGCATGCATATTGGGTGCTCTCGAATATTCTACAATTATCTCCGATGTGGTGAAGTTACGCATCATTTGGGAGAAGATAAGGTATTTGATAACTATGGGGTTAGAATGCGATGAGAGTTTAAGTGAGATGTATCAAAGAAGTTTCACGTGATTGATGGATGTACTAAGTGGCAAGGTTGCCCTGCGGGTGGGCGACGATTATTTAGGTAAGTTGCGAGGAATCAACTGGGTGTAGGCTACACACGGACCTCACAACTGGTCTGAGGTGAGACCTGTGACGCCGTCAAATGTATTTGAGGATAACAACCTGAACTCACAAGACTTAATAATTAATTAAGAATTAATGTTCAGCAAAGCAACACTGGACAAGTAAATCCCAAGTTAACCAAAGGAATAGAATTATGTGTGTATCTAAATGTATTTATAATTAGTCACAGGTTTAACTATGGAATTAAGTCGCTACCATGTTCACTCACGTTATTTTGTAAACAGTTTTATTTTATTTCTAGTAATACAATCCTTTCAATGTAGGACCTTCCGCTTTTTAATGCTTTTGCTGGGAGGTTGAGGGGGAGTGCGGGGTGATGCAGAACCTTCTGGATGACATTCAATATTAACAAGTACAAACTGGGTCAAGTTGTGATCTTCCGTATTGAACTATTGCAAATTCTAAAACTGGAAATGCCTTTTGACGCAAATTGCACCGAGGAGTCTGCGTGGGAAAGTGCTAACAGACCTTATTTTCCAATAATCACATAAATAAGTTATTTGGAATGTATCACTATTTCAAAATTCCATCGCGGTACAGGGCACAGACGCTTCCTGCCGCCTTCTCCCGCCAGGTTTTTGAAGCAAAGTCTCCATCTCTTCGTTTGACTGTTAAGTGGGGTAGCTACCGATTCAGAAACAGGAAAAGGTGATCGGACAAAAACAAAGTTCCAATTTCTGGCCTGTCGCGATTACTTTCCAGAGTCTGCACAAGCACACTCAAAATCGCAAATGTTGTTTTCCTATGGATGCAGGCCCTGTTAGTGCGGGAAGACAGCAAAAATAAAGGCAGCAGTTGTGAAAGAAAGATTACAGCAAAAATATATAAATGACACAAAGAGAAATAAAAACAAAGACCGGCGCTTTTCTTCACTGCTAATCCCAAACACACTGGCAATCAGGTCTGTTTAACAATGCATAAATAATGAATTCCCTGGTATTCGTTATTCCATCAGTTCTTTCATGCGGCCCGCCATAACACTGACACCACAATAAGCGCATATCTGGTGTAATTTAGAGTAATTGATAATGATCTATCTTTTTGGTTTTTAAAGTCAGCTCCTTTTCAGCTCAGTACAGTGTAAGATTCATCTATTTTCCCTACTTATATGACTAAGTTATGCGTGACTAATAGCTCTTGGCTGGTGCGAGTGTTGACACTTGTTTTATTGGGGGCTAGAAAACAATCCGAGAGGTTGTACAAAAAAAAGGACACGGGACGGTTTAAGGGGTGGGGGGGATAACAGTGTTGGACAGCTGTAAAATCATGTAGACAGGTTGTCGTACACCAGTGGGTGCTTCACTGAATAGATCCGAATGCAAAACATTTAACACAACACAACACAAAGTGGCCCAACCGTGCGAAGCCACATGTTCCAAACTAGGAGGGGCTTGCCGCTAAAGTGACCTGTCAGTCAAAGCATCAACTTCAAATGATATCTACGGATCTGCCAGGACCTATGGGCAGACACATCAGTTGGAGTTGAATTGGCGATCAGTTCGCTTACAGGGAGATTCTGCAGGCTAGGACAAAAAGAGACGGGATTTGGAGGCGACCGGGAGCGACTTTTTCTATCCTATCATTTTTGCCTTTTGCTGTGTTTTGAGTTCGTGAAGATCTCTTCCGAGGAGATGGCCTTCCCTCAGTTAGGGTATCCTCAGTATTTAAGTGCGAGCCAGGCTGTGTACGCTGCCGATCGGCAGGGAGTGCTGGCTTCTTCCCGAGGAGGAGCCGAGCTTGGGGCTAACCCCACCGCCGCTGCTGTAACCTCGGTGCTGGGAATGTACGCAAACCCTTACACAGCCCAGAACTACAGCGCTTTCCTCCCCTACACCACCGATCTCACCATGTTCTCCCAAATGGTAAGTGCAATCAGCATTTTGCCACACTTTGTACGGACCATTCTTAGCGAAAAGCTTATTATATAATATATATATAATATATTCAGTTTGTACGGCTTAAGTAAAGTTTAGAAAAATCTCTGTCTCGTGCGCAACCCACAACTATGCAAAAGACCTGAGGTGAGAAACATTTTTTTTCCTAATTTTAATCAAAACCATCTATAGTTATAGCACCGAGCTTATAGAGCAGCGAGACATTATCTGGCCGCTCGCGCACTGCTGAATGTTATGTCAGTAAACGGCGATCATTATGCCTTTCTTATTTTTTGGTTGAGATTAGTGCCATAAATGCTATGTAAACGTTCAAGAATTACTGTTCCGGATTGCAGTGCGAAAGGAATATTAGGCCCCTGGGTATAGGGAATTAGAAACCAGCTTTGAAAAGTTTGACATTCTCTTTCGTCCGGCCATATTCCCAGTTCTTTTTGTCAACACCGCGCAGGGGCACGTTAGAAACTCTTATCGTTGTATTTTCTGATCAAACGTGGCCACCTCACCATATCGGACGATCATGGCAGCGTCTGTTGTCTTAGTAGCTTTTTGGACGAGCTAGGCCAAAGTTGTCTGAGTTTCGGTCAAGACTGCAGTTAATATATGCAATCTGCAACTGAACGCAGAGCTTTGTTTTAACCTGTCATATCCACACGATACAGAGAGTGAAGGCACCTCACTTTATTTTGTGCGTCACATAATGCGACTAAAAGTATCTCATTTATTTTGATTATTCCAATTGCGGATGTCAGATAACACAGGTTAAAAAAATACAAAAAAGTTTGGCAATTAACCGTTTCTATATTGATTTTATAACCTTCAAAATGAATGAACGATCACTGCAAAATCGGGTTTTACATTGATTTACAGGGGTGGAAATCTAGTCATCTCATGTCGACACCGAAGAAGTGCAAGGAGATTTTTATTTGAGATCATCCCAGACAATTGACTACAAAATATTGAATGGTGGCCACTGATCCTCTAGTTTGTGAAGATTTCCTGTTGGCTTGATAATAATTCAGACGCCCTGTTCTTTCTGCTCTTGGAACAGATAACAGGCACTGCCGTTGAATTTAAATTCATGTAGCCTTCCCAGAACAGTTAAGATGGTATTCTTTTGATCGAGTGTCTTTGGAGTCATTATACAACGCCATAAGCACGTAATATAGAAATGTAAATGGTCATCCCAAATCCTACCTAATACAGGGAGAAAGTTGGCCTCTGCAAAACTAGAAGAGCACAGTGCTTCTAAGCAGAAAATAAAGAATTAATAAAAAGGCTTCCAAGTTTATACTAGTTAAAACTTGCAAAAAAACTAAGCATAATTTGCATTTCTGAATATCAGTTAAAGATCCATAAATAGACCGCTTTCTTTTGCATTGTTGACACTGCAGCCATATCAGCGTGAACTGAATTATGTAATTTCTTCCAACTTTTTAAATTTAGCATGGAATATCTTTTCAAGGGGTAGAAATAAACTCGGGAACACCCATGTAAGCACAGTCCAGAGATTTAAAAATACTCCTTTACCTCGCTCTAAAATGCCCATGCAATGTTTGATTTGTAACGCTGAAACGCAATCATGAGAAAAGGTCTCCGTCATCTAATCTTCCTCCCGCATAATTTACTTTTGAAATCAGTCACTCAATATTGAAAAGTATATTGTTTCAACTGTTTTAAAGCATGTTTTGGAAGAGTGAGTCTTCTGAAAATTAAGTGATTGAAATGATTGGCTCAATATTTTAACAGAGCTTTTGCAAAGATATACATAACCAATTTCAAACAGAAAGCATGAGATAGAGTGTTTGGCTTAGATTCTACTCCTGCAATTTAAACCTCAGTTAAAATGTGCATGACATTACAGTCCATCACTTACATAATTTAAATTTGTACTGTCGGTCTTTAATGTTGAATTAATATTTTCTAATAACTAATTCTAAGCTTTGTATTTAAAATTCAGTATTTTGGTCAGTAATAGCTATGTTACATGTATTTCGCTGCAAGTGATATTTGGCAGCTGTTTACTAAATGTGGATTTATGTTGAGTTCGAGTTTGTTACTTAAGTTTGGTCTAATTAGACAGTTGTGGCGACATGATTGCTCTTTTGCTTGTCTTGCAGAAAGTTTAATTTACTTTAATTAAAAAAATGCTTCAAAACGTAGCATTAATTCCTGGGAAAACCAAATTGAGATTTGAGGACACAGTGGTGTTCCATAACGTTAATTGCTTATTGTGTGTCCTATTTTCGCGACGAATTCTCTCCACAAATGGCCGACTGCAGACAAAATGATACAAACCTGACCCTGTTTTAACTTACTTTCCTTTCTGCATTCTTCTCCCTTTGTGTGATTTCATTTCAGGGATCACAGTATGAATTAAAGGATAACCCTGGTGTTCACCCGGCGACGTTTGCAGCACATGCGGCTCCTGCTTATTATCCCTATGGACAATTTCAGTATGGAGATCCTGCCAGACCCAAAAACGCAACCCGGGAGAGCACAAGTACTCTCAAAGCCTGGCTGAACGAGCACAGGAAGAACCCCTACCCGACTAAAGGAGAAAAGATCATGCTGGCCATCATCACGAAGATGACCCTGACCCAGGTCTCCACCTGGTTCGCCAATGCCAGGAGGAGACTCAAGAAAGAGAATAAAATGACTTGGGGTGCTCGGAATAAAAGTGATGACGGTACTCTCTACGGCAGCGATACTGAAGGGGAAAACGAGAAAAAGGAGGAGGATGAGGAGATTGATTTGGAAAGCATCGACATCGATAAAATTGACGAAAACGACGAGGAGCAAAGTAATGAAGAAGAGGAGGAAAAACTGAACCTCAGTAATGAGGAGGAGAAAGCAGACATGGAGAGGGAGCATGATCGGACATTGCAGGGATCTGAAGGTGACAGTAAAGCAAAGGAGACGGACAGAGTAGATGGAAGTATTGCTGAAAACAATGGCACCAGGGGTGTATCTCTAGCACAAGAAAATTTGCTAATCCCAAATCATAGTAAACCCAAAATCTGGTCTTTGGCAGAGACTGCAACCAGCCCGGACAGCGCCCAGAAATGTTCTCCGTCCAGCCACACGCCTTCGACCATTCAGCACCCAGCTTTTCTCTCAAACCACGGACTCTATACTTGTCAGATCAGCAAGTTTCATAACTGGACAAACGGCGCTTTCCTGGGCCAGAACTCTTTGCTAAATGTCAGGTCGTTTCTGGGTGTAAATCATCATCATCATCATCATCATCATCATCATCCACAACATCCTCAGCAGCAACAGCCTTCTGTGCTAACAGCAGCCCTGGGAGCAGTGAGCAATGAAAAATCAACAGACATCCCCAGCCCAAAACACACAGGTATTTTACACACACAACCCTCCAGTGAGCTTTACATTTTTAATGTTATATATTCAGCTCTCAACCTATGCCAGATCTGACGGCTTCCAGCAATGTAACTGTGCTTCAAAGGACAAACACAACCTTTTTCTCCCCGCTCTCTTTCTCTCTAAACTTGCTTTTTAACTTCAAAACTCAAATCATGTTTTTTGCCTAGAGACTGACCGGAATGTTTATTTTATTTTCCAGAAAGAGAATGTATTCCAGGCGAATCTCCATCACAACCGCTAAAAATATCATTTCAGCCTGTAAATGAAAGGTGAGTTTTAATGGTTAACGCAACATTTTTTTTTTCAAAAAGGCAGCTAGGTCACAATAATACGCTGCATTCTGTACATTATACAACGTTTATAGTTTATTTATTTTAAAGAAAGAATGCTTTGGGAATTGTCCGTCAATGTTTATACATTTAGTGATAATAGAACGTATTTATTGAGTCTGGAACTTTTATTTTGGTCTTTTTGAGAGGCATAATGTGTTTACACAATATCTTACAGGACTGGGTACTCAAATGTTTGTGCTTTTATACTTTACAGCTCACGGCCCCAGCAGGAAGGAACACGAGTTCTAGCAACCATCTCTTCCGTCTGAAGAAGTGTTACCGTTGAAAAAAAAAGATTTTTTTTTAAAATTAAAAAAAAGCTAATTTTGCTTCAGTTTTCTTGCCGCAGAGTCGAATACAAAGTCCCTTTCAAAAACTTGACAAATATGTAACGATTTGTTTGACATTGTAACATATCAGCACGTGTTATTCTAATTGATTTTTTTCCCTGACGCGATCATTATTGGTTTGGTAATTATTTTCCCACGTTCCGTGTTTTTTAATGTATATAGAGTGATTATAATTGTAAATAAGCGCGTGAGCAGAACTTGTCAGAATCATATATTTTTGTCTAATAAACTAAAAGAAATTAGAGCAACCTCCTATCTCCACGTAACCTTACGTGACCTTGTATTGATTTTCAAAGCGTCACATTTTGCAGGATTTTGAAAGGAATGTCAGTGTATTAAGGATGGGACGCTGAAGAAAACGGCCTGAACGTATTTTTGTATTCACGGTTTTATTGCTGCTTTCCGGATTATTTCATCTACAACGTAACATTGATTCTAAAGGGGAGGGTATGAGAAACAAGCATAAAAACACTGTTCCAAACTAAAGTTGCGATCTCAGCAAGTAAATGTCCCAGTGTTTATTCTCCTGGTCCCCTATGAAACCAATCAGTGACCTTTAAGGTGCTACTAACTCGACAGATGGCTGCTCCTGGTGGAAAAGGGGGAGCTCAATGAAGCAAACAGCTGCTAAAGCAATTAAAAAATAATATGGCAAGTCTGTGTCCAAACAGGGAGGTGGGGGAAGAAAAAAAAAAGACAGGCTCATCACGGATCGGAAATGATAGCAACTGTGAAATGAAATAGTTAGAAAGAGTCGCGGCAACGAGTATCGATTGCTCGGCTGATTTCAATTCATTGGGAATAACGCTCTCTCCTGCTGTCTGACAAGCACAAAAAAACCTTCCTTCCGAGCGATAAAGTTACATTATCAACAGTATTAGGCACATACGCCATTTGTATGAGGTTATGCAGAAAAATATTATATTTGATTCTGATGTCTTTATATTCAATGCATTTTTAAATGATGATATTTAACGAAAATGTTTTTTGTCGGAATGTGATAGATTATTTAATTTAAGAAAAGACGGCGTGTGTTTACTCCAGAATAATAACTTGGTCATTTTACAAGATTCTAAATGTATCTAAATGTATTTAAATGATTTGTTCGGAGCTTAAAAATGGAATCTAAGTGATCTATGTTGCATATGCCAACTATTAAAGAAGTGAAACGTTAAAGTCGTTTCCAAAGTACATTTAAAATAGTAACTTTAAAAATATGATGCTTAGTTCTCAGACCCTAACTATTTCTATAGTTATTTAGCAGCAATATTATTAACGGTGCTGTATGAACATTTTGTCGGATTGTAATTCGTATTGTATTTGAAGCGACACGCTCGCCTTTGTGTAGCCTGTCACAGTCTGCACTCTCCTCAACTCCACGTTGCCACAAGGTTGGCTCAGTTAGATATAGAGTTTCACTTCACACGAAGAGGAACCCATCTCTTTCGGATGAGACGTTGCTAATTTTGACGTGGCGCGCTGAATTCATGTGTACATTGCCGCGCTGAAGCAACTGAGATTACCAGTCTGGGGAAACTGTGGGCCGACAGCTCCCTCTATGGATAGTACCAGAGGTGGGTTGGGGGGCGGGGGGGTCGGCCCTGAGCACATATATTAGACTGTCGATTTGACTCACCAGTCACCGAGGAGATCCACGCCGTCTATTTACACACGTGATAGACACTCTGTTTCTATCCAAAATGCTAATTAAGGGGGAGGTATAGCTTTTACAGTATTTGCGCAAGTAGGTACAGAGTCTCGCAGTTACCCATGTGATTTTTTTAAAAGTTTCAGATGCATGTAAACATATGATTAGCGTTTCAAATCTATCAATTTCCGTCAGAACTTTTACAACCCGATAGTTAATCCTCTCTCTCCACAGATACTGCATAATCTCCTGGGTGTTTCCAATAATGTGCAGACTTGCAGCATATACAGTTTTTTTTTATTCGTGTAACATATCTTTTCACACGATGAGTGAGTGACATTAGTGAGGCCTCAATCTGTTACGCACTTGCACAAGGAAGGAACTCTCAATCTTTAGTGCTAAACGCGGAAGAAACTGCCAGCCGCCGCCTGCGCCCATTAACTAGTTTTGCAAATCCTTTCAGCAGTAGGGTTTCAGATGGGCGGACTTATTTCACATCTATTTTCGGACGGGATGGGGGAAAATAAACGCACAGTCACAAAAAAAACCACAGCCAGAGGCAATGGCACCGTTTGACACGCTGTGATCGAGAACTCAAGACCCCGCGTTTTTTTTTACGGCGTTTTACCCCCGCCCGAACTCCCAAAGAGACACGTAGAGAACTCAATCATAGGCTGCCACCTATGGTATCATTCCTGTCTTTTTGAGCACACTGCCACATTGCTGCTCTGCTGCAAACCTGGCCCACCACATTGGGAAGCTTTAAACCCGGACACGCTTTTTGAGTGGGGATTTCTTACATTTAGCCTGCTGGGAATTTGTATACTGCACTTTCCGATTTATTTGAATAGAATAACTCCTCATGCCCTTTGCTCCTGCATTAATTGCAGCATGTTTGAGACAGATCTGAGTGTAAAAAGGTTTGAATAACAAAGAATGACAAAGGACAAAATACCGTTGGCAAAACATTCACCTATGAATGGGATAGAACCGATCCTGTCGATCGTTTTATGCTGCGCTGTTTTTTTCTATTTAAACGAGTCCCAGCAACAGCGATCATTTGCCGAGTGCGACAGGAGAGTCCATTGAAAAGACAAAACACCCTCTCAGTTCCGTTTTCTTAAAAAAAAGATAAAACAGGTTCTGGAAGGGTTGTATCTAGTTTCACTGGTACTGTGGTCAAAAGAATAACTTTGCAAACGACTATTACAATTCAATTCGCTTTAAGTGAACGAACAGAACATTCCAAGTCTATCTCTCACCATCCCGCCCTTTAACTTTGTGGGTTCATTCATCACCCGCACATATGTTCCGATTTTACAGCTGAACTTTTGACAGAAATCGTCAAATTCCTCCTACACTACCAAATGACACCGGGCTGAATACCCTCGTTGGCAAATAATTGCGTGTTGCAAAATAGGTTCGTCTCCACCCACCTATTTGAGGGGTGACCCCCTCCAAACCCGTTCGCTCCTGATATTTTGCAATTCGCCCCCAGCAGATAGACCCAAACCTGGTACTCTCCCAGGTCATCTCATTGTCCAACTGGGTGTGATGTAAAAAAAAGGCAGACAGATAAATAGATGGAGGACGACAGATGGAGAGATAGATGATAAACAAATAGAGGGAAAATCGTGCTGTGTTTCTTTTCTATTTCTTCCATTCCACAGACTTCACAGTCGAATATTTTATGGAGGCAGTCACCTCCCCCCCCCCACCCCCATCACCACGTCCACCAAACCCCAGCAACTGAAGAACATATTGATTCTTGCTTGGAAAGTACAACAAATATTAACCCGTGCGCTGAGTAATTCTGTATAAACAAATTTTGCTGCAGACTGCTGAAATAATTTGAAATCTGGCCGAGAATGAGCTGCTAGTTGACAACAAAACAAATCACTCCACGGTACATTTATTTAAAACAAATACACTGTAAAGTTAAATACGTAGCTGGTGCAAAACCATGCTGCTACAGATTTTATGGCCATTGTCCGACTCAGTAATTGTCAAGGCAGTTTTTACAAATGGCACAGATTTGAAATACTGAACACTGCAGCAAAAGTTTACGGAGCCAAGGATGCCACTTTCATATCATATGAGGACACTTTGGAAGTAACTGTGACGGGAAATTGATCGCAAGCTTGAAAATAATATTGGCCGAAACAAGGTGTAAAACTTTTGTGTCAAACGCCACAGAAAGAAAATGACTTACTGATATAGAGATGTTTTAAAAATTAAGCACCCGCTGATTCAATACAAACAAATGCATTAGTTGAAGGGCGGTTAAATGATGCGAAGGATATTTTGAGCTAGTTAGGGAAGTTGGGGGGGAGGTGCTGGTTGGAAATATGAGGCGAATAACCCCCGCCGGTGTTTGCGGATGAGATACTTCGGAAGTCAATAATTCGGGCTAAGGCTGCAAAAGATATTCAACAAGAATGCTTCCCTCCCCCCAAGACGCGTGTTTAATCCGACAATTTTAATTCTAACTGCACTTGTCGACATCACAAAGCTGCTCACGGCGTGAACGTTCTCTGATGTGTGGGAACAGAATCGGAGGAGTTTCCTCGTCTCACTGTTTCATGTTGTAGACAGGTCGCGGGCAGCTGTTTGGGAACGTGTCCGAGGTAAGGCAAAAGACCATGTGATGGAGAGGTTGCATGAATACACAGTTCGTTTCGCGGTCATTTATTGTTCGCTTCATTTTTACGGCTGTGCAAATACCACGGAGCCCAAAATGCACTAAAATGTTGCTGAGACGAGCGCGGAGGAATGTCACTGGGACCGCGAGCAAATATACCGACGTATGGCAAAATATCTCACCGAAATTGTTGCCTGTTTGGTAAACAGACATTAGAAACAAATACATTTGGGGACTGAAATAAGGAAGAAAAACAATGCAACTCCTTAAAATTACCAAGTAGCCAAATGCAAAGTATATCAAAAATAAAACTACTGTTGAACCTCAGTGTATCCGTATCAACCCATTTGTTCGTTCGTGTGTTCCCTTCCCCGCCCTCTCTTGTAAATGGAGGGAAATGGTTGCTGAGATTTATTTTCTGGATAAACACTAATTAGGAGAGCTGTAGTTTTAAAAGGCAGGATTTTTTTCCCCAAATTCCGGTTGCTAGCTGCAAAGCTTCCCAAGTTTCTTTTTTTTTGGGGGGGGGGAACGGGGAAGGGGAGGTGGTGTGCGGGTGTGGGGGGTTGCAAGGGAGATGGCGTGCTTTTCGTTTTTACCCTCTTTTTAAGCATTAATCAATTATTCACAAGCACATTTATCTCCTGTAGAAGGTGGTGAATTCATATTCATTTCTGTGTTTTACTACCCTGACACTGATTAATGTAACATGCACCACGGCTCCTGTGTACTATAAGACTCTATGAATCATACGCTATAAAGTTCCAATCGTCCTTGTAAATGACTCGAGAGAAGTCCCTGCAGTCATGCCCAACACTGAAATGTCAAACAGACTCTTACTTAAACAACTGATGAATGATTATTAATAAAACGGGCCGATTAGTTCAATATTACAGTCAGAGCCATTAAGCATCTCTCTGAAATGCATTCATTCCAACAAATAACATTTGTTTTTTTTTCACCTTTCACATACACAGACGAAACGCTTTGCTCCACAGTGACGTATAAAATAATCTGCTCATGTCACATTTATTTGCATTGTTACAAGCCATTTTGAGATTAGTGAATTATTGTGGCCGTGAGCTATAACACTATGGTTTTATATGGATATAATTATTCATTTAGTAATAAATGTACAGTGAAGTATCTAATGAGCAATAATCACGGTTGAATCCCTCATTATTCTATTCCTTGCAGCGTTATTTTATTGCATCCCGCCAGGATGTGGGGAATGGCAAACATTAGATAACATCCCTTAATGGAACACTGTATTAGTCATTCCCCGACGCACAATAAACACATATAAACACATCATTATTAATAATCATAATAAATGGCCATTGAATGGATATCAATAGCATTACCCAAAATAGTGGAACCAAAGATAATATACATGCACAATAACTGCTGACTGCCTCAGGGAGGCTGACTGTCTAATGTTTTAAATTATTAATCTCAACAATAATTAGAACTACAGTAACTGTTTTATGCATAAATGATATTACCTTCAGAAACCAAATGGTGCACTAAGGAGGTTTGTATAGAAGCAGCTTTGGTCCAACCTTGAAAAACTATTGAATAATAAGTAATACTGACTAGTCTTTTTTTAAAGAAAGGTCCTTGTATATGGACAGAGGCACTAGTCTTTGAAAGTAAGTAAGAAAGGACAGGGCAACATAGAATAATGTCATGTGGTTAACAGAGGGGTGTTTTGATATTGATAAAAAGGTTGTGGTAGAAAATGGAAAATAAACCCCCCAGCTGAAAGAATGAGGGAGAGAGAGGCAAACAAGCATTGTCGCTACATAACCTGAGATGTCTGCTCCATGAGATATGTCCACTTACTGCTTTCATGGAACGCGAAGGCAGTGAACATATTGGTCTGTGAGCAGATTCTCAGAGTCTGAAGTTTACTTAATTGTAGAAATGAAGAGCAGAAATAGCCAATGTATTTAAGTGTAACAAACACTTAATTTGCTCCAGTTGTTGAGCTACAAGTGTCAGTAACTTATTAATAATAATTATAATCATTCATAAGCACACATTTATAAACAACCTGATATGAAATGGGTGAAAAAGAAAATGTCAGGAAAAAGGTCCTACTACCAGATTTCGGAGGAAGAATGCAAATCTATGCTTGTTAGTGACACATTATTTTGGAACAGGACAGTGAGACTATAATATATAAAATTAATGAAAATCCAATCATTAGCTTAAGTATTATATGACATAAATAAATTGCATGAAATGTTATAAAGCAAAATGCTACAGTTGTTGATGCAATCATGGAAATGCAGTGCAAGTATATCATGTGCCACCTACATAAATCACTGGTCAGTCTGAAGTTCAGAGCTGTGTTCTGGTTAAAAAAAACATAGACTAGTTAAAGTGTCTATTTAAAAATTGACTTAAAGCACGTAAATTGATGTAAAGTGCAGGAGAAATCAGACAAATGCACCAATGTTGCAAATATGCGGTGGACTTTAAATTGTGTATTACTTTATTTAGAATGCATTGAGTTATAAACTGTCCATTTATAAGGCGTCGTTAGTTTGTCGATCTTCAATGCATGTGCTGCCTATTTGTACCAAACTAAAAGAGTATGTTCTATAGTTGACATAACCCATATTTTTGTGACCCAAATAGAAACAAAACAATAATTTCATATGGATAATTTTGTTTAATATATATGGGATGATATATAATTGAAGCTGGATGGAGATTGTGTATTTTCTACAAATGTGCTTAATTTCAGTTTTAGCATCCTTTTAAATTGTGCAATTGAATGCTGTGTTATTTTAAACAGGACTCCTGTTTTTTTTAAATTGTGGGATGAAAACAATCATTTCAAAATAGATAGTATTACACATTTCAAAGCACACTGTTGATCTGTGTTTAATAAAACACAGGTTTTGAATTCTTAGGCCCATTTAATTGATCATTTTTTATTACTGATGACTTCACACTGGTTGAAATAATTATTCATTAAGAAGTATTTCATCAGCGTGAAGAATTAGAATGCAGTGATGTGGCTGCTATTAAAGTTTATCACTTGTCCCTATGGCAAAGGCAGAATATTCACACACCCTCTGTCCTGGTACAAAAATGTCATTCCTTTTGTAAGCTGCTGCTTTCCTTTTCAAGATGCTGGCGGTATCTCTGATCCCTTTAATCCATTTATTCAGTTTCACGAGTGCATTGGGTGAATCTCTGCACAAAAGCACAGCCCAGCTGGGAACAGCAAGTCACAGAGTTCAACAGACACACCCACTGATGCTTGACACAACTTTCAGCTGTATTTAGGTGCATCTTACTCTAATGACATTGTAACTGTAATCTCATGTGAAAGTTGTGAAAGGAAAAAAAATAGAAAAAAAAAGAGAGGCTCAGGCGACCCTTGACACACTGTGGTGGGCTTTGGAAACTTAAGATTATTTTGTGAAAAAAGAAGGGCGGGCAGATTGCATGAGGTTACATTTCAGACATCACATTTCATGTGTGGTGTTAAATTCTAGGATGGATAAACTGAACGAATGGAGCAACAGAGCTTTAAGCTATATATAATAATATGTTATACACACACCACACACACAGAGAAACACACACACACACATTTAAATTGTTTGATTTTGCACCATAAAGTGGTGATATATTTGTCCATTTTATATGGTAAAGATGAACATATAAATACAGATTTGTTTGATGCAGTTGGTGATACAGTATCACAATTAACTATTTGTTGTTTGATTTTGATTTGAAGCACATTATTTGAAATAAATTATAAACAAAATTGTTTAATTTCCTCTTACCAACTTTTATCATGACAGTTATGTTCGTAAAAAAGTTGAATTACCCAAACAAAAATACTGAATTGTATAACAATAGCATGAATATTAGTTGGTTAGTATGAGAGAATTAGTTCTAATTGTAATGATGTACTTATATCAAAAACAGCAGTACAAGTCTGGCACTATCCGAGTGAAATGCCAATGCACACAAATCTGGGGATTTGCTTCTTTGTACTTCAATTTTTCCAGTACTCAGAGCATCACTCCACATACATCAGCCTTCCAATGAGCACAGGGCACTAACCTTTGAAGATAATCAGTCCTTGCAAGTGCATTTCACTTTATCCTACTAAACTTGCAACAAAAGTTCAATGCAATGCAAAAACATTGGATTTGCACTGGGTCAGAGTTCATTCACGATGTATTGGTTTCAAATCTTGTCCACCAGCCTATATAACATGGATGCACAGCCATTCTAACTTAAAACAGGATCAAATCTGAATTGATCTCTGTACGTGAATTTATGGCAGCAATTTAGTACCAGTGTAAGTCTTGCACAAAACTGATAAGCAACAGAAAAATATTTTTTTGAAATTTGTTTAGAAAAATAGACAATTTTTAAATATGAAAGGTAAGCAACCAGTTTAGTTATTTGGTAGTTGCAAAAAAAAATTATTAGTTCAATAAATGTAACATTGTATAACTATCACATAACTGTACCTCACTGCCTTACATAAATAACATTTCTTATGGAACAGTGAATTTAAAATTCAATACGAACCCTAGATAAATATAATTAAAACTGTGAACATTTAAGTGAACATACAAAAGTTGATAGGGGCTAATTTATAATGGAAACAAAGATTCAAATATGTAAATATGTAAATCTGAAATGAAAATGGAAAATGTTGGAATGTACCGAAATTCTATCAACATGTGAAAGAGGTTCATATTTCAAATGTAACCTTTCATCAGAAACAGTCCTCCTCCTGTTTTCAGCATTCCTGCTTTTCTTGACTTTTCCATCTTGCAGTCCCTTGATCTTTTCATTGTGAGCTGCTTTTTAAAATGTTTTGGTCTGGGTTCCTGGAAATTTCACTTACCATGGTTTTTTTTTAAAGGAAAATGACATGCTAAAACTTTTCCAGAATTTCATCACTTTATTTTTAAAATTTATCAACTTTCAGCAAATAAAAATGTATGAAAATGTCAAGGGCATAAAAGTTTTTTTCTGCCCATCGAAGCCTATCACCTTCACTTTCTGGTTTTTGTATATTTAATATTTTTCATCTTTTTCTCTGTATTACCCAGTCAAGCAGATCATTTCCTACATTTATCTTTGTATCACCAAGGAGTTTCTCCTTAGCAAGAATTTGAAATGACTTCCATTTATTGAAATTATGCACCTTGGCCTTATGTTCCTTTGAAGCCAGTTTTTGGGGTTGCCTTAACAATATAGTTGAACATTTTGTATGCCTCTTTTATCTGCATTCTCACTGGAATATAGAGGTTGAGCTGCTATTAGTTTGCTTCATAACCCACCATATTTAGACTTGACATCAACGACTCACTTGGTGTGCAAGATTGAGGTTTAGAGTTACAGCACTTTCAGGATGTGCTTCTGCCCAGCCTGTCCATGCAAGTCCTCAAGCATGTATATGTTCTAAACCCATTTCCTTGCATTTGGCCTGTAGCTTTTTATGCTATTGGTATTTCAAGTGTTCATGTAAATATCTCTTAAATGTCTTCATGGTTCCTGATTCTATCATCCTCTTAGGTACTGAATTCCAGATAGACACAATCCTTTGAGTGAAAAAGAATTTCCTTAAATCCCCTCTAAATCTCGTGCTCCTTATCTTAAAACTGTTCCCCCCACCACCCAGTTATTGATGCCTGTACTAAGGGGAATATCCTCTCCCTATCTACCATATCTCTGCCCCGCCTAACATTCATATACCTTATACAGGTCCTCCCTCAGCTTCTCTGCCCTAGAGAAAACAGCCCCAGCCTATATAGTCTCTCTTCATAGTTTGCTCCAGGCCAGAAAACATTCTGGTGAATCTCCTCTGCACCCCCTCTAGTGCAATCACATCCTCCCTATAGTTGGTGACCAGAACTACATGCGGTACTCCAGCTGTGACCAGATAATGTTGCATATAGCTCCATCGATGTCGTGACAAATAGAGGCAAAGTCCCATATGCCTCCTTAACCGCATTATCTGACTGACCTGCCGTTTTCAATGATTCATAGATGTGTACACTAAGGTCCTTAACATTAGGTTAGCACCACTCTCTCTCTTGTAGGACATTTTATGTGTTAACTTAAAAAGCTCTCCGGGACAAATTTAAGAATTCTGCCCCTCCACACCTTTCACACTTTGTCTATTCCATTTAACACTGGAAAAGCTGAAAACCTCTGCTATAAATAATGAATTATATTTACACTTTTCAGAGTTTTGCCCATTTATCCACCTTTTTATCGCTCTCTGAATGCACATGTGTAGTATACCCCCAGCAAAGTGATTTTTTTGATTTTAAGTTCTATCCATTTAGCCTAATTTGAGGAATATTCTCAAGATATCGTCATTCCTTACTGCAATAATTGACTCCTTGATTAATATTGTGACAGCACCTCCCCTTTCATGACCTACCTCGTCTCAACTGAAAATTTTATATGGCAGAACATTGAGTTGCCAGTCCTGTCCATCTTTCAAACATATCTCTGTGATAGCAATAAGGTCATTATATCTTATCTCCCATATGTTAATAACACCCTTATCTCATCTGCCTTACTTGCAAGACACTTTGCATTAAAATAAATTCTGTGCAGCCTTCCATCCTCCCTTGTGCCTGAACCACGATATTTCAATGCCTTCTAGTTTGACTTTGTTCTTCTTCAATAATAGTCTGTGAATCACCTCCACTTGTAGTTCCACTCTGTAACTAACCTGTACAAGTGCCATCTTCCCCAAAGACAGAACTAATGATCCAGGAATCTAAAGTCCTCCCTCCTTCTCCAATTCTTCAGCTACACATTTATCTGGTTTAGCCACCTATTCATATACTTACTAGCACATAGCACTTAGAATAATTCAGAGATTACAGCCTTTGAGGTACTGCTTTCTAATCTGCTACCTTACTCCCTAAATTCGTGCTGCAGGACCTCATCGCTTGTTCTGCCAATGTTGTTTTTCCTAACGTGAATCACAATCTCTGAATGTTCACCCTCCCCTTTACGTACCACCATTCTAACTGTAGACTGACCAGCACACTATTAGAATAAGGAGTGAGCGGGTAGTTATTGCACATTTTAATCATCACATCCAGTACGTCCTACAGTCGTCCTCAGTTTAGCATACAATTTTTAAAAATAATATTGTGTTATTTAATTTCTAATTTGTCCATCACACCAATTGTTTCTTATTTTATACTTTCTTTTAGCCCTATAGTCCATTTGAGATGTTTGTGCTCCTCCACTTTTGATACTGGCACATTCCTAATTTTAATTTCTCAGTTTACAGCTTCCTAAACTCTGGAGTATGTTCCCTAAATCTCTGTACTGCTGCACATCTCAGTCAACTGTTTGAAATCTTCTGCTTTGACCAAATTTATGGTCACATAGTTCCATCATTTCCTGTGGCTTAGTGTCATATGTTGTTTTACAGTTTTCCTGTGCAGAAAGAGCCTTGGGATATTGTTACAACATTTGAGATACTGTAGAAGTGCAAGCTCTTCTTGTTGATTACTTCTGTATGAACATGTTGCATAGTATGTATGACTGTTTTTGTGACGTAATATTCCATAACTGAATGCTATAGACCTGATTTCTCCAACAGCCATGAGAAGGGAGCATGAGTTGGAATTCAGGCAATCTGATTTTGTTTGTGTCCCATAACATTCTGCCCAGTGAATTTCTGCTGTGGCCATTGTGGATTAAGTCTAATATTCTAAGAGTAGTCTGACCAGCACATTATTAATAAATAGAATGTTACACACATACATATATAAATTTATGTATATTATAGAAAATGTGTTATGAGAAATGACACATTTTATCAAAGTTTTTCATGTTGCACTCATAGGACATTTAGCAAGAATACAAATTCAATTGGAAAACCAACATTTGCACCTCATGAGGGGAGAGTGCTGATTGGTTTTCAAGTGGGGTCTGATTGGTAGAACTGTTGCGATGGAGAATGCACTCATTAATGCTGACTGACAGTCAACAACCAGGCTTTGTCAACTATTACCAGGCAGGTTGACTTTGATTGGTCAAGGCAATGCCATGATGAATAGATTAGCAATAGCTATCACTTATCTTGTTGAGTCAAAACAGGCACAATGAGTGTATGTCTTCTTTCTGTCTGCAAAGAGCAGGGCTTTGTGTATTAATATATATAGCTTCCAGTATACACAATTATGCCGCATTGTGAGCCCAAATGACAATTCTAATTTGGTTGTTAGTCAGAAGTCACATGACACCAGGTTATAGTCTGACAGGTTTATTTGAAATTGCAAGCTTTTCGAGTGCTGCTTCTTCACCTGACAAAGGAGCAGCGCTTCGAAAGCTTGTGATTTCAAATTAATCTGTTGAACTATAACCTAATTTCATGTGACTTCTGACTTCGTCTACTCAGGTCCAACTCCAGCACCTCCACATCTTGGTTTGTTAGTGCAATTCCTTGCATATTCAGGATTACATATCCAGAATACATAATACAGTATTCTGTCTTTATGTCATAATTAGTGTCATAATCAATTTTTGACTGCTTTTTCAAATGAATGAACCATTAAATGTGAACTGCAAAAATTATAATCTTTTATTCTCTAGTATACACCACTTTGGAATCTAACTTGGCTCCACTTCTGGCTGCAAAGTCATTCAAAATAATAACTGGAAAGGTGGTTATTGAGCACATACTGATTCTTCTGACCAGTAAAATCCTAAAGATCCACAGTGTAGCATCTAATCATTTTTAAGTAATACCAGGGTTATTGTCTCCATTACTTAAAGTGGAAGCTTTTCCTGTGTGTTGATCAATTTGAGAAAAAAAAAAAAATCACCAGCTGAAAAATGGGAGACAGCAAAATGATGGCTTATTTTACTACTTGCCCTGTTTTCTTTCTACTGGAAAAGATATAAAAGGGAAACCCAATTTACAATCATGCTGTTCAACTGGCAATAAAAATTAAAATAGCTTCCTTTGAGTCAAGAACATTCTGATATCATTCTGAATATAAGGTAAAGTTAAAGCTCCCATAGTCTTACCAGATCATCGGGCTGCTTTTTCCCTCTTAATTAACTTCCTGTTAATCAGTTGTAAAAAATATTTGACTTCATTTTAAAATGCAGCTATTATTCTTCAATTAAATATATGATTACGTAGATCAAAATGAAAAAGCCATTTACCAAGATTTTCTTGAATGAAAGGAAGTAGAATTTTATTACCCACTAACTTTGAGAAAAAATAACACAAATGCAACATTGAACACACACACACACACACACACACACACACACACACACACACTTTATTTCTCTTTGTGTTACTTATGCAAGTTTCATAAATGTGGAACTGTGACTGGTTTCTAGTGACAGGGATACTTGTACATAATTATTGTGGTTCACATATGTAAACAAATTAATTAGCATAATTCTTCTGTGATTTGAGATTGCATTCATGGATTATTTGAGGAATCTATTATGCTTTGAGATATATCTATTTAAACTGTTTAAAATTGTTTAAATATATTTTGATTCTGTCTAATGTCATCTTCACTTTGAGTAGACAGGAATAAAGAGGTTAACTTAACAGTATCCTTATATATCTTGCAAGTTCTATCCCATTTCAACTTCTGTAGACTTGGTTAGGGGCTGTGACATGGCTGAGAATCAGCATCAAAACAATGATATTCTGCACTGTTCACCAACAAAATGATAAAATGCAGCTACAGTGGCAATGAAACAATTAAAGCCACAAGTAAAATCAGGTGAATAGTCACATGGTTGAACTGCAGTCTTATTCAGTCCTCATTATTATGTATAGTTCAGCGAATTCTGAAAGTTAAAAGTATGATTTGTTTCTCACAGTGATGTTGATCTGATTAATGTGTGCCCAAATCTTCCGGACTCCCAGATCAATGGAGGCCAGATGTGTGCCCGAATTTGCATGTCAGGAATGTATGTCACATAGTAGACAAGCTTCTGTATCAAACTAAATTCCTTAGTTCAGTAAGCCGAGAATGGAGCAATAACTTAGGACCGAAATATTTGTGGAGATCCAGAGTAGAAAGTGGTGAGCTGGAGCTGCCAGGTTACCGTTCTGACTTCCCTGTCAGGACTTGTCACCATCTAGTTCTGATCCAGCAATTGGAAACATATGAAACTGCTCTCGATGGTGGGAAGCTCCTTACAGTAAGGAGAATTCACACAATTCTCCTAACCTTCTCGACAATACTCATGTTGTTCACTGCCTTGGAAGATTTGGCCATTAGAATTGACCCTGACTGACATGGGTTATGTTGAAAAAGTTGGGAAACTCAGGTAAGATGTCTGTTGAGGAGCTTCTCGACATTAAGAGCAAAATGTCCAATTTTTCATGAAGCGTTGAACAGCAAAACAGGATTCTCACTAGTGAACGGCGAGAGGTCTATTTGCACTGCATAATGACATCTCATTATTACTTAATTTCACTTCATTAATGTGCTGTTTTCCATTTTCTCACCTGCAGGACAGAAACTAGCTGCTGAGAATTTCTGACATGAAGGACAGAATGGCTATCTAGCAACTCCAATTTGCCACTTGCTCCTTCAGACCTCCACTCTGGACACACAGCACCATCATCTTAGAGCTTTCTCCATTGACTACAACTGCACACACTCCCCATACAAAGACATTAATATCCGACATGTACTAACTTCATTGCATCATCATAGCACATCTCTGATCCACGTATCGTACATTTCTGTACTTCAGTGCTGCTGTTTCAAGTTTACCAGCCACTGCATGAACACTTTGTGTGTACGGACAGGCACCCAGCTCATGAATTGAATCCAGGAGCATCTCAGGGATCCTCAGTTGTTCTCTTTGCACTCACTCAGTTGTGCCTGCTTCAATGTTCACAGCATCCTTATCATATCTTTACTTTTGTCCTTTGCCCATCAGCCAGAGCTTAAAGGCTCACAGTTCCTCTGCCTTGCCTTTTCTTTTTGTACAGGCTTAAAGCCAGACAGATTATTATGGTTATCAGCAGTCTTCAGTCAAATGGTTGGACGTGTTGCTCTAAGACACTATGCTATGTCGGTCTCACACTTGTACCATGTGCCAGTGAATGTGCCAAATATATTGTATTTGATCTAACAAACAGCAATGACTCAAAGTCTCAGCAGAAGTCCTCAGTCAAATCAAGTCCAAAACCTTTCAGTCGGTGCTCCCAACACTGTAAATCAGGGCCAGCCTCTGATATCAGTCCAGGACTTGTACATGGTCAGTCAACCACTCGGGTGGTCTTGGTCACAGAGTCTGTATCTCTACTGTCCAGGAAGTGGGCCACAGACAGCCCTGTGGATCCTGTGCAGTCAGTCAAGGAAGGCCTGGGAAGACAGTTGGAAACTGTACAGATGTTAGTCATCAGATACCACTGTTTGCGGTTGTCCATCTAAATCACTTAACAGGATGTACCACAGGGAGCTTGTCAGAAGCCACTGCTGAGGGAGGGAAGCTGAGAAACTTAATTATAGCGATTGGAGGCAGCATTCTGGAATGCAGAATGTTTTATAATTTTGAAGGGGCAATTCAATGTATAAGTGGCAGAGATGATAGAACATTGAAGGAAAAGGGTAATGTAGGACAGGGAGTCATTGACGTTAACGGCATGCTAGCTTCTATGAAGGGACAGTGTACTACTGTGTGTTTCATGTTTACTTGATATTCTTGGTACTGGGAGGGTAAAGTGGGTAGGTGAAGTTGTACATAGCCAGATCAGGTGGGAAAGTGAGAAAGTTTAAAGTGGATGGGATTGATGGCAAAGGCTACCAAAGACACAAACATTTAAGAGTTCACCAAAATAAGAGGCCAGCCTGGGACTCTTTGTGGGAGGAGCGACCACTATTTCCTTCATTGTGTCGTGAATAACAAGTGCACAATGGAAATGAAAATGGCTGCCGTTACACCTGGAATAGATCACATAACTGTTTCGTTCTGTGAGGAAGGAGGTTCCTTGTCATAAGATGTGAGGCCATTAAAGGGCAACAGCATTACACAGACACTCATTACAGTGCAGTTTGAAGACGCTTGTGAGCACTGCATGCAATGTCAACCTTAGGCATTAGCGTAATGTGTGAGGTTCAAATTCTTATCCCAAGCACTCTTGACCACATTATGCAGCATCAGGAATCAATCCCACTAATGGCTGTGAGGCACCAGCAATGTATTGAGGCCTGGAAAGAATCACCCTAGTTGCCAAAGTAACAATCATCTTCCAAGGTCACATGGTCTGTACATGGTACAGGAGCTGCTAACTTCACACCTTGGACCAGAAAACCTTGTGCAGTCCTCAGAATGGCTAGGCTCAATATATTCAATATTTTTGTTAATATCAGCCGTACATTCACACAAACATAGTTGACAATGAAAAGTGGGTGAGCAATGGCCTTTTAAAAGTCCCAGCAGTTGTGAATGCTTCCTCCTCCTCGAAGTTGGACAATCAGTTTAACAGGTCACTTTAGGGAAGTGGTGCATAGTTAATGAGTAAGACTTAGCCCATCATGTTATGTACAGGCTTCTCCAGCTTAGATAGAAAAGATAATCTCTCTTCTCTTCCGAGTCAATAATAGCACTCTCTAAGGATGTGGAAAATATTGTCACTTCTGTGCCAATAGTGCCAATGTTTGGGGTACATCATAAGATGAAAGTTGCATGTTTTTGTATGATCTTTGGCTGCACTGAAATTGACCAATGCGAGATTTCATCCAGGCAGTCAGCTCAATGGGAGTTGAGTTAAATACACATTGGCATTTAAAATAATGTTTGTGTGTTCTAATACGAAGGATGTTGAAAGTTCAACATCCACACAGAGTTTTTAAAAGGTTGGTCAAGGGAACATAATTCAGTGGGAGCCAAAAATTCATTTTCCAGTTGGCAAGTTAATTTTATCTATTAAGATCTAAGGACCTTTCAAGCAAATCAGTGTTCCAGCAGCAACCTTTTTACATTCATTAGCACATCATGAATCGGTATTAACACCCCAGTTCACTGGAGTTACATTCATGGGTGCAATCTTGTTAACCATTAACAGGAAATGGGTGTAATCACAAACCTGACTCTACATATGTGTGTACCTCGGGGGCTGGACTACTTCATCTAAGCTCCAGTGAGTACAAACTTCTTCAATTACTTGGGTCCTTCATATTGAGGATTTTTCTTTGTGTAAACGTTTATACTGTTAGAGGTGATGTGTCTCCATTTTGATCACTTCACGGGAAGCTTTACTCATATGCAGTCTGAATTGTTATTAAATGCCTACAGTGTTAGGGGTGTAGCTTCACCTGATGAATGAGCAGTGCTCAAAAAGCTTGTGATTTCAAATAAACTTGTTGGCTATAACCTGGTGTCATGTGATTTCTGATTTTGTCCACCCCAGTCCAGCGCTGGCACCTCCACATCAGGGGTATAGCTGATCAGGCCAAATGAAGAAACCATACTGACTGACTCCAACAAACCTGACCAGGGCAAGATAATAGGGATAAACTCAACAGTGGGATCAATTCAAAAACACATTTTTTGTGGTTGTGTTGTTTTCCCTTGCAAGTTTTCTGTGAACCCATTCAAGTTTTTAATGAAAAACTTTCCGATATATATATTCTCCTGGATGTAATGAAAGGTCAATGACCTGATGGTGTGAGAGCTGCTGAATGTTATAGCTCTTTGTTTTGTTTTAAGTGCTATCTATGGCTGATGTGTGATAGGAAATGAGATGATGGTGCCAGCTGTGCCACATTGGTCACTGTAATGAAGTGCAAAACATTAATTGCGTCTAATGGAGATGACTGACACAGAATCTCCTGTCATAGAAGGCAAGTGTGACAGTTTTCTACAGTGGCAACCTTACAATACTCATTCGTACACATTGGAGTATGAAATATTGAATAGACAATGGTACACACCCTGACAGAGTGCAGCAGATCAGTTACCTTCTTATGATACTGAACCGAGTTGTCATAAATAACCCAAGAGTGCTGATTTCTGTAGCTACCTCTGTCTGGGCTGCATTTGTCAGTTCTGATAGTCTCTTATTACAATCCCTAGGATAAAGAACTTCCCGTCTCTCCTGTACAGACTTCAGGAGAACTTATTGGGAGGCAACACTGAAGTGACGCCTTCAGAGACGGGTGCAAGTGATAAGCAGAAGTTGAGTACTACTCCAGGGTTGCAGCGATTGATGTGCTGTCCAATTGCCTGTTAAATCTGAAACCCAAAACATCTTGATGGGATTCAGAAGTGCCTGCCCACAACGTTTGATGCTTTACCTGTCCATGAATGTGTAGTGATCACACAATAATGTAATTGCTTGGGGAAACCCACACTCACCAAACAGAAGTTCCTCTGACTTGTAAGATCACCTTGACATTTCACAGAATCTCTACAGTGTGGAAACAGGCCCTTCGGCCCAACAAGCCCACGCCGACCCTCAGAGCACCCACCCAAACCCATCCCCCTATAACCCACCTAATCTACACACCCCTGAACACTACAGGCAATTTAGCATGACCAATCCACCTAACCTGCACATCTTTGGACTGTGGGAGGAATTTGGAGCACCTGGAGGAAACCCACGCAGACAGAGTGAGAATGTGCAAGCTCCACACAGACAGTCACCCGAGGGTGGAATTGAACCTGGGTCAATTCCCTGGTGCTGTGAGGCAGCAGTGTTAACCACTGTGCCACTGTGCCACCCACATTTGGTCCTCAAAAAATAAGAAAATACTTCCCCATGAGAAATGTGGCAGAATAGCTCTTTTTAATAACTGCATCTAAGAGATACACAGAATTACTTTGTGACTGAAAGTTGCACCCACAGTATAAATCTGTTCTTCAATGTATAACATACAGAGCAAAAAGGGGCCTCTGAGACCATACAAGGCATGGATATAATTCATATGAAATTACAAAATAAGCAACTTTCACTTGAAGCAACACAAGAGCAAATTAGTTGCATTTTGGTGACACTGTCAGTACTTTCATGAAACACTTAGGAAATACATCTGTGATAAAATCAGACGTTTAGAGAGGAGTGGTTGTTCTTGATATGTTGCTATTCTAGGGATACATTCAGTTGAATGAAAGTTGAATTTAGAACCCTGGCTTATAAATTAGTGACAAAATAGATTTTGAACTTTCAGTGCATTGCACAAATCTTTTTGATAAGGTGAGGGATTAGAATACTTTCAAATCTTTCATTGAAGAGATCCAATTGTTTGAGTAAAGAGACTGGCATTAACTTTGCAAATGTGAAATCTTTATTTTTTTTTCCTGTTATCTGAAAATTTCTTGATGATGGTCAGCTAGACTACTGCAAGTCTTATTATGGTAAGTATTGAATCATATGACTATCATGATGGTAGAAGGCAAACTGGATGAAGCATTTTTGTCCAAAACTTGCCATGTTGCTATGCAATGGGTAAGGATAAACAATAGATAAATATATTTAGACTTCCAAACATCAGAAACGTGACTGCCAATATTGTCTTCTTAACTGAAACTATGATATCAAAGTAATTGATGAATTTAATTGATTTGGAAAAAGGAGGTTGAGGTGGGAATCTGTGACGTTGCTAAGCATTTTCATCCTAATGTTCAAACAGCATAGGAAAGATCATAGATCATAAAACCCCTACAGCATGGAAACAGGCCCTTCGGCCCAACAAGTCCACACCAAACCTCAAAGCGTCCCACCCAGACCCACCCTGCTATAACCCACCTAATTTACACATCCCTGAACACTACGGGAAATTTAGCATGGCGAATCCACCTAGCACGCACATCTTTGGACCGTGGGAGAAACCGGAGCACCCGGAGGAAACCCACGCAGACATGGGGAATATGTGCAAATTCCACACAGTCGCCTGAGGCTGGAATTGAACCCGGGTCTCTGGCACTGTGAGGCAGTAGTGCTAACCACTGAGCCACCGCGCCATAAAAAATTAACAGAATTCATGTTGAACCAAATTTTATAAAGTAATGTAGAGAGCTCTCAATGGAGAAAGAGCTTAGAATATTCACTTGTTGATAGAGAGATAGATTGCTAAAAAAGAAATGAAACATGGCTGGAAAATGGGAAGCCTTCAAAAATGAGATAACCAGAGTCCAGGGGCAGTAGAACATAGAACATAGAACACAAAATGTTGCTTTAGGGTGTAGGGCAAGGCTGGTAGGTGTAGGGAATGCTGGATGACTAAAGGAATTGAGGTTTTGGTCAAGAAAAAGAAGGAAAGATCTGTCAGGTATGGACAGCAGGGATCGAGTAAATCCTCAGAAGAGTACAAAGGCAGATAGAGTATACTGAAGAGGGAAATCAGGCTGGGAAAAAAGGGGACATGAGATAGCCTAAGCAAATAGGATTAAGGAGCATCCAAAGGGATTTTATAAATACATTAGGGACAAAAGGGTAACAAGGGAGAGAATAGGGCCCCTTAAAGATCATCAGGGCTGCCTATGTATGGAACCACAGGAGACAGGGGGAGATACTAAATGAGTACTTTGCATCAGTGTTTACTGTGGAGAAGGATACGGAAGATATATAATGCAGGGAAATAGATAGCGACATCTTGAAAAATATCCATATTACAAAGGAGGAAGTGCTGGACGTCTTAAAACACATCAAGGTGGATAAACATCTGGGCCCTGATCAGGTGTACCCTCGAATTCTGTGGGAAGGTAGAGAAGTGATTGCTGAATCCCTTGCTGAGATATTTCATCATCGATAGCCACGGGTGGGGTGACGGAGGACTGGAGGTTGGTTAATGTGATGCCAATATTTAAGAAAGATGGTAAGAAAAAGCCAGAGAGCTTACACCAGTGAGCCTGGCATTGGTGGTAGGCAAGTTTTTGGAGGGGATCCTGAGGGATGAGATTTATATGTATTTGAAATGGCAAGGACTGATTAGCCAACATGGCTTTGTGCATTGGCAGTCATGTCTCACTAACTTGATTGAGCTTTTGAAGATGTAACCAAGAGGATTGATGAGGGCAGATTGGTGGACATGATCTATATGGACTTCAGTAAGGTGTTCAACAAGGTTCCTCATGGTAGACCAGTTAGCAAGGTTAGATCACATGGAATACAGGGAGAACTAACCATTTGGATACAGAACTGGCTCAAAGGTAGGAGACAGAGGGTGTGGTGGAGGATTGCTTTTTAGACTGGTGGCCTGTGACCAGTGGTGTGCCACAAGGACCATTGCTGGGTCCATTGCTTTTTGTCATTTACATAAATGATTTGGATGTGAGCATAGGAGGTAATGTTAGTAAGTTTGCAGACGACACCAAAATTGAGGGTGTAGTGGACAGCGAAGAAGGTTACCCTAGAGTACAATGGGGTCTTGATCAGAAGAGCCAATGGGCCGAGGAGTGACAGATGGAGTTTAATTTAAATAAATGTGAGGTGTTGCATTTTGCAGAGGCAAATCAGGGCAGGACTTATAGACTTCATGGTAAGATCTGGGGAGTGTTGCTGAACAAAGGGACCTTGGAGCACAGGTTCATAGTTCCCTGAAAGTGGGATCGCAGGTAGATAGGATGGTGAAGAAAGCATTTGGTATGCTTACCTTTATTGGACAGTGCAAGGAGTATATGAGTTGGGAGGTCATGTTTGGCTGTACGGGACATTGGTTAGGGCACATTTGGAATGCCATGTGCAATTCTGGTCTCCAACTATTGGAAAGATGTTGTGAAACTTGCAAGGGTACAGAAAAGATTTACAAGGATGTTGCCAGGGTTATAGCATTTAAGCTATAGGGAGAGGCTGAATAGGCTAGGACAATTTTCCTTGGAGAATTGGATATTGAGGGATGATTTTATAGAAGTTTATAAAATCATGAGGGGCATGGATAGGGTAAATAGACAAGATCTTTTCTCTGGGGTGGGTATGTCAAAAACTAGAGGGCATAGGTTTAAGGTGAGAGGGGAACGATTTAAAAGGGACTGAAGCAGCAACGTTTTCATGTCGAGGGTGGTGCGTGTATGGAATGAGCTGCCAGAAAAAGTGGTGGAGGCTGGTACAATTTAAAAGGCAACTGGATAGGTATATGAATAGGAAGAGTTTAGAGGGAAAATGGCCAAATGCTGGCAAACGGGACTAGATTTATCTAGGATATCTGGTTGGCAAGGATGAGTTGGACCGAGGGGTCAGTTTCTATGCTGTACAGCTCTATGACTCTATGACTCTTTGTTGTCAAATGTTTCCTTACATTCATCAGGACAAATGCAAGAACACCAACACTTCAAATAATCAGAGCCAGTTGCCTACCCATCAGTATCATGTTTAACCTTCAGTATAAATTGCTATTCCCTTTGAAATTTGGTATTCTTGCTTCTGTTCTCATGAGTACAAAGCGAAAAGCTTCAAGAGCACGTCCCTTATTTAAGAAAAAATCAAGAACTTAGAATATTAGGAAGATTTCAATGGTATTGCTGTTTCACATGTTGTATTTGGGCAAAGTCAAACATTTAGAGAACACAAGCATTAAGGAACCGACCTAATTTTTCTCCATTGAAATTAACGCAGAAATGATAAACAGATTCTTTACAGGTTCCAATCTATCTGACTTTACTATAATGTAGGAATTTGGTATGCAAGAAAATGTAAATCTTGATGCTATTTTATTCTCGTTGTGCTAAAATAAGCACTGAAATTAGAAAAGGTACAGAAGGTAATGTTAAATTTAATCCAAATGAAGAAAGGTTTGAGACAATTTAAATTCACAGTTTAGTAGCAGGTTATCTCTGAGAGAATGTTATTCTAACATTTTAAACATTTAAAATGCACAGTTCAGATTAACCCAAAATGTAACTTTAATGTGCAGTAGAAAAGTATAAGAAATTGTGAAAGAGAGATAACCAAAAAAAGAGTTCAAAACAGATGCCGGGAGAAAATTCTTTATTGAAATAATTATATATGCTTGGAATCATCCACTCTATGTGAAAATAGGGGCAAAAACTTTAGAACTCTGTAGATATGATATAAATAAATGTGACTACAAGAACAAGAACATGTCAAATGCCAGGAACCCTGCAGCGAGTAACTTATTTCCTGAATCCCCACAATCTACTCATAGTTTAGAAGGCACAACTCAAGAGTGCATTGAAATACTCCCCACTTGCATAGATGACACCATCCAGGAGAAATCAACCTGCTTGATTGGCCCCTACATCGGCAAGCATCCATTCCCTCCACTACTGATGCTCAGTAGCAGCAGTGTGTACTATCTGCAAGATGCACTACAGAAATTCACCAGTTATCCTTATATAACAGCTTTCAAATCCACAACCACTTCCACCTAAAAAAAAACAAGGGCAGCAGCTACATGGGAACTTCACCATTTGTAAGTTTCCCTACAAGCCATCACCATATTTGGAAATATTTCACCATTCCTTCACTGTCCCCGCATCAACATCCTAGGACTCATTCCCAAACAGCATTATGTGTCTACCTACAGCACATAAAGTCTTAGAGTCATACAGCACGGAAGCAGACCCTTTGGTGTAACCAGCCCATGCGAAACATAATCCAAAACTAATCTAGTCCCACCTGCCTGCCCCTAGCCCATATACCCCCAACCTTTGCTATTCATGTACTTATAGAAATGTCTTTTAAATGTTGTAATTGTACCCACATTCACCCCACTTAGGAAGTTCATTCCACAAACAAACCACCCGCAGTGTAAAAAAACTACCCCCATGTCCTGTTAAAATTTCTCTCCTCTTACCTTAAAATGTGTCCCCAAGTCTTGAAATCGCCCATCCTAGGGAAAAGACAATGAGCATTAGCTCTATTCATACCCCTCAGTATTTTATAAACATCTACAAGGTCGCCTCTTAACCTCCTATGCTCCAGTGAAAAATATCTCAATCTGTCCAGCCTTTCTTTATAACTCAAACCTTCCATAGCCTTCAACATCCTGGTAAATCTGTTCTCAACCCTCTTCAGCTTAAAACATTCTTCTTATAACCGGGCGACCAGAACTGGATATGGTATTCCAGAAGAGGCTTCACCAATGTTTTGTACTATCTCAACATGACTACCCAACTTCTATACTCAAAAGGACTGAGCAATGAAGACAAGCGTGTCAAATGCTTTTTTATCCACCCTGCCTATATGCGATGAAAACTTTAAAGAATTATACCTCTAGGTCCCTCTCTATTCTACAAAACTACCCAAGGCCCTACAATTAATTGTATACGCCCTACTCTTGTTTGTTGTACCAAAATGCAATACCCTGCATTTATCCCGATTGAAGTCCATGTGCCATTTTTCAGCCTACTGACCCATGTGATCAAGATCCCTTTGTAACCTTAGAAAACTTTCTTCACTGTCTACTATGTCACCAATTTTGATGCCATCTGCAAACTTACTAACCATCTCTTCCATATTCTCATGCAAATCATTTATATAAATGACAAAGAAAAGAGGACCCAGACAAATCCCTGTGGAACACCGCTGGTGACAGACCTCCAGTACAAAAAGTAACCCTCCCACCACTTCTCTCTTTCTCCTGCCATCAAGCTAATTATGTATCCAATTGACAAACTCATCCTGAATCCCAGGTGACCTAACTTTACTAATTAGTCTACCATGCAGAACTTTGTCAAAGGCTTTACTAAAATCCAAATGTAACAATTGAAGAAGGCAGCTCACCACCATCTTCTCAAAGGCAAATAATGGTGGTATAGTGAACGGTGACAAAGGTTATCTCAGAGTACAATTGATCAGATGGGCCAATGGGCCAAGGAATGGCAGATGGAGTTTAATTTACATAAATGTGAAATGCTATATCTTGGTAAAGCAAACCGGGGCAGGAACCTATATGGTAAATGCTAGGGCCCTGGGGAGTGCTGCTGAACAAAAACACCTAGGGGTGCAGGTGCATAGTTCTTTGAAAGTGGAGTCACAGGTAGACAGAGTGAAAAAGGCATTTGGCGCACTTGCCTTCACTGGTCAGTGCATTGAGAATAGGAGTTGGGATGTCATGTAATGGCTGTACAGCCATATTTGCAGATACATTTTGTTTTGTTCAAAAAGCACACAATTTAAAGACAGTCAGTCAATGTGGCATGTTATATATTCCTACTTTACAAATAAAACCAGTCTGACTTCAAACCAAAACACAAACAGATTCTAAACAAGGCCTCACACTAATATGCGTTATCTGACCTAAAATGTCACCTCATCTTTACCCTGATAAAACCTTTAGTTCTCTCAGGACACTGACTTGAAAGGAATTTGGGGATTTAACTATACATATTAATCAATTAAAATCTTCTAACTGGTTAAAGATTTAACAGCATCTTAGGTTTGTTTAATACATCCTCATCAGTGGTATGTCACTTTGATCTTTTACTTTGTAAATTCTATGTCTGATACTATCTTTTTCACTAACGCCCAAAGAAGGAATGAATCTCTGAAAGCTTGTATTTTCAAATAAAGCTGTTGGACTATAACCTAGTGTTGTGTGATTTCTGTCCATGGCCATATAGGACACTGGTGAGGCCACTTTTATAATACAGTATTCAATTCTAGTCTCCCTGCGATAGGAAAGATGTTGTTAAGTTTGAAACAATTCAGAAAAGATTTACGAGAATGTTGCCAGGAGTGCAGGATTTGAGCTATAGGGAGAGACTGAGTAGGCTGGGGCTTTTCTTTCTGCAGCGTCGGAGGCTGAGGGGTGACCTTATAGAGGTTTATAATATCATGAGGGGCATGGATAGGATGAATAGCCAGGGATATTCTTGTTCTCAGGGTAGGATAGTCCAAAACTAGAGGGCATAGCTTTAAGGTGAGAGGGGAAAGATATAAAAGGGACCTCAGTGGCAACATTTTCATGCGAAGCGTGGTTCACGTATGGAATGAGCTGCCAGAGGAGATGGTGGAGGTGGGTACAATTACGACATTTAAAAGGCATCTGGATTGGTACACGAATAGGAAGAGTTTAGAGTGTTATAGGACAAATGCTGCCAAATTGGACTAGATCAGTTTAGCATATCTGATTGGCATGGACCAGATGAGTCTATTTCTGTGCTGTATAACTCTATAACTCTATCTAGGGATGGGCAATGAATGCTGGCCTGCCTGTGATATTTGTATCTCACAAGTGAATAAAAAAATTAAATAAACAATGATATCCCATCGTAAAAGATTATATTTAGTTAAGGGTTGAGCAATTTCTGACCTGAATGACGGTGAATTCAAAACGTTTCTTATGATTTTATGTAATGATTTTCAGAAACCCACAATGTATTCACATATAAATAACTTCATTTGCACTTTTCAGGTTTTTTCCTTCACTTGAAGCCTAATTCACTTGATCTTGTCATAAAAAGGTACCTTACTGCTCACTGGCAGTCCAGATGCTGTGTGAAACAACCAGTGAGCCAGCTGGTAAATTGATATGCCAGACAAGTTCAAGGACGTTCTTTTAAATAAGGCACAGCAACACTAATACAAGTTCAGATGTTGATGGTTTTTCATATCAATGTTCAATGATGAGTCTCATCTCAATAATATGTATCTGAGGAAGTATAATATTTAATCATAGAACTGGAAATCTTTTGGTCAGAGGAGTAACCTCGAGGGAGTCAACAATGTCTTTAAATTTGGAACCAATTGTTGTACACAATCTATGTATTCAGCTAGGAACGTTAAAGTGGAAGCAGGAATAAAAATGAGGTGTCTAATTCTAAAATGTCTGTCTTTCCCAAAGAAAGAGAAAGGGTCAATTGTCTTCAACTCATTTTCATGTCCAATTAGTCTGAAACAAAATGATGGGAGATTTAACTTTACACAATCTGACAAATCAATGGGAATAATGATTGTCTTTTTTCACCATTTATCAAAACCATACATCATTATAAGTGTAGAGAAATGATATACACATAATGTGCTGCAGACATGCCCAATTAATTAGAGATCTTGAAAAGGAGCCAGATATAAACAGCATTTAGGATGGACTGAGAGAAATTGAAAAATGTCTAAGTTCACCAACATAAAATAAGAGCTGACATAATTAGTTATTAGCTTAGTGGTTCAAACAAAGTGGACTGACCTTCACCGTTTCTGCCACCTCCAGCACAATGACACCAGCAACTATTGAGAAGACATCATAGATACAGATCATGCAGTTATTTTGTTGAACAGCTCTGCAACCATTGCTCTAAGTTTACAGTCATCTGTTATTTCAATTCTCCAGATTACTTTTACTCTAATTGTTTGCCCTTGGCTTGTTTAGTTATTTCAATTAAGCTTGAGGAATACCAATTCATCTTTTGACTGAGAATCTCACCACTGTTGTATCAGGTAATGCTTATGATGGGCTAATGTTCATGATATATTGGCTCCACACAATTTCATTGATGTCACACACTCTGTGTGGCAAGATTAAAAAGTTCTACTCTAGCTTTTGGAGGGAGCAAATGCTTCTGTATGGGTTCTATCAAGTCCTAATAATTATGCCTGACCAGTTATGCCCAATTGTTATCATGCAATAAACCTTCTTGTTATCTTCTATATATACTGTTCAGGGATGTATCCTATACTGCAATTAATAGATAGACCCAAAATGTAGCAAAGACAACGGAGGATTTACATCAAACAACCCTTATTGCATTCCACATACTAGAAGTCATGACAAGTACCACAAAATACCACAGTGGTCATCTGGAAAAGTACCACAAATGCCTTCTGGATTTAACATTGAGTTCAGAAATTTTAGTTCATACCTTCTTCCTCCATTTTGATTCATGTTTCTTTGATTAAATTTTTACAGTTTTTACTCTCTAATTTCCTTGGTTTAGTACTTGAGTGGCAAATATTCAGGGCTGAGATTTCACAGGCTCTGAATTTTGTGGATAATAGTAAGACAGTCGGGAATATATAGTGAAAATGAGATAAAATGAGATTCTCAACATCAAGAAATCCAATTTTCTGCTTAAGGCGTTAGTGTATAGGTAAGAATCTCAAAAAAAGCCCACAAAGAATTGAGGATGCTGGAAATCTGAAACAAATTAGAAATTGCTGGAAAAACTTAGCAGCTCTAGCAGCATTTGTTGATTGAAGGCAGAGTTACCTAAATTCTGAGGAAGCATTACTAGACCTGAAACATTATCTCTGCTTTGACCAAATCTCCACAGCTGTGATGCTAAGAGAAGTAGTTCTTAGTCCAGGTAAGAGGATTATGATCAGTCAGTGGTACCACCACTGTCTGTCAAGGGCAGCATCTGGTCTCGCCACCTGTTTTGCTCCGCACTGCCCTATAGTCAGCTGTTTTCTCTTGTAACGAGACAAAGGATAGAGTAAGATGAAATTAGTTGGCACAGTTGTTAGTTTGGTGCCACAAAGTTTTAAAACAAAAGCCAGAATTCTTAAATGAGGGCAAGTGCTGTCAATAGCAAGTCTTCCAGCATCTGTGGAGACAGAAATGGAGGTAAGATTTCAGGTTGGTGCATAACTGGGTAAAATGAGAAATGTCGTCATTTTTAGGCAAGTGGGAGGGACAGGCTGAGAAAATAACAAAAGAGAATTGTCTGTTTTAGACTAGAAAGTAGTTGGTGTAGATACAGGAAACATGGTGTGGTGTCCAAGTGAGTGAGTAGACACTGCAGAGGGCAGGAAGACTTAGTCGTTTGGGGGACGGTGTTGGTACAGTTAGTAAGGGAAAATGCTGCATGCAGCATTGGGATTGGTAGATCATGGTAGGAGGTGGGCACACTAATGGAGATAGAACGAAGTAGCAGAGAGAAGACGCCGACACTTACCCTTGTGGAATTGAGAATTTCGCTGACCTTTTGCAGAGTTACTGCACACTCCTCTGGACCTGGCTTCTTCAGACCAGGCAGGCAGGGTCTTGTTTCTGGCCATTCAGGGGACAGTGGATACTCTTCTTCTCCACCGTCCCATCCACCACGACCTCCAGGTTCCATGTCCATGCACTTGGGTACCAAGTTGCATGTCAGACATCTCCTTTTCAATTCTTCAGTGATACGAACTGTGAGGGGATTTCCTGACTTGCAGTATATGAACTGCGAATTAAATATAGTGCCTGTGGCCTGAACACTGCAAGTTCCTGGCATCGGCATGTACTCCTGGCACTGCTAAGCACAAGACAGCTTAGATGTGGCAGCATGGAGGCGTGCTGCATATTTAATATAGTTAGCAGCGTATAATTGCACAAGTAAAGTTGCTAGGGCTCACAGAGAGAAACTCTTCATGAGATTCTCGGGAATTAAAACTAAGCCGATTTTTTGAAAACTCACCTTTACAGCTCGTCTACACGCTTATTTTTTCCTTGTCCCATTACCATTCGTTGCACCATGGATCCTTTTGTCTTTTAATCTTTTTGCTTTCCAATCTAAAATAGACAATTCTCTTTTGTTCTTTTCTCATCCTGTCCTTTTTCACTTGTCTGAGAATTTTGACACCTCTCATTTTACCCAGTTCTGCATCAACCTGAAATCTTACCTCCATTTCTGTCTTCACAGATGCTGGGAGACTTGCTCTTGACAGCACTTGTTTTCACTTAATATTTCTGGCTTTTTTTTAAACCACAGCAACCAGAAGAGTTTCACTCACATCATGATATTGGATTAAATACATACTGTGCTACTGTCATTGATCAAGATTTGAAATGCATAAAGGATAGATAACTCATTGAAAGCAATCATAGTTATGAAAAGTGATAAGATTGTGGAGGGCTCTATTTGCCCCCCTACGTTACTACATTAGGCAATGAAAACCTATAGTTCAGTATCTGCACAAGTATTAAATCAGACTAAATGCTGACTGTTCTTTAAGAAACTTTATAAAGAAACTGGAGTGGCCCAGTGGCTAGTGGTGCTGAACTGAACCAGAGGTCCCTTGGTTCAAGTCTCCAAGACTTGTTGGCTGTGAAAACACCGAGTCACTGATGCAGGCAGTCCAGTATGTATCAGTGCAGATCCCCTGCCTGGATAAATGGTGTGTATTTGCAGTAGGAAGGACACCCATTTGCCAAACCAAAAATTGTGGTTAATGTGAAGATGATCAATCAGGATTGTGATGACCCCATATTTCTATGAAAATTACTGAAAGAGTAGCTAGCAAAAATAACTGTGCGTTTCTACTTTGCTTCAAAGTAACTTACTTTCTGATACTGTTTAAGTACAGGTAACATATTTGTAACAATGCAACCTACCTTTAACTAAACAGACTAGAAGTACTATTCTACTTTCAGCAGTGGTATGTGCCTCTGACCTAGAGAAAACGTTGAAGTGGAGAAAACATCCATTCTGAAATAAAACTACATCCATTCATTTTAGTGACATACTTCAACTCCCACATAGCAATAAAATTCTAGAAACAAACTCAAACCATAGGTTGTGAAATTGGGACCTGCTTGCACAGCCTTCTATTATCCTTCCAATTACTTTAAATTGAAGGGGAGTTTGTGTTAAAAAAAACATACTTGTTTAAAGATTGTTCGTGTTTAGTCATTTCCACTAAAACCACGCCTTGCCAGAACTGTAAAAGCTTATTCGAATTCTTCATTTTGTTCTTGACCTTTAGTTACCTTAATCCATTTTTGTACTTTTCAGTAAAGATGTGGAAGTGCTGGTGTTGAACTGGGGTGGACAAGGTCAGAAATCGCACAAGACCAGGTTATAGTCCAACAGGTTTATTTGAAAACACAAGCTTTCGGAGTGTTACTCCTTCAGATGTTAGTGGAAAAGTTTGTATCAGACACAGAATTTATAAGTAAAAGATCAACGGGTCACACCACTGATGAGGATGTACTAAACAACCCTAAGATGCTGTTAAATCTTTAATCGGTTAGAAGGTTTTAATTGATTAATATGTACATGTAAATCCCTGAATTCCTTTTGTGTCACTGTCCTGAGAGAACTAAAGGTTTTATCAATATAAAGAAGAGGGGACATTTTAGATCAGACAATGCATGTTAGGTGTGAGACCTTGTTTAGAATCTGTTTGCGTTTTGGTTTGGAGTCAAATTGGTTACACTTCTCAAGCAGGAATTTATAAAACGCTACATTGATTGACTGTCTATAAATTGTGTGCTTTTTGAACAAAATAGAATGTATCTGCAAATACAAATTCACATTAAAGGTTCACACGTGTATATATGTGTGTTTGTGTGGGGCAGTGAAAGTGTGTGTGCACATGCATGTGTGCGTGCATGTGTGTAGAAGAGAGTGTGTGTGTGAGTGAATGGGAGGGAGAGAGAGAGAGAGGTGTGTGTGTGTGCGTGTGTGTGTGTGTGTGTGTATATACAGTGTGGTGGGGTCACCTTCAGTGGGACATGAACCCAAGATACCAGTTGAGGCCGTCCTCATGGGTACCGAATTTGGCTATCAGTCTCTGCTTGGCACCTGTGCGTTGTTGTATATCCCAAAGTCCACCTTGGAGGATGATTACTCGAAGATCCAAGGAAGAGTATCCTTGAAAGCTGAAGTGCTCCCCCACTGGGAGGGAACAGCGCTGTCTGGTGATTGTGATTTTCTTAGGTTTGTTTAGTACATCCTCATCAGTGGTGTGAACCTTTGATCTTTTAGTTATAAATTCTGTGTCTGATACTACCTCTCTCACAAACACCTGAAGAAGGATTAAGACTCTGAAAGTTTGTCTTTTCAAATAAATCTGTTGGATTGTAACCTGGTGTTGTAAATTTCTCACCTTTTCAGTAAAGTGTGTTCTTTCATTATAGCAGCCAACAGCATTTATTTTTTCTCAAAATATGTAATTGGTGTGATGTTTTAGGCTAATAATCTTTGGGGACCACGTCATTAATGATGTCATGATAATGACTGAACTGGGCCCGAACTGTATGTTTTCAGACAGGTTCTCTCCTACCCTCCTTCATGTACTCTGATATGTCTAATACCATTTTTAATGTTCATTTACCTGATCTTACTAAATGGTGACAGCAGTTCATGGACCCAGGCAGCAGCCAAGAATGCAACATAATGAAATGGAACCCCCAGAAGGATTCCCATCCTGAGAGGTGAGAAAACATTGTCAGCTCGGGGAGAAAATCTCTGACTTAGAACATAGTAAAAAGAACAGTACAGCACAGTACAGGCCCTTCAGCCCACGATGCTGTGCCGACCTATTATCCTACGAAGATCAGTCTACCCTGCATACTCTATATTTTACTATCCTCTATGTGCCTAGAGTCGCTTAAAAGTGTCTAAAGTATCTGACCTCACTACCATTGCCAGCAGTGCATTCCACACGCTCACCACTCTCTGTGTGAAGAACCTACCTCTGACATCTCCCGATACCTTCCTCCAATCACTTTAAAATTATGCCCCCTCATAATAGTCATTTCCGCCCTGGGGAAAAAGTGTCTGACTATCCACTCTGTCGATGCTTCATCATCTTATACACCTCTATCAAGTCACCTCTCTTCCTTCTTCGCTCCAATGAAAAAGCCCTAGCTCCCTCAACCTTTCCTCATAAGACCTGCCCTCCAGTCCAGGCAGCATCCTGGTAAATCTGCTTTGCACCCTCTACAGAGCTTCCACATCTTTCCTATAATGAGGTGACCAGAACTGAACACAATATTCCAAGTGTGGTCTAACCAGAGTTTTATAGAGCTGCAGCATAACCTCACAGCTCTTAAACTCAATTCCCCTGCCAATGAAAGCCAACACACCATACGCCTTCTTTACAACCTGATCAATTTGTGTAGCAACTTTGAGGGATCTATGGATGTGGACCCCAAGATTCCTCTGTTCCTCCACACTGCCGAGAATCCTGCCATTAATCCTGTATTCTGCATTCAAATTTGACCTTCCAAAATGAATCACTTCAAACTTTTCTGAGTTGAATTCCATCTGCCACTTCTTTGCCCAGCTCTGCATCCTGTCAATGTCCAGTTGCAACTTAAAACAGCCCTCCATTCTGTCCACAACGCCACCAACCTTCATGTCATTGGCAACTTACCAACCCACCCTTCCACTTCCTCATCCAAGTCATTTATAAAGATCACAAAGAGCAGAGGTCCCAGAACAGATCCTTGTGGAACACCACTGGTCACCGAGTTCCAGGTTGAATGCTTTCCATCTACTACCACTCGCTGTCTTCTATTGGACAGCCAGTTTTGTATCCAGATAGCCAAATTTTCTTGAATCTCATACCTCCTTAATTTTTGAATGAGCCTACCATGTGGAACCATATCAAATGCCTTGCTAAAATCTATATACACCACATCCACTGCTCTACCTTCATTGATCTGTTTTGTCACATCCTCAAAGAAGTCAGTAAGGCTTGTGAGGCATGACCTGCCACTCACAAAGCCATGCTGATGTTTTTAATCAAACTGTGCTTTTCCAAATAATTGTAAGTACTATCTCTCAGAATCCTCTCCAATAATTTGCCCACCACAGAAGTGAGAATGACCAGTCTATAATTACCAGGATTATCCCTATTCCCTTTCTTGAACAAGGGAATGACATTTGCCACACTCCAATCTTCTGGTACTACTCCAGTGGACAGTGAGGAAGCAAAGATCATTGCCAAAGGGGTAGCAATCTCCTCCCTCGCTTCCCATTGTAACCTTGGGTATATCCCATCTGGCCCAGAGGACTTATCTATCCTCATGTTTTTCAAAATTTCTAGCACATCCTCCTTCCTAACAGTAAACTGTTCGAGCATGTTTCTGCCTGTTTCATGCTGTCTTCACAAACATCAAGGTCCCTCTCACTGGTGAATACTGAAGCAAAGTATTCATTAAGGACCTCCCCTGCCTCCTCTGACTCTGCACACAAGTTCCCTCCACTATCCCTGATTGGCCCTACCCTCACTCTGGCCATCCTCTTGTTCCTCACATAAGTATAGAAAGCCTTGAGGTTTTCCTTGATCCAACCCACCAAGGTTTTCTCATACCAGCTTCTAGCTCTCCTAAGTCCATTCGTCAGTTCCTTCCTGGCTACCTTGTAGACCCCTAAAGCCCTGTCCGATCCTTGCTTCCTCAACCTTAAGTAAATTTCCTTCTTCCTCTTGACTAGGTGTTCCACATGTCTTGTCATCCAAGGTTCCTTCACCTTACCAACCTTCCCTTGCCCCATTGGGACAAACCCAACCAGCACTTGTAGCAACTGCTCCCTCAACAACCTCCACATTTCTGTTGTGCATTTCCTTGAGCACATCTGATCCCAATTGGTGTTCAGTAGTTCTTGCCTAATAGCATTGTAATTCCCAATCCTCCAATTAAATACTTTCCCATACCGTCTACTCCTATCCCTCTCCATGACCACAGAAAAGGACAGGGAGTCGTGATCACTATCACCGAAATGCTCTCCTGCCAAGAGATCTGATACCTGGTCTGGTTCGTTGCCAAGCACCAAATCCAATATGGCCTCCCCTCTACATATTGAGTCAGAAATCCTTCCTGGACACACCTGACAAAATCTGCTCCATCCAAACTATTTGCACTTAGCAGTTTCCAGTCTATATTAGCGAAGTTGAAGTCGCCCATGACAACAACTCTATTACTTCCGCACCTTTCCAAAATCAGTCTCCCAATCTGTTCCTCAGTGTCTCTGTTGCTACTAGGGGGGTCTATAGAAAACTCCCAGTAAAGTGGCTGCTCCTTTCCTGTTTCTGACTTCCACCAATACTGACTCAGTGGAGAAACCCTCCTCCATGTCCTCCCTTTCTGCAGCTGTGATACCATCCCTGATTGGCAATGCCACTCCCCCACCTCTTTTACCTCCCTGCCTATTTCTTTTGAAATATCTATACCCTGGAACACCAACATACATTCTTGCCCCTGTGTTATCCAAGCCTCCGTAATGGCTGCAACATCATAGTTCATTGACTTGATCAGTCAATGGTGAGTGTGTAGGAAAGATCCCCATTGCAGCAGAGTACTCAGTTGACTAGCAGGGGAGAGGGGCTGGGTGGTCATGGAGAATGCTGCAGCAGGCTACCAGGATTAGGGGAGGTGATGGCCTAATGGTATTATTGCTGGACTGTTAATCCAGAGACCCAGATAATGTTCTGGGGACCTAGGTTCAAATCCCACCATGGCAGATGATGAAATTTGAATTCAATAAAATATCTGGAATTAGGAGTCTGATCATGAATCAATTGTCAGGAAAAATCCATCTGGTTGACTAATGTCCTTTAGTGAAGGAAACAGCCATCCTTACCTGGTCTGGCCTACATGTGGCTCCAAACCCACAGCAATGTGATTGACTCTTAACTGCCCTCTGAGCAATTAGGGATGGGCAATAAATGCTGCCTGGCTAGTGATACCCTCATCATGTGAATGAATTTTTAAAAAAATGTTGGTCTGAAAGGGAAGCATGACAAAGCTGCAGCAGGATGCATTTTGTTTAAATTGCTCATTGATGGAATGTTGGCACCATTGGCTAAGCCAGCATTTATTGCCTTTCCCTAATTGCCCAGAAGGCAGTTAAGAGTCAATCACACTGCTGTGGGTCTGGAGTCGCATGTACACAAGATCAGGTAAGGATCCAATTTCATTCCCTGAAGACATTTGTGAACTAAGTGGGTTTTTACAACAATGGTTGTCATTAAGCTAGTTTTATTTTCATCAAATCTTAAAGTAATCCAATTTCCATCAGTTACCATTGTTGGATTCAAGCCCAGGTTCTCAGAACATTAGCCTAGTTTCTGAATTACTAGCCCAGTGACATTGCCACTATATCACTGCCTCCCCTGAGCTGCAAGGGCAAATCAGAGAACACTCAGAGCCATGTAAGAAATAAAATGTTTGTAGCATCAAGCCAAATCATTTGAAGAACAAGAAGTGCTAGATGGCTGCAGGGTACAGCTATACATAGTGATGGTAAATAAAAGGGCGTGCAGAATGTGCAGGACGAAATAATATGCAGCTCATGCCATTAAAGGACCTACCAGGACAAGCTAAGCTTCATCAGAATTACAATATTATCATGAGTGCCAGGATGGAGAGACCCACAGCAATGTGGTTGTCAGTTAACTGACCTCTGGGAATTTACAGATGGGAAATAAAATGCAGAATTTAAAAAAAAATCCAGGCTCTTCTGTGCTTTTAGACTCTATTGTCAATGATCATGAAGCCTTTGTTCTCTATTTTGCAGAGAATTACCTTCTTGTTGGGGAAGATAATAAAGTAGACTTTGTTCACTTATTCCACTAAAGACAACAATGACAAATAACACTGCAGCAGGAAATACAATTAAGTGTAGAGATTCTTTCTATTGAAAGATACAATGTACTATCAAGCCGAATAAGCAACAAGTCCTCGATTCCAAAGGGGAAGGAGGGGGGATATCAAGCATCAGAGATGGAAAAGGAACAGTCTGTAATGGAAATCAAATATCTGCAGCAATTATTTGATAATGTAACAAAAGAAAATAAAGATCTTCAAGTCTTGCATTCCGATTACCAGAAAATCAGATAAATGGTAAGAAAACAGTATATAAATAAACAAAACTGCTTCAGGAAAAGGAGTTGTTGCTATCAGGTCATTAGAGCGTAACTAGAGAAAAGCAGACTTGCAAAATTGCAATGAAGAAAGAAAGATTTCAGAAAACTTTAACCTTGTGCAGAACCAGGCATTGTGCTTGACAAACTTACAAAATAAAGAAATGCTTTGAAGATAGAAAACAAAATCTTCTGCTGAAGTAAATCAAAATTCAAAGATCACTGTGATTTGTTGTCTGAGGAAAACATTCCACTACAATCAAAAAAGGGATCTATGGAATCTTTGGATCTTCCACGTTCTTTGATTGTTACTGATGGTGAGACCGCACTTTCTTATAATGTACCCAAGAACCATGTCCTACCTAGAGGAGCAACCTCCAGTTCACATGTGTGTCACTGTCCCACTGGTAATTCTTACCATGGATTCAGAGATATTATCACTCGCTTCAGAGCAACTTCAAGTTCATAAGAGTGCAGAAGACTGCCTTTACAGTCAGATCATAATCAGAAGCTGGAACCCAAATCTTCCAAACTTTAGACATCCATAAAGAAACACATAGTGTTTGTCTATAGCACCCTTCTCAAAAAGGGCCAAGAATACATATAATATCCCAGACACCATCACGATCCCCAACCACTATCTTTGTGTACTTCCTATCCCATTCACAGGACAGATCTACAAGAAGTAGCAGCACTTTGTTATGCATTCAGCTAGGAGTTATCCTGTGAGTCCTAAACAATTATTCTGGACTCTATATCTCATGGCATCAGGAAAATAATTAGGCAAGGAAACCTGATTACCACCTGCTACTAGCGAAAAAGCATTTGGAGGAAGGACTGAAGATTTTAATGGTACAAAATGTGCTCAGTGTGGAGGACTGATATCCATCAAAAAACTGGCTCTATAGCACTATTGCTGGTCAAGTCCTAAATGACATAGCTATTAGAATTGATTCTTTTTTTGATCATGAATTCATAGGATGTGGGCATCACTGGCCAGCCCAGCATTTATTATCCATTCTGAATTGTTAAGTGTCAACCACATTGCTTTGGGTCTGGAGTCACATTTAGAACAAAGCAGGTAAGGACAGCAGCTTTCTTTCCTGAAAGGTCATTAGTGAACAAGATGAGTTTTTACCTGACAATAAACAATGGTTTCATGCTCATCATTAGACTCCTAATTCCAGATGCTTATTGAATTCAAATTCCACCATCTATCATGGCAGGATTCAAACCCAGGTTCTCAGAACATTACCAGGCTCTCTGGATTAATAATTTTGTGATAATGTCCATTACTGCTCTATCTGTGCAGGTGGTGAGGGAACCAACAGGAGGAAGTCCTTGACCTTGCCCTCACCTCACCAATCTACCTGTTGCAGAAGCATTTAATTCAGCATCAGGAGTGACCAATGCATAGTCCTTGTAGAGACGAAGTACCGTCTTCATATTGAGGATACCCTCTGTGTTGCGTTGCGCTACCACTGTATTAAATGCGATAGACTTTGAACAGATCTAGCGAATCAAAACTGGGCATCCATGAAGGACTGTGGGCTATCAGCAGCAGCAGAATTATATTCAGCCATTATCTACAACCTCATGATTTGGCAAATCCACCAGCTCCACAATTACCATCAGGCCAGGAGACCAGCTCTGGTTCAATGAAGAGTGCAAGAAGGCCTGTTGAGAGCAGCAGCAGACATAATAAAAAGTGAGGTTCATTCTGGTGAAGTTACAACACAAGACTACATGCATGCCTAGCAGTGGAAGCAGTGTGCATTAGAACGGCTGGGCATTACACAACCTATGGATCAGATATAAGTTCTGCAGTGCTGCCACATCCAGTTGTGAATGTTGGTTGACAACTAAACTAACAGGAAAAGGGGACTCCACAGCTGTCTCAATCCTCAGCAACGTGGGAGTAGAGCATGTCAGCATAAAAGACAAGGCAGAAGTATTTACATCCATTGTCACTCAAAAGTGTCAAGTGGATGATTCATTTCAGCCCCCTTCTAAGGTTCCCAGCATCACAGATGCCAGTTTTCGACCAACTCAGTTCAACTACTCTGATATCAAAAAATGGTTGAATATGCTGGCTACAACGAAGGCTATGTGCCATTACAACATTCTGGCAATAGTATTAAAGTCCTGTTATCCAGAACTAGCTGTGCTCTGAATCCAGCCATTCTTGCACAGATACAACACTGGCATATACCCAACAATGTGCAAAAAAGGCAGGTTAAGTCCATCCCAGTCAATTACTGTTCTTTCAGCCTAATCAAGATTATCAGAAAAGTGATGGAAGGGCTTGTTGACAGTGCTATCAGGCAGCATTTGCAAAAGAATAATCTGTTCACTGACAATCTTCTTGCTTTCTGCCAGGTTGTCCATTTGGCTCGAGACTTCATTGCAGTCTTGGTCTAAACGTGGATGGTAAAGATGAAGTCCAGCGTCGTGGTAACAATGACTGCCTTTTACATCATTTGATTGAGCAAGGCATCAAAAAGCCCTGGCAAAACTAGAGTCAAAAAGATAATAAAAGCAAAATACTGTGGATTGTAGAGATCTGAAATAGGAACAGAAAAAGAATCATACCAGATTCAAAACATTAGGTCTGATTCTCTCCTTACAGACATGGACAGTCCAGCCGAGTGCCTACAGCACTTTCTGTTTTTAGAATCAATGGGAATCAGGGGAAAAATTCTCAGCTCATTGGAGTCATACCTAGCACTAAGGAAATTGATTGTGGTGTTGGACATGAGTCATCTTAGCCCCAGAACATGATTGCAAGAGTTCTTCAGGATTCTGTCTTAAGCTTAGTCTACTCCAAGTTGTTGGAGGTGATTCTGTAAGATAGGATTTAAATGTATTTGGAGAGGCAAGGAATGATTAGGGATAGTCAGCATGGTTCTGTGTGAGAGAGAATCATTTCTGACAAACTTGATTGAGTTTTTTGAGGAAGTAGCTATAAAGATTGATGAGGGCAGAGTGGTAGACGTTGTTTACTTAGATTTTAGTAAAGCCTTTGACAATATTCTGCCTAGTAGACTAATTAGTAAAGTTAGATCACATGGGATTCAGGGTGAGCTTGCCAATTGGATACAAAATTGATTTTATGGAAAGAGACAGAGTGCGGTGGTGAAGTTCATGGACTGGAGGCCTGTGACCAGCAGTGTTCCATAGAGATCAGTACTGGGTCCACATTTGTTTGTCATTTATATAAATGATCTGGATGAGAATTTAGGAGGCATGTTTAGTAAAGGTTGCGGATGATATCAAAATTGGTGGTATAGTGGACAGTGAAGAAGGTTATCTAAAATTGCAAACAGATTTTGATTAACTGGGTCAATGGGCTGAGGAATGGCAGATGACCTTAATCTGGAGAAACACGAGGTATTGCACTTTGGTAAAACAAACAAGAGCAGGACTTATACAGTAAATGGTAGGACCCTGGGTAGTTAGTTGTAGAAAAGAGACCTAGGGGTTCAGTTACATATTTCTTTGAAATTTGCATCACAGGTAGCCAAGGTGGTTAAGAAGACGTTTAGCACGCTTGTCTTCATTGCTCAGACCTTTGAGCATAGGAGTTGGGACATCATGTTGAGGTCATACAGGCCTCTTCCAGAGTACTGTGTACAGCTATGATCGCCCTGTTAAAGGAAAGACATATTTAAGCTGGAGAGGGCTCAGAAAAGATTTATCAGGACGTTGCTGGGAATGGTGGGTTTGAGTTATAAAAATAGATTGCAGGAATTAAAATAGAGCTAATTAAATCAAAATGACAATTAGGTTAATAAATTGGTCAATAGATTGGTTAATAGGTTAATAGATTGAATAGGCTGGGATAGTAGGAACTACCAATGCTGGAGAATCTGAGATAACAAGGTGTAGAGCTGGATGAACACAGCAGGTCAAGCAGCATCAGAGGAGCAGGAAAGCTGATGTTTCGGGTCTGGACCCTACTTCAGAAAAAGGGT
>JAHRHZ010000013.1:5692271-6059475 GCA_024137785.1 Ginglymostoma cirratum
TTTCCTGATCCTCTGATGCTGCTTGGCCTGCGGTGTTCATCCAGCTCTACACCTTGTTATCTTGAATAGGCTGGGATATTTTTCACTGGAGATTAAGAGTTTAAGGGGTGACTTTATAAAAGTTTATAAAATCATGAGGGGCATAGATAAGGTGAATAGCATAGGTATTTTCCCTAAGTAGGGGGCGTATTTTTAAGATAAGAGGAGACAGTTTTTTTTTAAGACATGATGGGTATCTTTTTTATGCCGAAAATGGTTAGTGTGTGGAATGACTTGCCATAGCAAGTAGTGGATTCAGGTACAGTTACAACTTTTAAAAGAGATTTGGGTAAGTACAGAATAGGAAAGGTTTGGAGTGATCTGGGCCAAACAAAGGCAGGTAAGACTAGTTTAGTTTGGGAACCTGGTCGGTGTGGATTAGTTGGAGAAGAGTCTGTTTCCACGATGTATGACCCTATGACTCTATGAAACATTTATACTGTATGAGAGGAAAATGCTGATTTGTTGGCGAGTGAACTCTAATTGGTAGAGGCATTACCATAGAGAATGCACAAGTTTGTGTTGACTGAAACTTAACTGCAAAGCTCTGTTTAAGTTTTAAACCAGGGAGGCTGACTCTGATTGGTCAAAGCATGGCCCTGAAAAGTGAATTAGGGAATGGTATGTTAGTTTCAGTGTTGATCTAATGCTATTTATTAACCTAATTGTCATTTTGATTTAATTAGCTCTATTTTAATTCCTGCATAATTACCCTAATCTCAGTTTAAAATACTGGTCTTAGTCCACACTTCTCTCCCCCAAAATAAACCTAAATTTGTCTTTCCATTATTATAATAATGATTCTTCAGTCAGTGGATAACATTTCTCTTAAAACTTGTACTGTTACAGACTGACTAAAATATACATAATTCAATCATTAATTAATAAATGAAGATTAATTCAAATAAAATGATAAAATTCACATGAAATCATCTAACCAACCAAAGTTTGTCAGATGTAGTTCCAAACACTATATGTTATTTTCCGTGCACATGTGTAGTGTTTGTATTGATTTCAAGCCTAAATTCAGTACAGTTTTGGCAAAATAGGAAAAATGTGTTTTCTACCTTGACAATTTAACATTATGTCACAATTCTGCCAAACACTGCAAGTGATATTTCAGAATTTAAAATTTAAAGATTATTTGAACAAAAGCACAGAGCAAAACACCTATTGAAAATTATGGTAACCATATGACGGAGTATAACGCATTATTTTTCAGACTGTCACATTAGCTCCTGTGACAGCTGTAAATTTCCATTTAGAGGTGACTCGAGCCATAATTACATTTTCTGACTGGCAGTTTATTTCATTTTCCAAACGAAAATTCACAACTGTGTGGTATTTTGCAAATTAAGCCCAAACTTCTGAAACAATTCAGCAAAGAATTTTTCAAAGTTAAATGCACAATGATTACCTAGAAAATCAGAAAAGACAGCTGCCCTGAATTCAGAATCTTTGACTGTCAGATAGCATTCAATAATGAGGGAAGGACCAATATGTTTTCTTATTCTGGTATTAATCAAAGCATTGCTCTTGGCTGCAAATCATTCCAAAATGCAATAAAAGGACAAAGAATCAAAACTATTCAAATTCAACACAAACCTAATTTCTGGCCAGAAGGTTGTGCAATTCAGTGCATGGCGAAGAGAGAGAAAAAAAAATCTGAAAATAGTTAAAATAGATGCCAATGTTAATTTCTAAATTTTAATATTGGTCTATATTGTTAGCATGTGAAGGGAAAGGACATGATTAGCTATGATCCTCAGTTAAACGTATCATAGGCACTGAGTTTCACTCAACAGTAAAATCTTTAATCAACTCCTGCTGTGAAGTCTCAAAGATCATAAGTAGGAATGACTCATAAGTTCAAGAATAAAGAAATATTAATTGCCATTCAGTAGCAATGAAAGAACTCAATGGCCAGTGCGTGTCTACACAATAATCAGGATCGTTAGATGGAAATCTCAGTGTTATTTATTATTGCAGTTAAAGATCTGTAGATCTACATAATACTGTATCTTTAATACAGTATGTTGGATTAAAGAAAAACATATTTTATTACAGTGATTTATGACAATTTAGCCACAGTTTTTCTTTCACTATATACACTATGAAATGTTAGTGCCTTCAAATTTATTTGCTTTAAGTGTTGAGGGAAGAGATTTTCTGAATCGAGAAAAGGGAGGCAGGGATTAGGTACTTACAATTGCCTGTTATCTTTATTGAAAGTAACATTGCAGATATCACAGTAAAATGTTTCAGTGCTGAAAGTAATTGGGAATACACGGAACATTTTTTTGGACCTTATTAGTAGTGTGATTGTCTGGGGCAGCATTAAACAAATGGGAGCTCATCAGATGGGAGATTGTCCTCTATGAAAATTTCCAGTATGTCAGATAATGAAATCGGAGGGTTTTGATCTTGTGCCACTGCGGTATTGGGATTATTCCAGCAGGCTGCACAAAGGAAAGCAAAGGCATCTGAAGTGTCACTCTACAGCTGTGGCAAAGTTACAGAATTTCCATTTTGTTGATGCTCACAGCACATGTGTGCAACAGAAGGTGATATCAAAGGAGCCGTTCTTCCTCAGTTCTGCACATTATTTTTCACAGTTGTGATGAATCTCTCTGAGCTCCGTGAACCAATAAAACACAGCGCCTGTTTGAGTTGATATATTAATATTTACTGAGGATTTGGAAGGTCAGGGCTAAATGTCAGCAGATGCTGGGGCAGTGCAATAGGGAATAATTAAAAATCTCACAGCAGTTCAGCTTCTAAACATCTTTATTAATCCTTAAAAGCAAGAGCTTCAGGACTCGGTGTTCTGAATCCAGCCAGTCACATGAAAAAAGATGAGAAGACACTAGCTGATAAATTTCTGTGTGAAGAGTATTTGTTTCTGACAGTTTCTGACAGCTTCCTGGCCTACAGTCTGGCAGATGTTAGTTAGCTGGGAAGACTCTGGTGTTTGAATTATCACCAAGCTGTTGGGATCCACACCTGCCTTTCCATCTAAGTCACCCTGACCTGTCTGACAAGCTCACTACCTGATTCATTTACCAAAGTCAGTCTGTGCTGACAGCTGGACTTTAGATGAGTTTCCAGGTTTTTTTAAAAAGTCATAGTTTTCTTTTTTGTTGATTTACCTTACAGTATCAAATGCGAGATGCTGGCAACTCTACAGCCTGCTTAGTGGCTTTGTAACCACTTGCAGTACAATCAATTTCTGTTCAGACCTGATATAAGTAAGTTCTTAGGAAATTCCTGACATAAGCAAATGTTTACTGGGTTTCAGTTTAATCTTGATTTAGGTAGTGCAGCCTACACTTCAACATGTAGGCCTACTTGAACATCCAGCTGTCTCTCTCTTCAGTTTTATGAACGGCCATTTCTATAAGTGCATAGTAATCTGGATAAGGTGGAGCTCCTGTCTAGCGATGCAGCCTAAAGCTTTAGTCTGACCTTTTGAAAAGTACATTTTACTGCAAATTGTTTTCATGCAGCCTCAGGCTATCCTATTTTATTAGACATATAAAAAGCACATTTTTCTTAAATAATTACTCTACAACATATTTCATACTTATCCTAATTAGATACAGTTTTGTAGAAAATTGATTTATGCAAAAACTAAATAATGTTGACATTCCTGTTCTGTGCTAAATTATATCCATCCCAATTTTCTGTGTATAATAGGATTAAGGTGTATTTACTTAAGAATATGATTGTGTACTGTGCAATGAACTAAGTGCAGGTTGTTTGGCTACAAATTATTGGGTTGAGTACTTCCATTAAGGTTACAATTAATACAAAGCAAAAGAAAATGATCAATATAAAAATAACAAATTGACTGCACTTCTGCCTTGTGTAGATGATTTAGCGTCTTGAAATTGACCTGCAATCAGCAAATGTCAATACTACACATTCATATTTGGAAATAAATCTGTCCATCTTCAGGTTCCAAACACAACTTTTTATATGTGCTATTTCAAAATATATTAGCTGAATGCATCAACAATTACAATATAATTCAAATGTGAAACAGTTTAATGGATTAAATACTGAATTTGTGAAATCCAAAACAACAGTTTCCACATGGTGGTTAAGATTTAACGTAAACATTACCAGAGAATTTTCAAAATATGGTGCTTCGTGATGATGGATACACACGAAATCTTGATTTAGCTTGTAAAAATGGATAAAATGCAGTGCGGTATCATATGTCCTTATTAAATATCCATTTCAATTGTAATTGTGCTTAAGAATAGTGACAAATTAATATAAAATGACTTCCAAACCTTTAGACTTTTTCTGCATCGATTACTCATTGCACAATTAGAAAATGCATTGTGGAAATGTGTTTTACGGAAAATGAATCACAACTTTTGGAATTGGCATACTTCTCTGATGCTTAAATTGTTCATGAGTTATGCTAATGAGGCCACCTAAGTGGATGTACTTTCTTATATTTGGGTGCTTGTGGATTTAATACAAAAAAAACCAAAAATGCAATGATTTGGCAATTTCAAACTGATGTGCTTTGATGACATGCACCTATAAAAGGGCGTATCTTAAACTGCTGCCAATCATTACTACCTCAACTGGATATGATATATTGGTTGCATAACTTGTTATACAGTCTGAAGCAGCAATAAGGGGAGTCAAATATACTTAGATCCCAGTGAATGTTATCATTATATGGTCTTAACTTCAGATAAAGAACCCACATTACTCTTTCACTAATTCTTGTGAACTATTTTCCCTCTAATATTTCCTGCTGCTGCACAGAGATCCAAGGTTCACGGGTGACAGCCACTTCTAGGATGGGAAGTCAATTCCACTGGGAGCCAATCAATATGAGCAGACCATTCAAACGGCTGCACAGCTAAGAGGTAACATTGATTCTGTGTGATTGCCATGTTTGTATCTAAGAGAAGAATGCAACAGGACAGCAACTGGTGATTCCTGAATTTTCTGGGTTTCAAATGCAACATCTGTAATGTGTTGGCAGCACAATTTTGAAGATTTCTGAGCAGAAAATTGGTGTCAACTCTTCGCATGCAGTATGAGCAAAGAGCCGGTGTGAAATGAAGCAACTACCAATGGACCACATCATGTGTAGCTCTATATTGATTCTACACTGTTCCTTCATTCTAGGATCACAGATCTCCCCAGTCAGCTGGCATGGCGTCACAGTAAGATTGTTTAAATCTGGGAGAGCTTAATATATAAAAGTCTACTTGCTGCAAAGTTTACATGGGAACAGAGATTAAATAGCAGAGTTTCAAGGCTCTCAAGCAATACTCACAAACAGTAAATTTCATTCTTTTTTAAGTTAAATACTGCAGACTGGACTTAGAAGATGAATTTTTTCAGTAACAGCTCATAGCAGCAAGAAGAAAGTTGTACAGAAGGATTTTTACTGTTTGCTTTCACTCCCATAAGTCTGCAGCTATCTTCCCAAGGACTACTACAGCACAAGGAGCACCATTTTAGACCACATCCTTACTTGGGGAGAAAATCAACTAATTCTACAATGTAGATCATCAGCCAATATGCTACATGATGCCAGGTGGAATTGAATAAGTATACTGATTCTGAACATGTGCATTTCATCCTTCTGCAGAAACAATACAGAATTGTAATTCAACAGATAAGTGCAGACCTTTCCAGTCATCACTCGTCAGTATTTTCCAAAAATATGTCTCAGACTGCTTGAAAACCGCAGTGACCAGCATGCAGGTAACAAATGACCCACCTTGAACATCAGACAGAAAGGTCAAGTACTACCATTTACACTCACCACTATCCTGATTTACAGTGTTCATGACCATCAGTGAAAATTGTACATCAGTCTACAACAATGGTTATCACAGCATAGTACCTCATGAGAAAACACTTTCCAGTTTTCTGACAGCACATGAATCCAGCGGAAATTGTCAGCAAATGGCCAAAACAAAGATCCCATCAACTACAACCACCAAATGGAAGGACATTGAATGAAACACATCCAATCAAAACAATCCTACAACCAAAAGCACCAAGTAATTCTATTGCAACTAATACATGGTGTAAGGCATTAACAAAACATACCTAACCAGCATTCTGAAAACGTACAGCCAGTGAAGATCACCATAACAAAGGTGGATGAATAAACAAATCACTAATACCTTTCAGAATTAAAATGTATTAGTCTGTGTTCAAGGATATTCAAGCATAATGTTATTTTTGTTTTCTTGTCATATAAGCAGTTTGTTTCTTTATGGGTAAAAATGTAGAAAAAAGATTGATTGTTGTGACATGTTGACCTATGTATTTAAGGGGACATGTCTTAAACTGGTGTCAGTCAATAGATACAGGATAAGATGTTAGTTGTATAACCTGTTGAGGAGTATTAAGCAAGGTAAAGGTAAAGTCGCTTTAGTTCCAGAGAACCACTGTCTGAGCTTATACTGCTGGCATCACTCTGCATCACAAATCAGCTGTCTAGCAACTGACCTAACCAATTCCAACAGATTAAGCATCAATCATAGGACTTAGATGTAATACATTTGTCTCCGAGGGAGCATTATTTGTATGTTGTATTATCCTCAAGTAAAGAACATAATTTATTGTTTCACAATCTTTTCATGTGACTGTTATGTTCAGGTCCAAGAGAAGAACATAAGACCAGTGACATCTCATAGTCTCCTCCCATACGGTTGACAGGAGATAGAAACCACCAGATAAACAGAATAAATAGTCACTTTCATTTGTTGACCATTATTTCCTTGAGACTTCTGTTGATTTTTCACCAAAGATATCACAGGAAAATGGTGGTAGTCCAGTTGAAATACATAAAAACATAGAAAATAGGAGCAGACGTGGGCCATTCAATCCTTCAAAGCCAGAGAGTTTCCAAATAACGCTGCCATTTATTCTCACCACTATCCTGATTTCTAGTGCTCATTACCATCAGTGAAAATTGTATATCAATCTACAACAATGGTTATCACAGCATAGTACCTCATGAGAAAACACTTTCCAGTTTTCTGATATGCCAAACTGAATCTTCAGAGCAATGATGGAAGAATATATCAGAAAAGTATGTTATGCTGACATAGGGTCAGTTAAGTGTAGGAGAAGTATTAACTGGTATTTACTTCTGACATGTGTATTCTTCATCGACAAGTAAGAAATTGAGGAAATCATAAACTTTGCTATCATGTTTGCCATCCAAATAAAGTGCTAAGAAGTCATCATAATGAGTTTGTGAAGAAAAACCTATCAAATATCAATAGGCACAAAAATGCTTGATAATCCATGAAGCACTAACATGCTTCAAAAAAGGTACAAGGGACATTTTTTATTGAAAAAGTCTGCAGTAGGTGACAAAAGTGCAAATGGGAAAAGCTACCCATGACTTCATCAGCAGAATGTGGTTTTCGATGTAATCACCTATGAGCTGCAGAAATCTGAGACTTGAGAGCCAGATAGAGGAAAGGTACAAAGATCAATGGTCCTGCCGTCATGCTAAGAACACTAGAACGGAAGTCCAATTTGGGAAATGCTGGGAGAAACTAAACAAGACAGAGACCCCAATCTCAAAAATCTCCATGTCTGTGCTGAATAACTGATTTTCAGACTTGGATATTCCCACCTCTCAAATTTGCAAAATGGTGTAACAACAGAAGACAAAAGTTAAGACCCTTTAGAGTTAACAGCTATATACAATAATAAGTAAAAATAAAGCCACGGCAGTCCCACTCTCTCATTAGAGGGAGACAACTGGTGGTGAGTTTAACCTGAGAGTCACCACACCTCAGATGAGTAGCAAGGTTGAAAAGGGCAATCCTTCATGGTAATCTCAGTCAGTACGGGAATCAAAGCTGGGTTGTTGGTATCCCTCTGCATCACAACCAGCCATCCAGCCAACTGAGCTTTTAAATAACAATGCTGCGGGTGCTATGATATTTGATATATGATGAAATTTTGAGGTGCTGGGGCCGTAAAATGAACAGCTTCAATGCAGAGCATGATGAAACTTGGTGTCAAACCCAGACATTCTGAATCCCTGAAATTTCCTCCTCATTCCATGTCTCAACTCACCTAACTTCAGTAATTGTACCTTATGTGGCTCTAGCACTTAATACATTCATACAGCACACACACATTCAAATTTGGTCAGTATCACATTGCTTTATTCAGCACCTTATTGTAATTAAAGTGACTGTCATGTTTCTTGATTTGTAATCTAGTAGTTAGAATCGAAAAGTACATCATTGGCTGTAGAATGCTTTGGAATATTCTGAGGCTACCAAAAGGCACCATGGAAATGCAAGTCATTGCCTGCTACCCAGTCATGTTTCTTCAAATGCTCTAAAGGAAGGTATGGACTATTTTGTATGACCGTCAAGATACTTCTGAGTCTGATACTTCAGATACATGAGTGAGGAGTCCCATTGATCTTTTCAAAGTCTTCCCTCAATAAGGGGTATTAAAATGTATTTTTCATATAAAATTTGGAGAAATAAATATGCACATAAATATATAACTATTTTGTTTAAGCTAAATGAACTTAATCAATGGCCAAATGAATGTGCTGATTAGAATATTACACACAACAGATTGCTGGTTGCAATGCATCTGATTTTAAGATAAGTTCTCGCAAAAGCCAACAGGACTTTAACATATCAGGAAATATTTTAGCACTTGAGCTTTTCTTACAGTGATCCTGCTGTGCACACAAATTCTCTCAAAAGACACAGACTGAAGCTACTTTGGACATCAAATGCTTTCAGTATGCCTCAAGATTCGACTTGGCATGAAAGAGATTCAACACTGTCATTTTGTAAATATGTTTGTCAATATTACAGTGTAGCTTTGACAAAAACTCACTAATATTTATTCAGTAAAGTTAATTCTAGTACACTGTGACAGTCTTAATACAGTACAGTAGTTCATTCAACTACAAAGAAAGTGATAACTTACTTCTTAGATTAAAGACCGACATGCACAAGCAATTTAGATGCAAGAATGAATGCTTGCTATTCACAGTCTGCAGACTTTTTACCATAGCTCAATGCTCAATATTTTCAGTCCACAATCATTCTAATACTGCCTTGCCGGTATTCATAGTTCATCTCCTCACTGTTTTAAGTAGCAGAGCTGTCTGGAAGCATCCACAATTCTCATATACAACTGTTTGAGGCTCTCTGCCAACACTGCTGGTAATATCACTTCACTTTTCAAAATCTGCTCTGAACTGGATTTAAGAAACTTCATCAAACCTTCAACAAGTCTACTTCGGATTTTTAAGTAGGTTGTTTCCAAATTGCTTAACTATCTTATCTAAATCCAAATATAATGTGGTTAGACAGTAATTGTGGTAGACGAATATCAGAAACAAATATTCATGGTCTAAATAAGAAAACATCAGTCACTAGGGCTTTAACTTGCACATACAGCAGATACTGCACATTTAGTAAGATAATTGTTGCTTTTTTAAATTGGCACAGCTTTCACGGTTGCACAATTGCAGTGCATTGCATTCTTAGAACTAGGAGGTAATTTAAGCAATATATAATTGTGTATCCAAGAGAGAAAGAAACCGTAATCATGGTGTTAACTCCTCATTATAAGCACATAAATGCTATAAGTATTGTTCAGTATGTCAATTTAATGATGGAATGGGCAAACTAGAGAACTAATGGAATGATCAAAATATAACGAATGACCTTCCACATTTCATTGTATAGCACAAGGCAATGGATAAATTCTTTTAGGTTAGATGGGCAACCCACAACATAGCAAACAATCAATTACATATGAGAAAAAAGTTATACTTAATGTAGATGATGCCGTCATAACTATTTGAGTGATACTGTTATAATAGAGTTCAAATTACATGTCCAACCAATGCAGTTCTAGGCACAAACTTTGTTTAACTCAGTATGTCCACAGAAGATTATTTTTTACCCAAGTTTTGCCACTAAGTTCCTGTTCAGTGGCAAGTGGCAAGTAACATTTGCACCACACAAATGCCTGGCAATGATCATCTGCAATAAAAGACAATCTAACCACCATTCCTTAACATTCAATGGTGTTCCCATCACTGAATCTTCCAATATCAACATCCTGGGGATTACCATTGAACAGAAACTCAACTAGACTCACCACATAAACCCAGGGACTGCAGAACAGGTCAGAGGTTAGGAGTACTGCGATGAGAATCTCACCTCCTGAATCCCCAAAGCCTGTCCACCATCTAAAAGGCACACGTCACATGATGGCTCAGTGGTTAGCACTGCTGCTTGACAGTGCCAGGGACCTGGGTTCAATTCCACCCTCGGGTACCTGTCTGTATGGAGTTTTCACATTCTTCCCCATGTCAGTATGAGTTTCCTTTGGGTGCTCCAGTTTTCTCCCATTGTCCAAAAATGTGCAGGTTAAGTGGATTGGCCATGCCAAATTGCCCAAAGTGACCAGGGATATTTAGGTTAGGTGGACTAGCCATGGGAGATGCAGGGTTACAGGGATGGGGGTGGGTCTGAGTGGGATGCTGTTTGGAGTGTCGGTGTGGACCTGATGGGCTGAATGGCCCAATACTACACTGTAGAGATTCTATAATTCTATGAAGTCAGGAGAATGAAGAAATGCGCCCACTTGCTTGCATGGGTGCAGTGTCAACAACAGTGAAGAAGCTTGGCAGCATCCAAAATAAAGCAGCCCGCTTGAGTGGTACCACATCCACAAACATCCAGTCCCACGAGCACCAATGCACAGTAGAAGCAGTGCATACTATCTACGAGATGCACTGCAGAAATTCACATTGAGACAGCAGTTTCCATAATCATGACCACTACCATCTAGAAGGAAAAGGTCAGAAAATACATTAAAACACTGCCACATGCAAGTTCCTCTCCAAGCCACTCATCATCCTTACTTGAAAATATATTACCATTCCTTCAGTGTTGTTAAAATCCTCGAATTCCCTCCCTAACAGCATCTTGGGTCAACCCACAGCATGTGGACTGCAATGGTTCAAGAAGACAGCTCACCACCACCTTCTCACGGGCAATTAGGAATGGATAATAAATGTTGGCCAGCCAGCGATACATATATGGATTTTAAAAAAAAATTGACAGCTATGATTTTTACTTCCCTTTGATTCTCAGTAGCACTTGTCCTATATTGCTAAACATTAGAATGAACTGTTAAGCTGTTGATACAATATTAATTTACATATATTAATGAAGTTGTAACAGTAGATGTTGTATATTTGGACTTTCATACGGTATTTAAAAGAGTGTCACCTCATTTGTTTGGAACAATTATTTTCTCAGTACATTGATGACTGCTTTGATGCCCTTCATATTCCCACCAAGATCTTGAAAAGTTTGTTCATTTTGCCTCCAATTTCCACCCCGCTATAACTTTCACATTCTCCATATCTGACATTACCATTCCTTTCTTTGAACTCCCTTTTCTCCGTTTCAGGGAATAAATTGTCCACTGCCATCCACTACAAAGCCACTGCCTCACAAAGCTACCTTCACTATAGCTCTTCACACTCCACATCCTGCAAGGACTGCATCCCATCCCAAAAACACTGCTGCTGACATGGCTTGCTACTTCCATAATTGTGGTTTCCCACCAACTGTGGTTGAAAGAGCCCTCCATCACGTCTGACCTATCAGCCGTGTTTCTACCCTTGCCCCTTGCCATCACTCACAACAGCATAATCGTGTCTCCCTTGACCTCACTTTTCATCCCACCAGCCTCCGCATTTAAAGGATCATTCTCCACCATTTCAGCAGAATGCCACCACCAAATACATATTCCCCCTATTCCCCCTTTCGGTATTTTGCAGGGATTCTTCCCTCCTGGACACCCTAGTCCATTCCACAACCACCAACATCACTCCCCCTTCCCACAGCACCTTCCCATGTAACCGAAGAAGGGACAACACCCGCCCCTTCACTTCCTCCCTGCTCACCATCCAAGGGCCTAAACAGTCTTTCCAGGTGAAGTAGCATTTCACCTGTACCTCCTCCAATCTTCTGTGCTGTATTCGCTGCACCCAATGTGGCCTACTCCACATTGAAGAAACCAAACACAGACTGAGCGACCACTTTGCCGAACACCTCCAGTCTGCACGTAAGCATGACACCAACCTTCCTGTTTCCATCATTTCAACACACATCCTGCTTACATGCCCACATTTCTATCATCGGCATGCTGCAATGCTCCATTGAATCACAGCAGAAACTGGAGAAACAACATTTCATCTTCAGACCAGGCACTTTACAACTTTCTGGACTTAATATTGAGTTCAACACTTTCAAATTGTGAACAAACACCCATTTCTTCCCTTTCTTTTAGCTTTACTTGTTACATTCTCTGTTACCATATCCTCTCTCCCCTCCCCCCACCCCAGTGGGACTGTCTGCTCTTTCAAGTCTGGCAGTTAGACACATCATTGATCTGCTATTTTCACATTCCGGACTATCAACATCTTTTCTCCACCAACGCTCTATACCTCACCAGCCCCACACCTACCTCCCCAACTACACCAAAAATGCTGCCACCGCCACACTTCACTTCAGCTCTGATGAAGAGTCATCTAGTCTCAAAATGTTAGCTTACTCCCTCTCCATGGATGCTGTCTGACCTGCTGTGAGCTCCAGCATTTGTTGTTTTCCCCTGCTTCACAGTCCACTTCAGGAGTACCAATTCGGGCCTACCTCATTGCTGCAGATGAAGCCCAACATCTCTGATTTCGATACTAACCACAGATGCTGCCTTCTCCACAGACATCATTATGATGTGCGTTCCACCACCGCTTCACTGCGGCCAGTACCGAACCCAACAAACATGATATTCACCTATCTTCAGGCGCTATCTTTCACCATTTAGCCTACCTTGTTCGTGTCATTTCTGCTGATATACCAGCCACCAATGCCGATACTGAGTCCCATGCTTGCCCCCTCCAACTCCTCTGCTGCCATCTTACCAGAATCCTCTGCTGCCCACTCGAGTCCACGCTGGTCTCAGTTGCCTAATCTATTTAAATTACTGGTTAGAAATTTGGACAGGCTTCATTGCGGACTTGCATTCCTTTACGCTAAATTATCCATTACTAAGCCCGAGCGTTACCCTAATACTTGGTTGTGAATTTATAAAATTATTGCCTTGAAAGCTATATACTTCAATACTCAGAATTTCCTCCACAGAGTCTGAGCAGTTTTGTTATCTGGTATCCCTGAACTGTTTCCTTCTTAGGATCACAAAGGAAAAACGCTCTCTCAGGGTTTAGAGATAGTAGGAACTGCCAATGTTGGAGATTCTGAGATAACAAGGTGTAGAGCTGGATAAACTCAGCAGGCTAAGCAGCATCAGAGAAACAGGAAAGCTGATGTTTCGGGTCTGGACCCTTCTTCAGAAATGGGGGAGGGGAAGGGGATTCTGAAATAAATAGAGAGAGAAAGGGAGGCAGATGCAACATGGATAAAGGAGCACATAGGTGGAGAGGAGATGGACAGGTCAAGGAGGTGGGGATGAGGCTGTTAAGTAGGATGTGGGGGTGGGGGTTGAGGTGGGAGGAGTAGATAGGTGAGAGAAAGGACGGACAGGTTAGGGAGGCGGGGATAAGCTGGGCTGGTTTTGGGATGCAGTTGGGGGAGGGGAGATTTTGAAGCTTGTGAAGTCCACATCAATACCATTGGGCTGCAGGGTTCCCAAGCGAAATATGAGGTGCTATTCCTGCAACCTTTGGGTGGCATTGTTGTGACACTGGAGGAGGCCCAGGATGGACATGTCGTCCAAGGAATAGGAGGGGGAGTTGAAGTCGTTCGCAACTGGGAGGTGCTTGATTTCCCCGATGTAGACGAGGCCACATCGGGAACAGCGGATACAGTATACCACATTAGCAGATGTGCAGATGAACATCTGCTTGATGTGGAAGGTTTTCTTGGGGCATGGGATGGGGGTGATGGGGGAGGAGTAGGGGCAGGTGTAGCACTTCCTGTGGGTGCAGGGAAAAGTGCCGGGGCTAATGGAGAGTGTGGAGCGGGCAAGGGAGTCACGGAGACAGTGGTCCCTCCGGAAAGCAGATAAGGGTGGGGAGGGAAAAATGTCTTTGGTAGTGGGGTCAGATTTCAGATGGCGGAAGTGCTGGAGGATGATGCGTTGGATCTGGAGGTTGGTGGGGTAGTACGCGAGGACGAGGGGGATTCTGTTTTGGTTGTTATTGTGGGGAAGGGGTGTGAGGGATGAGTTGTGGGAAACGTGAGAGACACGGTCGAGGCCGTTTTTGACCACCGTGGAGGGGAAGTTGTGGTTCTTGAAAAACAAGGACATCTGGGATGTCTGGGAGTGGAATGCCTCATCTCGGGAGCAGATGCGGCGGAGGCGAAGGAGTTGGGAATAGGGGATGGCATTTGTGCAGGAAGATGGGTGAGAGGAGGTGTATTCTAGGTTTAGTTGTTTTTTAAGTGAATTGTTGCTTTCTTCTTACTTGTTGACTTTTGCTTTTCCTTTAAACTAGCTTCTCTCCTTATGGGTTTAATCAATAAATTAGTCTTTCCCCCTGCTGCTTCATCTTTCTATTATTTAATCTGAAACTGTTCAAACATTCAATTGTAATTGGCCGGAGGAAAGATCAAGCTCTTTATTAGCAAAATGTCTGCGACAATGTGATACAAAGTGTGATTACAAATAACAGAATTAATGTTCTTGATTTCCAATATTTTTTTTTGTCGCAATTTCATCCGGAAAGAGGAGGATTTTTCAGAATATAGGAATGTGTTGAAGCTGGCCTTCATGGCAACACTGTTTATTTTTCAAACCTTAAATGGCTGTTCCCAGTTCCTAGCTCAGGTCCCAGAGCAGCTTCTTGTTGACAATAATTGAGGTATTAGGGCAAAAACTAGTACAACACCTATCACCTGGCTGTACACACAAAAAAAAATTAGAGTACAGCAAGCTATCTTGATCTATGCATACCTCTTGACATAGATGAGATATTAAACTTTGGCACATATTCTGAAGCCAAAGAGTGCTTTCAGAGAAACAAATATCAACTAACTATGGAAATAATCTCTGAAGTGCAATCACAACAACAGACCGAGAATTTGGTCCACAGTACATGGCAACTTTGTGAGATTAATAAACACTTGTAGAGTGTTTTTTTGAATATTTAGGCACTCAGAGATTAACCCTACCCCTTACATCTGTCAGCCTTTAATGGCAGACAGTTCCCTGATGGCAATATAAGTAGATGTTGCAGTCTTTTCTTAGTACTTGAGCCAGCTGGATGATGATGTGGCTGAAAGCCTGAGGAGAGAGAAAAGGAAAACAGGATATTTGAGTTTTATGCAATTTTGTTGGCTTTGAACTTGGTTTTCTTTTCTTTTTAGGTATGCATGAAGAAAACATTCCTTGCCAGAACTTGATTGGAGACACTTATGTTATTTTATTGGAGGTGGGAGCGGAGACAAACCTAGCCTTAGATTTGAATTTATCTCTATTTCACATTTTTGTGAATTATCAGTGCCTGTAAGCACACATGCTCCACTGATTACTATCTAAAGCTTAATGGATTAGCTACTGTTATCTATTCTTAACCACATCTGTTTCAATATTGGTGGAAATTCCAAATGCAGATCGTTGGGACATTGTCATCTTTTGAAGTCTGGCTCAGTTCCATGAATGACATCAATTTTGTGCAGAATACAAGAATACAGGAATATGCTCAGGAATGTCTTGGAGCTGTATTGCGATACATGGTTACAGAATAATTTTAACAGATAATTGTTCCACAGTACTTGAAATTTCACAAAATCGGGCAGAAATCAAAAAGGAGTACCACTGGTGATAAAAAAAGACATAAAGACAATCATGGGAAAGGATCTTGGCTCAGATGATCAAAAAATAGAATCAGCATGGAGGGTGATTAGAAATAATAGGTATCAATAAATACTAGTGCAAGAAGTTTAGATGTTCTTGAAATATTAGTTTTAATTCAAGAAGTTAATAGAGCTTGTGCAATAGACAATTGTGAGGAAATTTAATTTTCACATCGGCTGGGCAAAATCAGATTGGCAAAGGCTGCCTGGAAGAATAATTTGTAGAATACTTTCATGATAGTTTGCTCGACCAGTACATTGTGGAACTGAATGTGCATGGGTATATTTTAGATCTAGTCTTGTAAAATAAAGCTGGAGTAGTTAGCAATCTCATGATGAGGATCCACTGGGAAAAAGTGATCATCTCACAACTTGACCTTTGTATTGAGTCTGAGATTGACATACTCAAATTTTAAAAATGGTAATAGAAGCAGTTGACCATATGACCTCTGGAGCCTGCTCCACACTATATGTTGAGAAGGTGATACAGTGGTAATATCACTAGACTAGTAACAGAAACATATAAAGTATGAGCAAGTGTAGGCCATTCAGCCTACTGAGCCTGTTCCAGGCCATTCAACATTTCATGGATGAATATCCAACTCAGAATCCTGCTCCCACTTTTTACTCATACCCTTTGATCCTTTTAGCCCTAAGAACTATAACTCCTTTTTGAAAACTTTCAAAGTTTTGATTTCAACTGCTTTCTATGGCAGAAAACACTCTCTCCTATTTCAGTCCTACATGACTTCCTAGTCATCGGGAATATCCTTCCTGCATTTACCTTGCCTATTCTTGTTAGACATTTGTCAGTTTCTGTGAGATCCTGCTCAGACTTCTAAACACCAGTAAATATCCTTCCAACTAAACCACTTTTGCTTTATATGTCCATCCTGCCATTCCAAGAATCAGTCTGGTAACCCTTTGTTAAATTCCCTCCAAAGCCAGAACATCTTTCCTCAGATCAAGAGATAAAACTTGCACAATGCTCCACATATGGTTTCACCAAGGCTCTGTACAATTGCAGCAAGCTATCCCTACTATTGTACTTAAATACTCTCATCATTAAAGTCAACATACCATTTCTCCTCTTCACAACCAGCAGCACATAGTTGATAACCTGGACTGATTGGTGTGCAGCTCTCATTGAACCTTCCTCTTTCATAACCTGTTGCCATCGAGATAATAATCTGCCTTCCTAGTTTTGCTATCAAAATAGATAACCTCACATTTATCCATATTATACTTCAACTGCCTAATCATGAGGCATGGGTTAAAATTCACAATGGCAGCTGGTGGAATTCAGTTCTTAATTCTGGAATTGAAAATCATTATCAGTAATAGCAACTGTGAATCATTTATTGTTAAAATTCCACAGGTTCATTAATGCTCTTTGAAGGAATCTGTCAGCCTTACCTGGGCTGTTAGTACAGAGCCACAGTAATGTGGCTAGCTCTTAATTGTGGTGCCTTCTGTTATTGCTTAGTAAGTCACGCAATTCAAGGGCAATTATGGATAGGCAACAAATGCATGCCTTGCTGATTGAAGCCACATCCCATGAAAAAATATTAAAATATATCATCTTAATTTTAGTGATAAAAGGTACTGCAGATGCTGGAGAATCCGAGATAACAAGCATGGGGCTGGATGAACACAGCAGGTCAAGCAGCATCATAGGAGCAGGAAAACTTGACGTTTCGGGCCTAAACCCTTCATCAGAAATGATGAAGATTTCTGATGAAGGGTTTCTGATGCAGATTTCTGATGAAGGGTTTAGGCCCGAAACATCAAGTTTTCCTGCTCCTATGATGCTGCTTGACCTGCTGTGTTCATCCAGCCCCATGCTTGTTATCTTAACTTTAGTCTTTGCTTGTCATATTGTTTAGGTCCCTTAAATATGAAAGATCTTGCTTATTTTAATCTTAAATATGTTCAACTGTGAAGCAATCACAACCGTCTGGGGTAGAGAGATTTACATTGCTCTGAGGGGAGAAATTTCTATCTCAGTCCTAAATAGTGAATCTCTTATCCTAAGACTGTATGCCTTCTGCTCTAGATTCCTCGAGCCTGAGAAAACAACCACTCAGTTTTTATTCCTGTCAACTCCCTTCAGATTCTTGTATGATCCAGTGAGATTACCTCTTATTCCTACAAACTCCTGAGAGTGTAGACCTAACTCATTCAAGCCTTGAAACATAACACAACTGTTTCATCTCAGGAGCCAACCTATTGAACCTTTGTGTATTATAACTCTGAAACAAACACATCCTTCCTTAAATATAGAGAGTAATATTGTGCCAAGTATTCCAGGTATGATCTCACCAAGGCTTTATGCAATTGTGGCAAGATTTCTTGTACTCTATTTGCCTTGCATTTAAATTCAACAAAGCAATTGTCTTCCAATTGTTTGTATACTTGCATATTAACTTGTTATATTCGTTGTATAAATACACCAAAATTTCTATGAACATCAACATTTACACAAGTTATACATCTTTTAAGAAACATTTTGTTTTTCCTTTCTTACTGCCAAAATGTCTCACATGACAGATGAAGGGTCCAGACCCAAAACATTGACTTTCCTGCTCCTCTGATGCTGCCTGACCTGCCGTGCTCCTCCAAATCCACATTTTATCAACTCATACTTCTCATGTTGCCTTGTTTCAGTCTCAGTTAATCTATATTATCTCTCTATTAAATCTCTTTGTGTCTTGCCCACAACTTACATTCCCATGTATTGAGCTTTATGGCATCAGCAAACTGAGATACGTTGGTCTCAATTACTTTGCACAAGTAATTAATACTCATTGAGAAGGCCAAGGCACAAGTTAGTGATCCTTGTGACACTCTATTAGTTATAGCCTACCAGTTTGAAAAATTTCCAGTAATCCTCAGTCTTTTCTTCCAGTCCATTAACAAATTCTCTATCCATGTTCATAATTATCCCTAACTCCAGAAGCCCCAATCTTGTGTATTAACTTTCTGTGGTGTCCTGTTGAATCTCTTTTGTAAGTTCAAGTATATAACATCTACTGGCTTCCCTTTATCTACTTTACACCTTCAAACATAATTTCCCTCTCATAAAACCGTGTTTATGTTCTTTGATCAAACAATGATTTCTAAATGTCCTCGGTCCAACCATCTTCAGCAGCTTCATCAATGACCTTCCCTCCATCATAAGGTCAGAAGTGGGTATGTTCACTGATGATTGCACAATGTTCAGCAACATTCACGAATCCTTAGATAGTGAAGCAGTCCATGTTCAAATGCAACAAAATCAGGACAATATCAGGCTTGCCCTGTCCACCATTTTCAAGGCTCAAGTCAGGAGTGTGATGGAATACTCCCCACTTGCCTGGATGAGTGCAGCCCCAACAACACTCAAGAAGCTTGACACCATCCAGGCTCTACATCCACAAGTATCCACCCCCTACGCCACCAACGCTCAGCCGCAGCAGCTGCGTACTATCTGCAAGATGCACTGCTGAAATTCACCAAAGATCCTCAGACAGCACCTTCCAAACCCACAATCACTTCCATCTAGAAGGAGAAAAGCAGCAGACATATGGGAAAACCAGAAACTTCAAGTTCCCCTCCAAGTCACTCACCGTCCTGACTTGGAAACACACCGCCATTCTTTCACAGTCACTGAGTCAAAATCCTGAAATTCCCTCCTTAATGGCATTGTGGGCCAAGCCAGCAAGACACAAAGAGGTTCAAGAGGCAGCTCACTACCACCTTCTCAAGGGCAAACAGGGATGGGCAAGAAATGCTGGCCAGCCCACAATGCCCACATCCCACAAATGAATAGAAAAAAAAGACGATGGAATTTGAATTAAATAGATATCTGGAATTAAGAGTCTAATAATGACCACGAATCCATTGTCGATTGTTGGAAAAACCTTTCTGGTTCATTAATGTCCTTTAAGGAAGGAAACTGTCATCCTTACCTGGTCTGGCCTACATGTGACTCCAGACCTAAGCAATGTAGCTGACTATTACCTGCCCTGAGGGAAATTGGGGATGGGCAATAAATGCTGGCCCAGTCAGCGATGCCACATCCTGTGAATGAATTTTTAAAAATGTGACTAGAGGGCATAACTTTAAGGTGAGAGGGGAAAGATTTGAAAAGGACTTGAGGGGGCAACTTTTTCACATGGAGGGTGGTGGATATACGCAATGAACTGCAAAGAACGTGGTAGATGCAGGTACAGTTACAACATTTAAAGGACATTTGGACAGGTCCAAATTTTAAAGGTTTAGAAGGATATGGGCCAATGGGACTGGTTTAGTTTTGGAAATCTGGTCGGCATGGATGAGTTGCGCCAAAGGATCTGTTTCCATTCTGTTTGCCGCTATGATTCTATGAGGAATCCAACCAATCTCTGAAGACTAATGTCAAACTGACTGACCTCTAATTCCCTCTTATCTCTCTCCTCCTTTCTTCAGAGTGGAGTTACATTTGCTAACTTCTAATCTGATGGGAGAATTTTAGAACATGGAGAGTTTGGGTAAATTGTAACCAATGCATCTACTGTCTCAGTAGCCTGCTGTTTTGGAACCCGCTGGGAATTTATTAGATTTTAGTCTGTTAAGTTTCTCCAATAAGCTTTCTCTGCTGCTCATAATTATTTTAAGTTGCTTTCTCTTATAAGCCCATTTTAAAGTTGAGAAACATTTAAATGTTGACGGTCAGAGAAACTTGGGTGCACTCTTGCAAGAATTGCCGCAAGTTAGCATATCAAGAAATTTGATAGGCAAATGACATGCTGGCTTTATTTCACAGGATGAGTACGAGAATAATCAAGTTTTGCCTCAGTTCTACAAACCTTTGGTGAGACCACACTAGATGTATCATGAGCAGTTTATGTCTCCATATCTAAGGAAGAATTTAATTGGTTTAATGAGGGCATTATAGTGAAAGCTTAATAGAATGGTTCCAGGGATTTAAGAGCAATGAGAGACAGAGTGAATTTTGATTATGTTCTCTGGTGTTTGTCAAACTTAGAGTTGATCTTATGGAACTGCATAAGATTCTGAGGGGTTTGACTGAGTGAACATTAAAAGGATGCTTGAGCTGGCAGAAGAACTTAGAATATCAGAACACAGCCTCAAAATAATGGGATGCTTACTTAAAACTGAGATAAGAAAGAATTTCTTTTTTCAAAAGGTTGAAAGCCTCTGAAATTTCCATCCCAAAGAGTTTCATTCTTGATTGGAATATTTAGATTTTTGATCTCTTAGGAAATCAAGCAACTGGGGAAGGGATAGGAAAGTGAGTTCAGGTAGATCATTTTCAGGCTCAAGCAGACAGATAATGTATTCCTGCTATTGTTTCTTATGTTTTTATAAGTCACAAGGTATAGTTAGAAAATGGGGAAAAGAAAACAAAAACCTTTCTAGAAGCTAAAGTCATTTCAGTGCCATAATGAGTTGCATAATTTTATCAGTTATTATTCTTGGACAAAAGAGTGCTGGCAGAAGGGGCATTTCACCATATCAGTCAGTCTCACTCAAACTAGCTGCAGTATAATTACATGAACAAATCTTCATTCTTAAGGAATATTAGATATCCAGCTAACATCATTGCATAAAAGATTGTTACATGTTGGAGATAGGATATGATAATAGAACTTCAGTGGCATGTGTGACCAGCTGTAAGCTTTGTTCATGGATGTAAGTGTTGTTCTATCTTCTGAAAATTTCAGGACTGTGCCTTGTCCTTTAATTAAAGATGATTAACTTAGCTTTATGCTTATAGACGTGACTATTGCAGCAAGATAAGTAGGACTTTAAGAAAGACCAGACTGTAAGGTGACTTTATAGACAACCTAAGGACAGAAATGGGTCCTCTTGTAAAATGAGTGAAGTATGAAGCTAGTTTCAAGGTAAAGTCATAACAGGTGCTAACTTGTTAAACAGCTCGGCTGCAGTGAGGGAATTCAGCAAAAATTATTTGTGAGAAAGTGGTTGGAAGAAGAAAGAATTTACCCTGAATAAGATGTCGAAGACCAATTGTGCCATAAGAACAGAGACCAGTCACTGGCTTGCTTTTGAGAAACACTCATCAAAATAGGTCCTCAAAAATCAGTGGAATAGTTACATGACCGCAAAAAGTGCAAAGCAGAATCTATGCTTTTAAGGGGAAAATGTCAGACCATGAGTCCAGCAAAGATTTCAGAGGAAATAGTTGTCATAGCTCGTTTATTGAATACAAATAGCTTTTAATAGGGAAGAAGATCAAAATTGCTCAGAGACTGCCAAAAGACCTCAATGCCAAAGAAACTAGAATTCATTGATTCATCATCAGTGTTAAAAACTAAGTCCCCATTATGTCATATTGGTAACATGGATGAGATACTCATAAATTCTAATATGTTCAACAACTGAAATATAGAGTGAAAAGGTTTGAAAACTGTTCTGGTAATGACTGTGAAACATAAAAGGACAAGTTTCAGAGTGGTACTAATCTTCATGGTCAATGGAACAAAAATAAAGCTTATGGTAAATTTTAAACTTAAACATACATTGCAAATCAAGTTCCCTGCAGGGGTTTTTGTGCACGACCATGACAGTCGATGAGTAAATGAGGATGGAATGAAGCTGTTGATCAATATTGTGTCTAATTAATGTCCCAGGGGCCTTAAACACGTAAGATCTTCAATTGGTGACAGGGAAGGAAGAATGACTATGGGCCTTCCCTTGAAGAACTTAGTCCCAGTGGAAGCAGGAAGGCAGGAGGGTTTAGGTATGACACCATCCCACCAAATTAAACCTCTTGATTAGCTCCAAGCCCACCATCAGTATGGGCTCAAAATCCTACCTCTGTTGTCCATTTAGGGCAGTCCTCCATGATGCACAGATACCAGCCTAACGAAAATCATGTCAAATGTATTGTGAATGCACTGGGGGTGTGAAACATCACTCTGTGAAATTAAACCTTTTGAGCCCATTTTTATCACTGATAACTGGGGAAATAAAATCTAATTGCTTCTGTATTTAGGTGATTGGCTCGACTATAAATCATTTTTGATTGAATGATTACAAACACAGCACTGCACTAACAAACTTGTCAATAATTTGTAGTTTCTAGGTAAATAGAGTTAAATTACAGATCAGCTATAATCTCATTAAATAGCAGAACAGATTCAAGGGGCTGAATGGCCTACTTCCATTCGTGTATTCTGCAATCATTTGATCCTGCAGAACCACAGGATTTCCCTTCCACTGGAAACAATGGTATGAAATATATAAACTCTCAATGCAATTGTTGGCAGCACTGGAGTGTTTATTGTAAAGTAACTGCAGAAAATATTAGTCATTTCTGGGATGTGTCTTCGTAGAACTTTGGTTAATATCCAGCCTGAGAGCAATGGTCTGCAATAACCTAACTCAAACAGGCTTTCCCTTTTCAGTGGCAGAAGTCTATGAAGGAACGGCTTTTATGATGAATTCATCAGCTGATGGAGTTGGAAGCTTACAAGTTGTGTAAGTGAGAGACTACGAGGGAAAACTCTGCGGTGAATGAACATATTTGAAAATACTGGTCCTCCATTTATATATGTTGTTTACATTTTCCTTTAAAACTGGATTCTGCTTAAATTGGCAAACAACAAGACGCAAGCAAGTCACTGCTGCAATGGCACCATACAGTGTGTAAAAGATACTTACCGAACAGAGAAATTACACATCTGAAGAGATTCATATAACAGTCAGACAAGAGAAAACATGAATTTGTGGGGTGAATTTGCCTTTAGCAAATAAACATTGTCATTGTTCCAGCCCCTAAATTTCTGGAGTTAGTGCAGGCAAGGAGCAAGATTGAAGATAGCTAGGAATTTGGCTGGGGTAGAATTCTACCATGTTTACAAAGGTCTTTAAGTTCCTAAGCAGGGCTGAATTACTGTCCATCCAGGTGGGTGAGTTTTGATCCACAATGGAAAGTTCCACACCTTCCACTCTTAATAAACTCGCAGGCTGGTGTGAATACCACTGAGATATAAGAAAGGTCCAAAATCTCCTCTAAAAAAAAATGCATAATCCTTGAAGGGGCCAATTCGCTTTTACATTATGTTGCTGCAAGTTGCCCTTATTTTTGCTGAAGTTATTTTTGCTTTTATCTTCGTCTGTGTCTCCTTGTCAAAGTGGGCTTCCATATCTTCCAGCAAATGGATTGTGGCAAGTGTACCTGAAACACTTGCCCTGATCAACTAACTGACCCAGTCTCTGGGGAAACAGAGATAAGATTTTCATTCCAGCAAACAGACTGGAATGCCACAGGAATTTCAGGCCTCACTCTATTTCAAATATTTAATATCAAATATACTCAAGTAATTCTGTGTTTTTTTTTAGATTTCTCTGTAATTTGAATAGCAAATATCAAGAGCCATTAATTCTCACCTATTATTTTCATAAAGCAATTCCGAACACCAATTAACCTCCATTGTCTGAAAGTAAGGCTGGACTTTTAAAAATTATGAACAAACACAATCCGAGAAGATTACAGTATTTGATGGTGCCACACCCAAATTTAGGACCAAAATGGATGCCTAAGCATCCAATATGGCGGAATTTACACACTTGCTGGAAGACCACAGAAGGTTGCACTTTAGAAGACAATTAATAAATAAATCACCTAAATATGGAATAGAAAGGTGCAGGCGTGTTTTTCCTGGATATACTGCAGTGCCAAAAGCTGTTGTTGTTCCTAAAATGGTCAACTACATCGTATTTTTGCCTTTCTCTTGGTTGCTTTTCTAATTTTGTCCCTGCTGTCCCCCTCCCTCTTCATCGTTTCCCACCCCAACCCCTAAGAACAACATGAAAGTCACTGGCAGTGATGCAGCAGGTAAAATTGTCCTTCATCAATGATTCTAGTGGCATGCTGGTGTCACTGAGGCCCACAGTCCAAGAACAGGTAGTATTCATTTTTACCAGTTCCAGTGCAAGGATTTTTCAATCCATTTCTAGTTCCATAATTTAAACTTTTATCATGGAGACAGTTTTCATTTCTCCTCTCTAACTTAGTCATTGTCTTTTAAATATTACAAAAATATCAGGACATTAAATATGTGAGTATTACCAATGATTGGTAGTATCTGGAATGTTTTTGCTTTCAACTTCAGCCAATCTCTTTTCAATTTTTATCTTACTTCTAGGTTAACTGAAGGTGATGATGCATCCCTTTCAGTGATAATGGTATGTGTTGATATACTTAAATATGTTATTAAGATTTCATACTCAATGAATCATTATGGGAATGTGAGCTAGTTTTATGACAAATAATGAAAATTTGTTTTTCTTTCATGCAGTAATTGAGAAGCTCATTTTAGTAAACCCAAACCTACACTTGAATAAATGCTAAATTATACAATTGAAGTATAGAACAATGTACTTTGCTGCTTTGACAAAACATAGAAGTGATTGTGAAAATACACAGAGGAAAAGCTGATAGAGGGATTTATTGAAGGAGTAGCGTAATACTTTTCATCGACTTTTGGGCATTACCAGAATCGCTGAGAGTGGCACTTGCCTGGAAACTTTGCTTAACAATCTAGAAAGGCAAATCACATCCATGTACTTTCATATCCTATGGCTATGGCCTGTCTTTTCCATGGATTTTTTTTTCAGAAAATAACATTGATTTAACTGGAAGTACATCTTTGTTAAACCTTACAAACTCTGCATTGCACTGTCTATTCATTGGTCCAATATAAGTTTAAAGAACTCAGAGTAAGCTACAGAACCCAAACTAGTCTCTGTGCATAGTAAATGTCTTTCAAAGCAATTAGAAACAGGAAAGGCATGATAAATGTTCATACTGACAATGACAAGAATATAGCCGATGTGCCGTAACAGGTTAAATAATAAAATTTATCCATATGGGTTAAATAGATGACTGGAATTTCTGGCAATGGAGACAAACATGATGGCAGACAATACAGAAACTGATTAATAGTGCACAGGATAATATTAGTGACAGATGTGTTTGGGGGACTGTACAAAGTGTGAAGGCATTTCCTCAGCATGTGAAATGCATTTTTTGAACATGACCATTAATAAGAATTATTCAGAAATACAAAGTGTTTTTCTTTTTTCTCTTTATTTTGCTCTGTTGAGATATAGTTTTGCTGGAACAATATTAATGTGGATCTTGAAATTAAGACTTCCAAAATAAGCATTTTTAAAATATGCATCTGATGAATTCATAAACATAAAATCTACAAAGAATTCATGTATTGATGAAGCATTTTGTGAGTGCAGTTTGGATCAGTATGAAAAGGAACTATTGCTGACTTTGGCTCAGTGAAGTTTTTGGGTGGTTGGTTTCTTCTGAAATAAGCTTGTAATTTTTTTGTATGGGATCTGGATCATTAATACAAGTAGTTTAATTGCCTGACTTGAACCAGTCTTTTTAAAACCTATTTCAACAGATATCAGACTGATCATAGCATTTACTTTATGCTTCAGTCAAATACATATAAAGTAGACATTAATGGCTTCCCTTACCCACGAGAGGGCTGGGAGGTGGTTGGCAAGCTGTTTATTGGAACGTGAAGGACTAAAGCAGAGAGTCTGGAGCTGGAGGAGCACAGCAGGCCAGGCAGCATCAGAGGAGCAGGAAAGCTGACATTTTGGGTCGGGACCCTTCTTCAGAAAATCTGTGTCCCTCCAGCTCCACACTGTGTTATCTCTGTCTCCAGCATCAGCAGTTCCTACCATCTCTAAAGCAGAGAGTCTGTCACCTTCCCAATTCTTGATTAAATCTGGAGCAGGGAAGGTCAATGTTAGCTAATTAAGACCCTTAAATGGCCAATTAAAATGACCTCATTCCCCTAGAAGTGGTATTCTATCAGAGGAGGCAGGTGTTCCACGGCAGGTAGGCACACTGCCAAGGACACACTGGTATACCTGGCTGTAGGCGGCCATCTAGCTCAGGTAACATGTGTCCTTTAGAGGCCTCAATCAGCAGCAAGGATCACCAGTGTGGGTAGACTCCCTCTGTCCCTCAAACTGCATTTATCCCCAAGCTGGGGCCTGTCTGATATGGCCTGCTGAGGCTCTCTCACTTAACTGGGTTCTGGAACGTCCCTCATTACTCCTGTGCCTGTCCTTCAGCAGTCCCAGCAGTAGCCATTAGTGGCACTGCAATTACTGCGGGGTTTTGTTTTGCTGAAAGCTCTTGGAAGCAAGATATGAAGTCTGCAACTTATATTTTTATGGCTAAGTATAAGTTGTGTCAAGTCTTTCAGAGGGTTTTTTTTTGCTGTGAGACCTAATGAGTTTTCTTGCTGTATCTTACCCTACTCGCATCAATAATTATTATCCCAGTCTGAAGCCTTCCCTAATGTCCAATTCCAGATAGATGTTACCATGCACTGTTCCTAGAACAACACGCCAGTGTCAGGATATCTCTGAAATAACCGGTATCCCTTTAACCTGCACCACATTTAAAAAGTCTGTTTTGCATCCAGGCAAATGCTATCAGTCCCAGAGTTGCACTGCATGGTTCCAAACATTTGCCCCAGCCATGGTAAGCAGAGAAATTGGCACATTGCTGGGGTGGTGCAGATCTAGGATATCCTGTTCCCTTCGGATCAGCGGTGAAGGCCATAACATCCATACAATGCCAGCCTGACTTGATGTTGTCATGTGGGTTAAAGCATGCTTAGCTGAAAAGCATTTACTGAAAAGCATATAGCATTTCAGTAAAGCGTTTGATAAGGTTCCCCACGGTAGGCTATTGCAGAAAATTCGGAGGCATGGGATTGAGGGTGATTTAGCAGTTTGGATCAGAAATTGGCTAGCTGTAAGAAGACAGAGGGTGGTGATTGATGGGAAATGTTCATCCTGGAGTTCAGTTACTAGTGGTGTACCGCAAGAATCTGTTTTGGGGCCACTGCTGTTTGTCATTTTTATAAATGACCTGGATGAGGGCATAGAAGGATGGGTTAGTAAATTTGCGGATGATACTAAAGTCGGTGGAGTTGTGGATAGTGCGGAAGGATGTTGCAGATTACAGAGGGACATAGGTAAACTGCAGAGCTGGGCTGAGAGGTGGCAAATGGAGTTTAATGCGGAAAAGTGTGAGGTGATTCACTTTGGAAGGAGTAACAGGAATACAGAGTACAGGGCTAATGGTAAGATTCTTGGTAGTGTGGATGAGCAGAGAGATCTTGGTGTCCATGTGCATAGATCCCTGAAAGTTGCCACCCAGGTTGATAGGGTTGTTAAGAAGGCATACGGTGTGTTAGGGTTTATTGGTAGAGGGATTGAGTTTCGCAGCCGTGAGGTCATGTTGCAGCTGTACAAAACTCTGGTGCGGCCGCACTTGGAGTATTGCGTACAGTTCTGGTCACCGCATTATAGGAAGAATGTGGAAGCATTGGAAAGGGTGCAGAGGAGATTTACCAGGATGTTGCTTGGTATGGAGGGAAGGTCTTATGAGGAAAGGCTGAGGGACTTGAAGCTGTTTTCGTTAGAGAGAAGAAGGTTAAGAGGTGACTTAATAGAGACATACAAGATGATCAGAGGATTAGATAGGGTGGACAGTGACAGCCTTTTTCCTCAGATGGTTATGGTTAGCACGAGGGGACATAGCTTTAAATTGAGGGGTGATAAATATAGGACAGATGTCAGAAGTAGATTCTTTACTCAGAGAGTAGTAATGGCATGGAATGCCTTGCCTGCAACAGTTGTAGATTCGCCAACTTTAAGGGTATTTAAATGGTCATTGGATAAACATATGGATGATAATGGAATAGTGTAGGTTAGATGGGCTTCAGATTGGTTTCACAGGTCAGCGCAACATCGAGGGCCGAAGGCTGTAATGTTCGATGTTCTATGTTCTGTGTTCTATAGCCTTATGGAGAAATGTCCAGCACTGTATGAAGAAGATCAATGTCCTTCTCTTCTCTACCGGCATTAGTGCCATCATCTTCTCTCTGATATCTCATACTCAGTCTGTCTCTGCTACGCATCCATCTAACACAAAGGCTCATGCTCTACCACTCTCTCCATTTTCCCTCACTAACTCCTACCCATCCTGGCACGGTGGCCCAATGGTTAGTCTCACAGCACCAGGGACTTGGGTTCAATTCCAGTCTTGGCAACTGTCTGTGTGAGTTTGCACATTCTCCCTGTGTCTGTGTGGGTCTCCTCTGGGTTCTCCAGGTTCCTTCCCCCAATCCAAAGATGCGAAGGTTAAATGGATTGGCCATGCTGAATTGCCCATAATCTCCAGGGATGTGCAGGTTGGTGGATGAGCCATGGGAAATGCAGGGTTACAGGGATAGGCTAGGGGCTGTGGGTCTGGGTGGGATGCTCATCGGAGTGTTGGTGTGGACTCGATGGACCAGATGGCCTGCTTCCACACTGCAGGGATTCTATGATCCCCATCTTCGAGGCTACTGACCCTGCAGACCTTCTGTGCTGCCTACTCACTCACTCAGGACACTACCCCACCTGCAAGGAAACTAACAGCTGTGTCACCTACTTTAATCTCTCATAATCCTCTTCTCTCTCTTTCTAGATGGATAGCAGCTCCCAACAGGGCAGAAAGACTCAAGGTGGGTGGTGGAATACCCAACATTTAGCTCCTCACCGTTTATGTGGTGAATATATTTGACTGTGACCACCCCAAGTAGCTAACTGACTGTGTCCAAGCTCCTGGACTGGTATCGGAGGCTACTCGTGCCAGGAACCCCTGAGTGAAGGCTAACTCCTTGGACTTGACTGAGGCCTGTAACATGACAAGCTTTCTGCACTTGTATTTGCACTAAAAGACACGTAAGACAGAAGTAATATAAGCCTAGTTGCACAGGCTGAAGGGCAAAGCACACGGCAAGACAAACAAGACAGGGATTTTCCACAGAATCCCTACAGTGTAGAAGCAGGCCATTCAACCCACTGAGTGCTCACCAACCTCAGAAAAACATCTCTCCCAAACCCACCCTCCTACTCTCTCACTGTAACCCTGCATTTTCCATTGCTAAACCACCTAGCTGCACATCCCTGGATAATATGGACAATTTAGCATGGCCAATCCACCTAACCTGCACATCTTTGGACTGTGGGAGGAAACTGGATTACCTGGAGTAAACACACGCAGACAAAGGGAGAATGTGCAAACTCCACACGGACAGTTCCCTGAGGCCAGAATCAAACCTAGGTCCCAGGTGCTGTGAGGCAACAGTGCTAATCACTGAGCCACCATGCCCCACGATACTGCGAGCATCCAGGTAGACTCAGAATAAGCATGAGATACGACATCATGTTTATTTGGCCCATTTGGTAAGGTAGAAAGTTGAATATTAATGAGACACGTTGGGCTCTGAACAAGGTGTTTAACAAGCTATAATATCCTATAGCCTAATGAGAAACATGCCTTGCTGCTTGTGAAATGCACAAAAGATGGTGTGAGATGCTCCCTGACTGTCCTGATTTTGCAACAAATCTCACCATAGCCTACGTTGTTTACATTCCTATAAGATTCCATCTCATTCCTTTAAAACCTTGCGAACTCTGATGTCAGTCAGGTAATTGGGAATTAATCGATTGGGAATTAATCTCATTGAGGCCTGCAAAAGTGATCATGGAGGGCCATTACTTTCAGCCCAGAGTATTAGACAATATCGATTTTATTACCACTTCTCTGTATTTAGCTTTCCTCATCACAGAGACAAATAGAAGGTAGTAGTAATTTCTGGGAGAAGATTGAGCAGTTGATCATCTTTTTCAGCTGATCATTTTGAGTGAATGGCCTTTATTTTCTTTATTCATTCACTGGATGAGGGTGTCGCTGACCAGGCAGCATTTATTGCCAATCCCTAATTGCCCTAAGGGTAGGTAATAGTCAACCACATTGTCTGGGATCACATGTAGGCCAGACCAGGCAGTTTCCTTCCTTAAAGGACATTAGCGAACCAGATGGGTTTTTCCTGACAATTGACAATGAATTCATGGTCATCATTAGATTCTTAATTCTAGATATTTTATTGAATTCAAACTCCACCATCTGCCATGGTGGGATTCGAACCTGGGTCCCCAGAATGTTATCTGGATCTCTGGATTAACAGTCCAGCGATAATACCACTAGGTCACTGCCTCCTCTCAATAATGCCATTTTGGGTCAAACTGGTCCAACCTGGATGTGATAGTAAACAGGCTAATAAATTGATAGCCCACATTAGACTTTTTCCAATTATCTTCTCCATTAAACTTTTTTTAATCATGAGATGTGGGTAAGGCCAGCATATCTCACTCATTACTAATCCACATTGAGAGGGTGTTGATGATCCACCTTCATAATATTGTTTATTCATTCACGGGATGTGCACATTTTCTCACCCATCCTGAATTGAAAAAAGTGATAGTGACCTGCCTTCTTCAGTTACTGCAAATCCTTGTGGTCAGAAGGAAAATGCTCCACTTTTTGGGATACACCTAACGCAAACAAAAATGTTTTGTGGTATTTTCAAACAAAGATCTCCAGCACACAGATAATAGTCTTCAGCCAATTTGATTCACTCCATAAAACAACTAAAGGCATGAGACACTATTAGGATCTAAAAATATTCTGGAAATAGAAGTAAAGATTGTGCTTCACAACTAGCCACACTTCTAACCAAACTGTTGCAGTACATCTACAACACTCACTTATAGAATCATGGAGTCATACTGCTCGGAACCTGACCCTTTGGTCCAACTTGTTCATGCTGACCAAGTTTTCCAAACAAAACTGGTCCCACCTGCCTACATTTCCCTCTAAACATTGCCTATTCGTGTACCTATCCAAATGCCTTTTAAATGTTGCAGCTGTGTCTACATCTACCACTTCATAATTCAGTTCACTCCACATAAAAACCGCCCTCTGTGTGAAAAAGTTACCCCTCGGGTCGCTTTTAAATCTCTCTCCTCTCACTTTAAAATAAAATTATGCCCCCTAGTTTTGAACTCACCAACCTTTGGGTAAGGACCTTTGCTATTCACCTTATCTATGACCCTCATGATTTTATAAACCTCTATAATGTCACCCCTCACATCCTATGCACCAGTGAAAAAATTCCCAGCCTATCCAGCCTATTTTTATAACTCAAACTCTCCAGTCCCAGCAACATCCTGGTGAATCTTTTCTGAACCCTCTCCAATTTAATAATATCATTGCGACAACAGGATGACCAGAACTGCACACAGTACTCCAAAAGTGACTTCACAAATGTCCTGTGCAGCCTCAACATGATGCCCCAACTACGATACTCAATAGTCTGAGCAATGAAGGCAAACATGCTAAACATGTTCTTAACCACTCTGTCTACCTGTTATTCACCTTTTAAAGAATTATGATCTACCTGACAATGTACCTGAATGTTTGCTTTACCACAATCATCCCTTTAAGCAACGTTTCCCAAACTATCATAGCCAATTTGTGCTTCATACCAGTGTGAATTACTTGATATAGATTCATGACTCTAGTCATGGTATCAACTCTCCATCTTGGTGAGGAATTCTCTCATATTGTGGTTATTCATCCCCAAGGGGCCTAACACAACTAGATTGCCAATTATTTATTTCTCATTGCACAATACCTTTCTAGGGTTGACTGTTCTCTAGTTAGTACCAGGTGAATTTGGTATATTGTCAGGTATGGAACAGCTTGGTTAGGCGTGCAGCTAGTTCTGAAGCACAAATATTTGCACTATTGCCAGGATGTTTATAGTGCCCATAGTGTTTGTAGTTTCTAGTGCCTTTAGCTATTTCATGATATCACATGGAGAGAATCGAATTTGCTGAAGACTAGCATCTGTGTGCTGCAGACTTCTGAATGAAAAGACCACAACCATCTTCATTTGCATTAGGTAAGCCTTGAGAAATGTAAGATTGTCCCTGTGATCCTGACTTCAATTTGGCTGGGGGTCCTTTGGCATAATCAATCACTACCTTGATATTAAAGTCGGTCACTCTCACTTTTTTCCATATGAAGACATCACACTAACTATTCAGTCATGCACCATTTTACCTATATCAAATGAATTGTGTTTGCTCAAGGAGACAGATCACCACCAACTCTCAAGGGCAAATAGGAATGCCTGTTTCACCATTCAGTAATGCAATGGTTAATCTGATAGTGGCCTCAACTGTACTTCCTTGCTTACCCCCTATAATTCTTGTAGATCAAAAATCCAACCAAAGTCCAGCTCAGCCTGAACTATGATCAGTGACCCAGCCTCCACTGCTCCTTTGGGAAGGCTGTAAGAGAGGGAAATCCTCCCCATCTTTGTCCAAAATGTAACACTCTTCTTCGGAAACAATGCCTTGTTCTTGATTATCTATGAGGGGAAACATCCTTTCATCATCCACACTTTCAAACTGTCTCAGAACTGTTTATGTTTTAATAGAATCACTTTTTATTCTTCTAATTCCTCATATGACAACCCTTTCACCCCAAGAGTCAGCTTCATAAACATTCCTTTTTGGCTAAGGATTTTAGCTAATTCTGGTGTATTAAAGGAACAGAATCTGGATATTCACATGTCTCAGTTGTTGCATCTAGTGTCTTCAGATGTTCCTTGATGTGTGGAATAAATCACATTGACTGAAGATTGAGATCACTTTGAGGCATCTCAGGAGGAGGGCAAGAGGAATCATTGCCTCATCCCTTCTGACTGAAGTTGGTTGTAAACACTTTATCTCCATTGTTATGCTGGGCTCTACACTCGTTCAGGTGATGGATGCTCAGGAAGACTCTTGGACCCATTAAACAAAAACAGAAATTGCTGGAGGAACTCAGCAGGTATGTCAGCTACTTTGAGGAGAAAGCAGAGTTAACATTTCCAGTCCAGTGATTGTTGAAGTTGAGTTTCTCCAGCAATCGCTGTTCATGTTTCAGATCTCCGACATCCGCAATTTGTTTCTTTTTATTATCTTGGACTCATTAATTTTCAATTATTTGCTACCATTCATGACTTGATGTGACGGGACTGCCAACCCAACAGGAGACACCGGTAAAACTGATGAATGAGCCATATGGGTCTGGAATATCTTGTATCTTCAAAGTAGAGTTTCAACATAATCAGTGCATTCATTTCCAGCATTATTGGTTTTCTACTGCTTTTCTTCTCTTTGGTAAACTTTGATTGTTCAGTTGGTTGCAAGATTGGTTAGCTCTGTCTCTAGCATACTGCTTCTGCTGTTTTGCATGGTTGCAATCCTGCCACAGCTTACATCACAACATTGGTTCCTCATTTTTAGCATTCACCGGTACGTGAGCGTGGACTGCATGACAATGACAAGCCTGTTAGGCTGCACATCAAATAGTCTGAATTTCATGAAAATTCCATGGTGTCACTGTCAACATTATATTCACTCACTTCTTGCAGATTTTAAAAATTGAATTTGAATTTCCTGGGTGTCAATAAGACCATCAGACCATAAGATGCAGGAGCAGAAGTTGGCATTCAGTGCATCGAGTCTGCTCCATCTTTCAGTGAAATCATGGCTGATCTGATAATCCTCAGCTCCACTTTTCTGCCTTTTTACCATGACCCTTGATACCCTTACTAAAAGAAAATCTATCCATCTTAACCTTGAAAATATTTAAGCCCTAAACAGCCCTCTGAGGTAAAGAATCCTATAGATTGCTAACCGTCTAAGAGAACAAATTTCTCCTCATAGAAACATAGAAGATAGGAGCGGGAGGAGGCCATTCAGCCCTTCAAACCTGCTCCACTATTCTTCACAATCATGGCTGATCGTCCAACTCAATAGCCTAATCCTGCTTTCTCCCCAGAACCTTTGAGCCCATTCACCCAAGTGCTATATCTAGTCACCTCTTGAATACATTCAATGTTTTGGCATCGACTACTTCCTGTGGTAATGAATTCAACAGGCTCACCACTCTTTGGCTGAAGCAATGTCTCCTCATCTCCGTCCGAATCGTCCACCTCAAATTCTCATACTGTGACCCTTGGTTCTGGACACACCCACCATCAGTAACATCCTCCCTGCATCTACCCTGTCCAGTCCTGTTACAATTTTATAAGTCTCTATGAAATCAACCCTCATTCATCTGAAATCTCTCAAAAACAATCCCAACCTAGTCAATCTCTCCTCTTACATCAGACACACCATCCCCAGAATCAGCCTGGTAAACCTTTGCTGCACTCACTTGAGAACAAGAGCATCATTCCTCACAAAAAGAGATTAAAACTGCATACGATATTCTAGGCGTCTTCTGTCTTAAATTGGTGACTATGAGATTATGCTGTCTTGCCCTAGGCTCTCTGGCAAGGAGAAATGACCTCTCTGCTTGTACTTTGTCAAGCTGCTTAAGAATCCAAATAGGACAACAAGGTCAGCTCACATTTCTTATAAACTCCAATGAGTACAAACTCAACCTATGCAACCTACACAATCCTCATAAGAAAATCCTTCAATACCTGGGATCAACCTAGTGAACCTTCTCTAAACTGTCTCCATGCCAATGTATCTTTCCTTAGATAACGTGTCCAAAACTGTGCACAGTATTCCAGGGATGGTCTGACAAGTCTTTGTGTGGCTTTAGCAAGACCTTGCTTTTCTTATAATATATTTCCTTTTAAATAAAGACCAAGATTCCATTTGTGTTACCTCATCACTGAATTTGGATGCTAGCTGTTTGTAATTAATGCAAGAGGACTTCTGAATCCCTCTGTTTTGCAACTTTCTGCAGTCTTTCTCCATTTGAATAATGTTTAGCTCTTCTGTTCTATCTGCCAAAGTGCATAACTTCACATTTTCATTCATTGTCACACTGTCACTATGGCATTGGAACTTCTATTTCCAGAACATAAGCCCATGCTCTCTATTACTGGTCCAGTAATGTTACTACTATGTGATTGTCCTTGTTAAATAATTGTCAGATGGTTTGTTTATTCACTTTGTGTATTTTGATTGACTGACTCAAATTGGCTTCAATCCATCTGAGTAGTGTTAAATATTATAGGTATTTTTTATTTAAATTGCAGTATTATTAAATGTTAAATTACATGTCCAATGTTTTCTTATCTTTTCATAAATTGTTCGTGATTTTGCAATTCCACTGGGGCAAAATTATTTTTGTAGACCTAGTTCCATTTTTGGGCAACAGAGTGTACCTGACAGGTCACATAGTGCAAGTCCTGTGAGTATATAACTTTTATGATACAGGATCTTAAGTATCTATATATATACATATATATATATATACTGCAGAAGTCTTCAAAGTAACTAACATAAACTGTTTGAAGTGTCACTCAGTCGTTTTTTCTGACGCCAACGTGCAGTTAGGACCTGTGGGCTTTGATGCCACATCATAGATTAAAAGAAAGGTCTAATATAGTTGGTAATCATGGTCTCAATTAAGAAATAGGCCATTCAATATAAATAGAATGGAAATAGAATTGAAAATACAAGGTGAAAATGCTAAGAATCATCAATACAGAGTATTGTGCTCAATTGTAAAATCCGCCCACTATTTCACACGATGGGAAGTGTAAATCTGGTACTCCCTCACTAAATGGCTGTGTATAGTGAATCAATTGAAATTCTCTAGGCTGAAATTAATTGTACTTTGTTAAGGAAAGATGTCAAGGGATATGGAGCATTGGCAGTTAATACACGAGAAACAGTTTAACTATGGCTTAATTGAATGGCAGAGTGAGTTCAAAGGGCTATATAGTCTTCTCCCCTTATTTTTTTTTGAAGTTGCTAATTAAAAAATAGCTGATTTCAATGAAATTAATCCACAAATCTATTGTCACATTGGGAGAAAAAACATTCTACTTATTTGTAACTTCACTTGCTTCTTTTTAAGTTTATGTTCATTCCCTTGTTCTTAAAAGTAGATGTAAGATTAAATGTCCAACTACATGACGACAGTATCAATGTCCATTTATACGTAGTTGAGGAGCAATTAAACATCACAAAGATTGAAGCAAACAGTATCGTCACTGTTACAAACTCTGTCCAACTATCTGTTCAATAGTTTTTCTGAGCTATTGTCTCAGATTTAACCAAACGATTCACAATTAAAGGAGCAATCTATCACCCAAGTCTCACAAGTTAAATGTCTTAGCTCCACCATCATTCTGGGATACTGGACTGCATTGCTTCTATACCATAACTTCAACTTCTGTGTGATCAAGTTACTTTGAGGTGTTTTGGGAAATTTTCTTTACCAATCTTTGTGATGTTTAATTACTCCTCAACTACATATAAATGGATGAAACAGCATGTAGAAGTGCAAGCAGAACAGGTAGAACATATATCATCAGTGGAATCCAGAAATATTGGTGAGGGTGGAAAGGTGATATCATTGCTCAGATATCATTAGTGATGGTGCATTGCTATGGCTAATTAGTTAAGAGTTGAATCATGTGAGGGTGATCTCACTGAGCTGACAACAAAGAAAAGGCGTTGGAATGGAATTATATGATTTGGCCATAGATTTGGCAACAGGGATTGTCTGAAATTGCAGGGATCCTTGGACATGAAAGGAAATTTGAATAGGTAGGGATAGATAAATAGTGGATTCTTTGAGGAGCAGGTTAATGTTACCAGTTTTAGGAAAGAGGGAGCCAATAACCATACAGGAGGAACAACTTAGAATGCTCGCTAGCAAAATGTCACACCATCAAATTAATTAACTGACAGCCTGCAAATGCAAACTTTCACTGGATCAATAATCTCAACAATCATTAAACATTCCACAAACACAAACTTACTAACTCGACAGAAGTTCTTTTTATAGTCAGTCTTTTTTCATTAGGTTCAGTCAGTTGATGGCATCTCAATTGGTGTGTAGTTTCATTTAGCCACCTTTTATAATTGATGCCTGTCACTATATTAGACACTCCCCTAATTTGTTTTCTTGACAGAAGCTGTCCTCTGAGGTTAAAGAATTAGTTTAGATCACACTTTGGACCTTTATCAATGTGATCACGCTCTTGTTTATATAAGCTGCCCCAAGTTGCTCCAAATGTAGCTTCATCAAGAAATGATATGTGTTAAAAACTGTCTGTAATCATAATTAAGTATTTAAAATACAAACCAATACTCATTTCTTTTGTTCAAATCACTTTGAGATAGTCTGGATACTTTAAAATAAATAGACAGTAGATACTTGAATCTGTATCTATTTCTGATTATTCAGTCCCAGTGATAAGATGGAATTGGGAAGCAATGAAGATTTTTTTAAAATAACTTTACTTCCCTCCTGTTTATACTTCAGGTCTGTACTACTTAAAAAGACAAATAGACTAATGATGGTTTGCTGATGATCTATGGTGGCACAAGATCAGCTGAGGTCATCTGAAAGACTTCCATAAGAAACAGATGCACCAAGAGTGAAATAGGAAATAGGTATTTATCAGTTATAAAACAAGCAGGATTGAATTTTTGCATATATGCACAGTTTGTCTTTTTTTCTATTGCGTAACACAAAAACAGGTGGTTAATAAAGAATCAATGAGCAAAATAAAATGTGGATTGGTGTTAAGGATCTAAGTATTGAAACTAATGCTAACACATGAATGTTCAACAGGTTCCTAAGAAATTCCTTTATCTGCTATTTATTTTAACACTACCATTAAAATAGAGAAGTAACAAATTTCAGACGAACATGTTAAGTGCTTGTGAGCTAATATTCAATCAGTGTAAAATAGAAGACCCTAAAATCTTCTCTGCAGCTGTTGTAATGTGCATACACCAATTCAATTATTTATCAGCTGTCTGTCTATATAATCCTAACATAAAATAATATTAAACAGAGTACAAGAAATACAGATTGGAGAGGTATTAAAATTCTCATTACAACTAAAAAAGTTATAATTTGTAAAAATTGTTTTTACAAATTGACGTGCAAAAGTAGCTTAATTGTATTCAAGTGTTATTTATTTTACTTTTTAATATTAAATACTTTGTTAACAAATTGTCATTGGATGTAACATACAATATATTAATGTTAACAGATTCTCTAGCTGACATATTATGACCAAAATTAAATAATGTTGCCTGAATATATGTGGGATTTCAAATTCTAACTGAACATGACAGCTCATCACAACTTGTTCACACACTCTTCTGACAATTTGAGTTCAAGTGGTAGTAGATCGCTGAGGCTAAAGGTGTGTACAGCATCTTTCCTTTTAACTCTAGGCTAGTGTTACTGTGGTGCACCACATCCCTTAAAATATTGATCAAAGCTGTCAAAATGCCAGCAGGTGGGATGAAGCAAGCAGTATGCACAGGATTGGCTTATAAAGTCAACTGGAGTTCTAGGTTCATAGCATGCGACCTTGCCTGTTGTTTGTTTGCCCACCACTACAATTGTGGTACCCTGCAATGCACTATCTGCTGTATTATGCAGCACTTAGCTGGACAGAGAGCATTGATTTGTCTCCTCAGGAAACACTACTGAAAAAGTCTTCAGGCCTCCTGCACAGGCAAAGTTGCTAATTCCACAGCTGTGCAAAGCTAGGCTCTAGCCAGTCTACTTAAAGCATATAACTGACACCATAGGGTGAAGCTTTGTATTGCTTCCTGTGTGGATGCTGCAGCAAAGAGTGTTAATTGGTCAGCCTGTGATGGGAGATACCCACCCTGTCTTATCAGTTACTGAATGCTTACTGGAGAAAGAGAACCTATAGCACAACAGCTTGTGATCACTCAGGGACTGACCTTTCCAGCTAATGAAAGAAATTCAAAGTTCTTCCAATCATCCATCAATAAAAATATTTGAACACAAGGTACTTTTAAATCTCATATCAAGAGTACAGTTTACCAATGCTTCCTCTGCATTTGTGACCCATTTTGATTGTTTGATGTTAGTGAGTAAAAATAAATCAGTTTTTTAAGGATTCGTCTTAAATATTCCTGCTTTCCTTTTCAGAAGTTACCCAGTGTAGAAGCTGCTTACAGTTTGCATACTGTGGTAACACATTGAAAGCCCAGTCATCTGATTCTGCCCCTATTTAACACACGGAAACCTGCAATCTTAGCTCCAGTATGTAAAAACAAAATCTGCCTATTTGTTCTAGAGTTTGTATAGATTAAAGTAATGAAGACAACGAGGCAGAATTGAAAGCTTCGTCATTTACTCTGAGTATTTTCTGGACATGATTTCCTCCAAAACAAGTCTCCAGAGACTTACAACTGAAAACATTGGATAAATATATCAGGTCTCTGCAACTGCAGCTTTGATTTAAAGTTACTTCTCACCTCCTCACTCATGTCAGAAATAGGAACCCTTTAGCTTTATATTTGGTTAAGTTCCCAGTGGGTATCTATCCCTTTCCTTTCTAGTGATAAACAAATGTTACAGTGAGTTTTGGGATTCTTTCACGCAGTTCTAGAATAACAGGAGACCTATGAGCACGCAGCAACACTCTCAATAATTACTCATAAATTGATGTGGTACTTTTGCAAATGAGGGTTGGAAGTAACTGCTCATAGTTGTTGTTAATACTTTGTATTTTTCACTGACATACTAGATGTAATCATCCCTTGTGGAATTATGTCAACTGTGTCAAAGCAATAGTTTATTGAGAACCGTAAAATGTGTTAAAAAGCAAGCTAACAAAATAATAAGATATATTTTTGTTTATAAGTTAAAAAAAATCAAATGACATACTTAGATTTAAGCACCTGTCAATGCCAGTGATGGCAGCTTTCCAGTGGTTGATTTCTGAACAAATATTTTGTAATGGAAATAATAAAAGCTGCCAATTGCAATGAAAATGTAACAATGTTGCCTTCACTGTTTTAATTCTGTTAAATGTAATTGAACTCTGTTCAGCAAGGGCAGGCAGCGGCATAGTAATGTCACTGGAAGAGTAATCCAGAACCCCAGATTAATGCTGTCTGGACATTGATTCCATCATGGCAAATGGTAAAGTTTGAATTTGATAAAGATCTGGAATGAAATGCTAGTCTAATGGTGACCATGTAACCCTTAATGACTGTTGTAAAAAAAAAAAATCTGATTTACTAATGTCCTTTAGAGAAGGAAATCTACTGCCCTTACCTGGCCTGGCATAAATGTAACCCCAGAGTTTCAGCTCTGTTTAACACTTAACTGCCCTCTGAAATGCCTCAGGAAGCAAATCAGGCCAGGCAATTAGGGATGGACAATAAATGCTGATCTAGCAAGGGATACCCACATCCTGTGAATGAATAAGAAGAAATTGTCAGTAAAGAATACAATAACTGTAGAAAAACCAGCGCAAATCCTTCATCGAAACATTGATGGTTCTGTTACATTCCACAGCTTACCTGATATAAGAATTCCAGCGATTTGCTCTGCACCTGAGCATTAAATCAACTACAGTCTGGACTGTTATGTACTAATTTACCAAAACTTGTAACGTCTCAAAGAAAGTCTTTAATGTTATACAAAGCTATAGAAGTGTGCTTATGTTATAACCATGTGCCGTACATCTTTTGCCACAGTTTGATGAAAGTCATTGTGTTACCTCTTATGTGTTCATGTAGAAATTGCTGATAAAGCCAGCTTTTATTGCCCATTCTTAATTGCCCTTGAGATGGTTGTGGTGAGCTGCCTTTTGAACCACTGCAGTCCATGTGCTGTAAGTAGACTCACAATGCCGTTGGGGAATGAATTCCAGGATTTTGACTCAGAAAATCAAAGTGGAAATAGTTACAAGTTGATAGCATGCATGACTTGGAGCAGAGCTTGCATGTGGTGGTGTTCCCATGCATTGACTGCCCTTGTTCCTTGAGGGAGTAAGTTTGGATGATGCTGTTGAAGGAACCTTGATGATCTATTGCACTGCATCTTATGGATGGTATGCACTGAAGCCATTGTGCATCAGTGATGAAAGAAGTGAATAATGAATGTGGTGTTTGTGGTGCCAATCAAGCAGGCTGCCTTGTCCTGGATGGTGTCAAATGCTGTCAAATGTTGTTAGACTTGCAGTCACCCAGGGAAGTTAGGAGTCACACTCTTCACTTGAACATGCAATCAAAAATACCTTCTGTAATGAAAATACTATTAGTCAACTCACTTAAAATGGATTTATAGCTACAGGTAGTCCTTGAAAAACATAGTTGTGCCATAATGCAGTTGTTACTTTACAACCCATCATTCCAATAAAGCATGCCTGATTTGAGGTTACATGAATATTACTTGATTTCCAGCAGTGTGGAGAATGAATATATGTGTACCAAAACTCAGCATTCATGGGCAAGTTCCTGTTTATTCAACTCGTTCTGACCATTGTCTGCCACAATTAAGGCTGGATAACTTATTAAAAACTGCCGCCAGAGACATTTAACCCTCCAGTACCAAAGCAGCAGAAGACCAGTCTGATGACCGTCAACCTTCAACATCCAGAGCTGCAGATGAGTCCAGATAAGCAATATTGTATGTAAGGCAAGAACCATTAAAAATTATTTATTTTGTATATTTGCATGTTGATTTCAGTATTTTATATTAATTTTGTGTTTGTATTCTGCACTTGTTTGACATTCTGGAATCTAACCCAAACATTTACATGGTTTTCTATGGGAATATGTGTTTTGAATAACGAAGGTTTTGCTTAACATTGTGATTTTCAGGAACATAACCATCACATTAATCAAGGAGTACCTGTAGTTAAAACAATCAAATCCTGTGCGTATCAACTTCTTTAACATTAATCTACCCATTTATTAACCTTCAGCAAGACAATGTAGATATTGTAAGCTTTTGACAAATATGTTTCCTCTTTTCTCTCTTTATTCAAACTATTAGTTATAGAGTCAAACAGCATGGAAACAGACACTTTGGTCCAAACAGTCAATGCCGAGATAATCCCAAATGAAACTAGTCCCACTTGCCTGCTCATGACCTATATCCCTCCAAATCTTTCCTATTCATGTGCTTGTCCAAATGTCTTTTAAATGTTGTAATTATACCCACATCCACCACCACAGGAAGTTCATTGCACATGTGAACCACCATCTGTGTGAAAAATTGGCCCCCATGTTTTTTTTTAAATCTCTCTCCTCTCACCTTAAAAATGTGCCCCCTAGTCTTGAAATCCCACATCCTAGGGAAAAGATGACTATCTTTAACTCTATCTATACCCCTCATTACTTTACTTTATAAACTTTTATAATGCCTCCTCTCAACCTCCTACGTCCCAATGAAAAAAGGTCTCAGCCTGTCCAGTATTCTTCAAACTAATGAGATTTTATTCATGCAGAGACCAGTTGTAATAAACACTTCTGCCACTAGCTCAATCACTTCTACCTTTTTGTTGACATTAACATTGGAAGGAAAATAAACCTCATGTTGTTTTAATTCTGTGTCATCCAGAGCTATACAATGACACAAGTATTTTTGATCAATAGAAGTAAAATAAGAATTATCTTAAATTGTAATTTTTATAAACAAAGATAATATTTCAACTGGAATCTTCCAATGTCAAGTAGCAGAAGGTATAATGGAGGACGTAATAAGTTAATCATAACCAGCTGTGTGATGCAACAGAAAAATTAAAAACAAACTTACAGGTCAAAACTATAAAATACCATAAAATATCTTACACCAATGTTAATCTTAATGCTATTTTAAATATAAACAAACATTTCAAATATATTATCCACACTAACTTGACTAACTGTCCAGCCCTGAACCTATTGCCCTACATGAATTTGACAAGAGGCCCCATATGGTGATACAAATGACCCTTAGTGAAGACAAATGAAAATGAATCTGATCCACATCTCAACCTATCATTTCTCGCCTGTTTGAAGGCTGTTTCCACATTTTCAGTGAATTGCCCTTTAGAAGTTTTTCTTTGTTAAATTATTTAAACACTTTTCCATCTACTATTTGAAGCCTAGACTAGCAGAGACTAAAGCAGCTGTGTTCTTTACATTGATTCAAACAGTATATTGCAAAAGGTATGATTTAGTGTACACATACAAGCTACATTTATTTTAAAATAATAGTGATTTGGCAACATTTTTAACTTAATAATCTTTCTGACTGTTTATACTTAAATTTATGAGACTAGAACAATGTTCACTTTGAAAAATATATTGACAGATTTATCAGAAGTGCTAATGCCTAGACATGACCTTATTTTGCTACTTTAAGACTAAGTTTCAAACTAATAAGTAATACTAAAAATTAACTGTATTTTGTGTTCCACTAATTTGGTATGGAAATGCAGGAAGTTGTCAGCATGGGCTTCATTGGGCTCCCACCACAACCCTCTTATACCAGTCTCTAGGTTCGGTGCTTAGTGCCTTCAGACAAGGGACCATCCCCATTCCATGCCCCAGGAGTCTGCAGGAAACTCTGTACAGGTTTGACAGTTATGTATCTGTTATATTTAGACCCCACTCTCTGCTGATGTTTCCGCTAAATATTGGTTATTCTGTTTTCTCAACAACAGTTCCAACAATTGTTAGTCTTGTTCCATACCCTGGCTGAAGAATTGGGAGCTCTCTCACTTGATGACAGTAATAGAAGTTCCTCACTTGTTTTTCTTTTTGGATTTCTCACTTTGTCATGGTCTTTCATGGTAATGTGATGTTTTATTTTTCAGACAAGGATGGAGGTTGTGTTCACAGTTTTCTCCTCTTTGACATTTTAAGCACCTCTTTAAGCTGGAGATAAATCTGTTTTACAATAATGATCATCTGTGACTGGATAGATCTAAACTAATATCATAATATTTCTTCAGAAATTCTTTTATAGTTCAAACTCCTGTTTTTACTTCACCATTTGTTTATTGGTAATAAGATGAAAATGTTACATGAATGAACTCGGATTCCTTCACAATGGCCCAACTTGCTAATTTCTGAATTACGGTTCATTATCATATACAAACATATCAGAAATGTTGTGTGTTGAATAACTTATTTTAGTAATTTTTATCACCATGTCCACTCTGCAAGTGGTTTGTCTCAAACTACCTTGAAAAATTTCTGATAACATTGATTAATATATACCCATTAACCCCAAACAAGCCTATTCTTAACCTTTCTTACAGACTTGATGGAAATGGTGACTTATAAAAGTTCATTCTGTTCCTAAGTGTTGATAGCACAGTTTTAAATGTTGGATGTCATCAAACGAGTATTCCAGGTCAGCAACTGTATTTGGAGGCTCTCGCTCAACATTTTAATATTTTGAGATGACCTTGCAGACTGTCAATTCTGAGTGCTATAGGTGTCACAAACCTTCCAGTAAAGGCTAACAAATTTTCTATAAGTGTTAGTAACTTCTGTTGATCAAATGGTCTTCAATAGGGATGTATGCTGGCCATCCAGAGGAACAATGTCATCTAGTCTGGAGACATTCCCCATTTCTGTGTTAAGCTTCTCCAATCTCTTCCAAGTTTTTATCTTGATGGTCATAAGTGTTTGGTACGAATACTGTCAATGCTTCTGCTATAAAACTTAAATCTTGTTTTTCAGCCTCTTCATATGGTATTCTTGATAAAGGAACTGTCATTGTTTGACACTTCCTTGTACATACTCTGTTGAGTCGTATGCCCTCAAACACAATCTAAAGTATTGAGTGTGAGGTGGCATTTTTATAATTTTCTTAACTTTGAGAAGAGAAACCAATGGCTTGTGATCTTTCTCAAATTAAAATAATCCCTATAACAATCTAAGAACTTTTCACACAATCACTTTGCTACTACAGCTCCTTTTCTAATTGTAGCCTAACTTTTTTCTGTTTCTGTTAGAGATCCTAAGTGTGATATATTGGCCTTCTTTCCATCTCCCTGGACTTGTAGCAACAGTGGGTGACATATCCACATCTATTGTTGTTGGCAACTGTGGATTATAATGTGTGAATATTTCAGAAGTAGTTAACAATTTCTTAATTCTTTTGAAAGAATTTCGCTGATCAATATTCCAGCATCGTTGCTTGCCTTGTCTCGGCAGACCTCTCAACTGACCATTAAATCCTGACAGATTAAGAATGAACTTCCGTGCTTGGTTGACTATTTTTAGAAATCTTTGTACCTCTGTTATATTGCATAAAACCAAGGAACCATTTAAAAGTTATGGCACAGAAAGAGGCCATTCAGCCCATTGTATCTATACCAGCTGAATAAACTCATCACCCACTCAAATCCCAATTTCCAGCACCTTGTCTGTAGCCGTGCAGGTTGCAATATTTCAGGTACAGATGCTGGTTCCTTTTTAATGAGGTGGTAGTTTCTACTTCAATCACCAAACTGGGCAACAAATTTCAAACACATTCCGCCCTCCTGGATGAAAAGTATTTTCCTCATGACCCCTCTTATTCTCCTACTAAACAACTGAAGTGTCTGCCCCCTCACCTTAAATCAGTGTCACATTGATCCTTGTGGAATTCTCTGATCATCTTCATTTTCTGAGGGTCAATGTTATTCCTGTAAATTGCACTATGTGGCCAAAGACTTTGATCACAGACTTTGCAATTTCATACTTTTTGTTTACCCCGCATCTACAATGATTTTAGAACTTGCCTAATTGTATCATTGTGCTCCAATTCCAATTCATTCCAATATTTTACTCCTGAACCTTTCAGTTCGATCTGAAGTTGATCTGTTCTAACCATTTTAATTTGTCAGACAGCATTCTTACACCTTCTCCAGTGTCTAATTTAAACTCAGTATGATGTCACTCTACAACAAGATTGCCTGACTAGTATTTGCTGTCTAGTTCATTGATATCTCCTTGGACATCTTGAGTTTGTGGCTGTTCCTGGTTCTGATTACAGTTAAAAATCTGTTGCCTTTTATTTCTACCATGTACTATGTTTAGATGACTGTAATTTTTAAAATGACCAAATTTGCCACAGTTGTGACATTCAGCTCCCCCTACTGGGCAGTCGTCACACTTACCTAGCTCTTTCTGCTTCATCAAAAGCATTTCAAAATGGCCTATGAGTCTGCGCAAGCTATCAGTTAATATTGTTTCTACATCTTAATCCATCTAATTAACTGCATTGCCTCAATTGTAATTAATCAGATAAAAAATTATGCAGCTGTATACTGTTTCATCCTGTAGAATACCATGTGTACAATTTTCTGCCAACTTGGAAAGGTCTTTGGTAAAGGAATCAATGATCTCCCCTGATCTTTACTTCTGTTAAATTTAGCCCATTCAATGATCAGGTTCTTGCAGATGCTAAAATCCACATTAAAACTTACAGGACTTTGCAGAACAATGACAAGACATTATTCTGAAGTGGCCATGAGGGAAGGGGTAGTACTGCTTTAGACAATGCTGGAACATGATATGGCGCAAAGGATGGGTAACCTGTGTAGCTTAATTTTTATAGCTGCAGTAACAATGACACTCAATCAGACAAGCAATGATGTAAAGTAGCAATGCAATTACAAATATTAGCTTCTATTTTCAATGAAGTGTCACCAGAGTAATCATGAATTCACTAAAACTTTTCTTTTTCATTTCTCTCACACTACATGTTCTGTGAAAGGCTGTTGGTGGCTGACAGAAATTGACCAGGAGCCCAGCTGGGCTTTACATACACCCCTGGCAGTGGAAGTCCCAGCAGGTCCCAGCTGTGATGAGTATATCTGCTATGAGTGAGCACAAGATAGGGTGAGCCATAGGGTTCATTGCTAAAGAGGTGAACTGTGGAGAATTGTATGAGAAAACTCACTAGAGCTCAAAGAGTGAAACCCACCGTAGAATTCCTTGAAATTGACATTCAGCCAACATTTGGTAAAATTCAGCCCCAATTCCTGTGGAGCTCCAGAATGAAGTTGTTTGATAGCTTGCTGCTCTGTTGGTGTTTTCCATGTTAGAATCTGATTCAGTTCTTCAGTTCATATTCCTGGTGAGTGATAAGTGTACATTTTTGTCATTCTTCCACTTCAATCTGCTGTTGAAGTGTTTCTATGATTTTCAACAGCCTTTCCTTCAATATTGGATTTTCCTTTGTTGACCCCTCTCTCATAAGTCCCCATTCCAAATGTACTAGTCTCCAATATTTTGACAGGTCCTTCATGAGTTTGAGATGGATACTCATGGAGAATTCAAGCCTTGTCTCTGGCTCTTCATAGTAAGTTCCTTTACTAACCGGGAATTGTGAAATAAAAGTAGGACCCAATGTATCCACATAATTTTCCAAGATGTGTAGCAGGCCTTTCAACATAGCAAAGAACTGGGTCTGATTTCATTAAAGAGGGTAATTCAGCCTGGATGTTTTCCTTGCAAGCCTTTATTTCATTTGGAGGGCAGGTGCATGTGGAGGTGGGGAAGCATTCGGAGATATTTAGTTGTTCCCTTAATTCACATGTCAGACAGCACATAAGAGGGAAGATTGATGGTGTGAGAAAATACTAGGAAGAAATTTAGAGAATCAGAGTGGTGGGAGAAAGAAATAAAATCATGAAGATATCACAAATGTAATGGGCTGGAAATTGGTCAGTCTCACTTTTTGAACACAAATGCATGATTCACCACCACTCACAATTGCTAGCTTGGATTGAGGTGCACAACACATAAGCTTCATGTAGCTATTTCTTCTCTCCAAAATATTTGGCACAACCAAATGGTCTGAGGCATTGCCAAAGAGTAGAAGGGCCAAGCAGTATTATCTGGATACTATAATGTATAACCATCCTGCCTTTCTGAAAGGCAAGCTGTCTTTCCTAAAAAGCAGCTACATTTATCAATATTGTTGCAATGTTAACTATTGCAAATAAATACTGAAGGCATTACTTATCAGGAGAGACACTGTGCAATGGATTTTTTATTGCAGATAGGGCCAGGAATGAGTGTGGGCTGGATTTGAAAATTGTGTTCCAAATGAATGACATCACTCCCACTGCTTCGTAAATACAATGCAATTTTCATTGGGAGTGTGGATGGTGTTGATGGAGTTTGAAACCTACCACACCAATTAAGTGCCTCCAATATTAGTTGTAGAAGTATTTGAGAGGTTTTTTTCCATCAGTTTCAAATTTTTCTTCAGAACCATGGGAAAAATGAAAAATGTAGTGTCTCCTGAGGAGGTGAGAGATGACTCTGGTGTCCCTCATGAACTGTTTTGATTTCCTCAGCCCTTTCATGCTGCCATTGATAGCTGAATGATGCCACTGGTTGGACTTGACTGGTATGTAGCCCATGCATTAATCACATTGAGGGTTCCAAATTACTGGACTGTCACACTTTCTGTGCATGTCACTTCACTGCTCCTGCATGTTATGTGCTACATATGCAAAATTGTAGGTCATTTCCTGGTAATGTGCAGAGGTAAAATGCAATTTCAGAACAGTGGAAGTATAAGCGTTCATATAGATAATGAGGTCTGACAATATGTCTCCCACTATCACTAGAATAAACACCTGCATTTGATAAGATACCTTGGAGAACTAACTAATCCAGAAATGCCAAAATTGTCGCAACTGGTCTACGCCAATAGACATTCTGTTGATTTTGTGCTTGACGTATAAAAGGCAAAGGCATTATTGTAACATCAGATCAGTTACCATGACTGAAGAAGTAGAAGTTACAGCTTACAGAGGTAACACTGCCGGTAGAATAATCTTCAGAAGCGTAGGGATCTTGCCAGTTACACTACAATGCATGGCACATAAGACAGTTGAAAATGTGTCTGTAGATTTCAAAAATCCAACTTCACTTTTGAGCCTGTCTATGTGTATTGGCCTCATCATCAATGGAAGACTTGGAGGAGCTCACTAACCTTCCAAAGAATAATTGATCCAGAAGTAAACAGCTGTCCAAACACTGGTCCAAGGAATAAATTGTTACAGTCACAAGGCAACCAGTAGAAGACTACATTGAGTTCCCAGAATCATGAAGAAAGAGGTGAAAAAAATCTTGTGACGTTACTTTTGTGTGCATAATAGACCCATTTAATATTGTTAGCATTGTGGAAATCTCATGGAAATATTCACTCTTCTATCTTCTAAAACAGAACAGTCAATGCAAATGACAGAGATAGTGCAGAGAGTGCAGAAATCCTTCAATAAAATGACTAAAGGATAAAAAAGTTTACTTCAGTTGTCAAACAGCCACAATAGGTTACTGAAGGTGTCCAGCCTGAGGGATGATAACCTGAGGGAGATGTTCTGCAAATGACTCCATGAGAGCCAGATCAATATCCACAGATCATGACATAGTCAAGAAGAAGGATATACCTTGTTTAAAAATTCAGGATACTGCATAATAAGGGACTGTCTGTTCCAGCTAGAAGGTCATTGCCTGATCCAGAATTCCAGGATACCACAAGAAAATAGAAAATTTATTTCAATGGACCACCTATCCTCTCAGAAAGAAACTCAGGAGATTAAAGATCCTCTAGAAGAGGTACCAGACCTGCAAAAATATTGATGAAGAACAGTGTCTCCTGTGCAGGGTATCAAGAGATAACAAAATCCTTCAGCAGAAAGATGATCCACAGATCAGAACCAGGTCATCAGTCCTCCAACAAGAGATCGAACATGCTTGCATGTCTAAAGAGAGTGCTTTCTGAGAGAAGTGTTAAACATCTGGACCACCAGCATTTGGAAAGTCAAAGATGTGGTGGAGATGGAAAAGTAGTAAATGTAATATTGTTTGTCATGATTGCATAATTATTTAACTACAGTAGAAAAGTATGTGGAAAGATATATATGGCAATGGTTTTGAAACAGGTTGTGCGCATGTTACATTGGCTTAACCCATTCTACTAAGGTGTCACATACAGTCTGTGGGTGGAGTGAAGGGGCAGTGTCTAATTTAAGGGATGGGATGAGTAGTACTACAGTGAGAAATATGGCAGAATCTGAGGAGCCAGTCACAGTCAGTTCTCTGGCACCATAATGGCTAGTCTAGAAGGTATGGCTGACACAATTAGGATACGCACAGGATTCAGTCAGGAGTCTGGGCACTTTTCATCCATGGTTGTCTTGTAGGGTGTTCAAAATGGAATGGTGGTTGGGTCTTACCAGCAAAACTAGTGGAAAGTGGAATGGCGTCAGTAAGGAGTATGGCCACTGCCATGGGACAGAGACTCTGGAAACTCTTCATGGGTATTTAGGGATTACAGGTTGGCAGGGAAGGAGGATGACAATTGTGAAGGGGGCAAAAGTACCTGTAAGGGGTGAATATGTAAAAGCATGGATGGGAATGGGGTAATGTAGTGGGGTTTCAAGGGGGAGTCACCTAGCTTGGTCACATCATATGCCAGAGGCCGAGGGAGAGGGGTTGACAGTGGGCAGGTACAGACTCGTATGGATAGGTTGGGTGGAACCTGAAGATTTGAGAATCGTAAGGGGTTCATGGGAAGCGATATCAGGAAGTAAATCTGCGAGATTGAGGCCTCACATGTAGATGTGAAGGCTGCAAGCCATTAACCAAAGATGTTTCCGTTGCTTTCCATTTTGCTGGAAATTGAAAGTAACATCAAGAAGTATGTACCTCAAGGAAAATTGCCAAGACCAGGATGCCAAACACATAACACTTGGATAGTGTTGAACTTCTTGAGTGGTGTTACTGCAGTTACCATCCAGGCAAGTGGAAAATGTTCCTGAGTTGTGTCTTGTAAATGGTGAACAAGCTTTTGGAAGTCAGGAGCCAAGTCATCTGCTGCGGAATTCCAAGCTTCTAATATGCTTTTGTAGGTGCAGCATTTATATATCTGGTCTAGTTCAGATTCTACTCAATGGTAAGCTGGAGATGTTGGTGGTGGGGTTCTAGCATTGACAATGCCATGTTTGAACCAAGGTTGTAATGATGTCAGGAGCTGCCTGGTCCTGGCCTAATCTAAGGTTAAATGTCATTGTGCATGTCATTGTTGAATATGTATCACTTAATAGCAATGTTAATGACACCTCCCATCACTTTGCTGATGGCTGGGATAGGCTGTTGGATAGTAATTGGCCTGATTGGATTTTTTCCAGCATTTTGTGGATAGAACATACTTGCACACATTTCCATGATGCTGGGTAGATGCCAATGTTGTATACATGGAAAACTTAGGCTAGGGGCATGATTGGTCCTGGAACATAAGTCCTCAGTACTATTGCCAGAATATTGTCCGTCTTTGCAGTATCCAACGCCTTCAGCCAGTCCTCGATATCATGTGGAGTGAATCAAATTGACTGAAGAGTGGCACAAAAACAAAAACAGAAGTTGCTGGACAATCTTGGCAAGTCTGGCAGCATCTATGGTGAGAAAGCAGAGTTACCATTTTGAGTCCATGGGCCTCCTTCAAAACTGATTATAGCTTAGAACAAGTTGGTATTTATGCTTAAGATGGTGGGGGTAGGGGTTAAGGAGTAAATGATAGGTGGTGAGGGAACCCAGAGAGAACAACAGTTGGACAGACAAAGGAATAGGTAATGGTCAACCTGGGATAATCTATAGTTGCTTATGGAGACCATTATCATTTACTCTCACCCCTCCCCTCCCACCCATCTTTAGTATATACACCAGTCTTTTCCTTGCTACAATCAATTCAAGAAGGATGAAAAATGTTAACTCTGCTTTCTCTCCACAAATGCTGCCAGACCTCATTTTTTTCCAGCAATTTCTGTTTTTGTGTTTGGTTTTGATTTCCATCAACTGTAGTTCTGTGTTTTGTTTATTTAGCTGAAGACTGATGTCTGGAATGCCGCGGTTCTCAGGAAGAGGATAAGATTGATCATTCACTTCGTTAGTTCATAACTTTCTTTGGAATGATCTTTCCCTAAAAGTCATCTTTTTACATAAATCTGAAAACAAATGCCACTTTAATGCCACAAAATTTCATTCAAACATTCATACTGTATATAGTAAGGTAAGATCAATGTTAGGCTGAAGCATTAAACATGTGATGGAACTGGAAATTATATTGACTTTAATAGATAACCAAATCAGCCTTGTGTAAAGTGGGATACAGATTTGCTGTGTCTGATTTTGTTTTACTGTCCAAGTATACTATCACTCATCCTGATCTTCTCTTTCAGGAGGCTACCAGATTAATGGGATTGACAAAGAGGCAAAGACATAAAAAATTTGAACTTGATGTTCTATATTTGTCCTTAAACTCGCATTCACACATGAAAGGGGCCCTGTTAACTGAATCCATAGCTTGAAAACCAGATGTACCTGCTCATAAACAAACTATTTATATATCAAGATTGTCATTAATTAAAGAAAAAGGAAATCTGCAGTTGTATATCAAGTTCTTTTCCATTGACATGAGAGGCAAAGCGAAGTGCAACATTAATTCAAAATTGAGCTTTACTTCTCTGTAGGAATCTGCGATCATACATATTGGACAGTAATGTCTGGAGTAAGTATAGTCATGCAACCTTTTGCAGTACATCTGTTCCATAGACTAGAGATTACTATTTGCCTTGCATGCAGACGAGAGCTGACTGAGCCTATTAGCATTTCCACCAAGCTTGCTAAAAATTGCTTTCGACATGAAAACAAATTAACAAATCAGTTTTGATCTCGCTAAGAATTGGAAACAGAGCTTAAGAATTTCCTGAAAAAGTTCATCTTAGTACAGTAACAAAATGGTTTTGCATCAATTTTGTAGATAATATTTACTCAGATTTTCTGATGTAATATTGCTATGAATTAGTTCCCTCAATTGTTTATGTTGCTTCAAAGATGCTGCTCACCAGCAAAGGGAAGTTTGTGAATTTAGATTCAAGGTATTTTTCCCTTATTAACCTATTCAGAGATGGTATTGTGCAACACATCTCTACAGCAGGTAAGACATAAAACGTAGGCCTCCTGGCTCAGAGGTAGAGACACTTCTACCATGACATAAGAGCCCTCAGTCCAGCTTCCAAGTATTTTGAATTAACGTGTTTGGCCATGTTGTGACATATTTCCAGCCCAAGTGGGAATTGAACCTTCTGGCCCAGAGGTAGGAACACAACTACAGTACCAAGAGTCCCTAGACCAGCTTCCAGGTTAGGGATAGAAATGCAAATCAGCTGGCTTGCTCCTGGTTTTTATCAATTAACCCTGCTTCAGAGCTTTAGGAAATTCCAGGCATTGGAAAGAATAGAATTATGATATTTCCTGATGCCTAGATCTCCATACACTATTGAATATTCTGCAAGCAATCACTTTTAATGAATAGTGATTATATTGATAGGAATTATTGATGCTCTAGAAATCATAGATCACTATAGCTATTTACTTTAAACATTGAAAGGAAAATTGGGCAAAAAAGTAATGAATACAAAACATCAATGAATTGAGGATAGTAAAGCATTAGTCTCAAAATGACTATGCATGCTACCGTAGCAACCTCCATCTCTCGGCTTTAAATCTGAGTTGTAAACCTGTAACTCAAATGAGTTCCATCATCTGATAGCAATACAGTGCTGGACCAAATGTGGCTGAAGTTGAAATTTTGCACTCTTGAAGATTTACCCCCCACCCCCATCTTTGTCACAATCTAATATAAAAACACAATGACGTCTTAGCAAATGTGAAATGATTGAGAGGGATGATTGTATTACAATGTTGCTAGATTTGACAATTACCTAGTTGGTGTGGCCGAGTTGGGCCAAAGGGTCTGTTTCCATGCTGTATGACTCGATGACTCAAATTTTTGTGTTGTTCAAGAAGGTTCATATTGAGAATGAAAAATGTTAACTATCTGATAAGATGTTGACATTTTCTTTTACTTCATGTGATGTGGGCATCACTGGCAAGGCCAGTATTTATTGCTCATCCCTAAGTGCCCTTGCACTGAATGGCATGCTGGGGCTATTTCATAGAACAGTTAACAGTGAATAATATTGCAATGGGTCTGTTGTCAAATGTTAGCCAGAAATGTTACATTTAAAGCAAAATTCTACAAATGCTGGAAATCAAAAATGAAAACAGAAAGTGCTGGAGAAACTCAGTAGACCTGACAGTATCTATGGTGAGACAAAGTCTTGTATGAAAAAAAAGTCAAAGAACTGCGGATGCTGGAAATCTGAAACAACAACTGAAATTGCAGAACTCAGGATTCTAAAGAAAGTTCACTGGGCCCAAAATATTAACTCTACTTTCTCTCCACAAATGCTGCCAGACCTACTAAGTTTCTCCAGCAATTCCTGGTTTCGTTTCAGAGTCTAGTATGAGTTCCTCAGAATTCCAAAGAAAAATCATACTGGACTTGAGCCATTAAGGATTGCATATTTCCTTACCTATAGAGCATTAGTGAAGTAAATGGATATTACAACAATTGATGGCATTTGTCATCACCAAGATACACTTTAGATTTGGAATCTGTTAATTGAATTTAAATCTTACTTAATACTATGGTGGGATTAATACCCACATCTCTGTAGCATTGGGTCGAATTCCAGGATTTTGCCACTACACCACCATCTCCTCCACATATTGCACACCTCAGTAGCAGCAGAAGCAACCATAAGGCCAACCACAAGTGGCTCATTAATGCCATTGCTGGCTTAGTGGCAAGAATTGAAACTAGGACTAACAGCTTATCCTTGAATTCATGCAGATTTGCTCACCCTTTTCTAGTGCCCTACTGGAAATCCTCTGAGGTACCACCATAATAATCCTTTACCATTAGTAACTGTTACTGATTTCTTCATTATTTCTGAACAATCCATAGGTTTAAAATCAAAGAAGTTACTTTTTTACCTTCAATCCTAATACAGGAGTACAGATGATAAGCAAGTACTGACAGGATGAGAAAAGATACATGGTTCAAAAAAAGTCAACCATATATATAAACACTAAACAGATATTTTACTCCTGTAATGAATTCGATCAAACTGTTTATTTTACCACTCTTTTTCTCCTCTATTGAACCTAGGGCATTAGCCAAGTAATATGCAATGGCAGATTCCAGGTGTCCTTTTGTGGTCAGAATGGAAAATCTTGCTCCCACTGCATTCTGACCAAGAAATAAGAAAAAAAAACTGAGAAACCTTCACAGGGGTTAATAGCTAAGAAAGTGAGCAATGAAATGAATGGGTTTCTCATGGGATTTTGTTTTCCTTTAAATGTACCAAAAGGTTTAATGTGCATTGACACTCGTGATAATGTGTGATTATTGTGTAACTACCACCCAGTGTATTTGAAAGGCCTGAATAAATCAATGACTGTTGCTTGCTGTAGACTTCACTCACTGACAGCCACACAGACAATGCTCTATTAGTTTCACAGGTCAGTAATTTACTACTGCTGATACCACTTTGTCTTTGACACCCTTAGGATCTACTTGAAACCAGGTGTTGTAGCTACTATCCTTATTAGTCCTTATATTTTGTTAGAAATGGAGACAAATTATATTTTCAATTTGGGGTGGACTATAACAAAAATCAGAATTTTTAAAAAAAATTCATTTTGGGAATTTAGGCTTTGCTGCCTGGGCCAGCAATTATTGCCAAACCCTAATTGTCCTTGAGGAATGGCTGCGAACAGTCTTCCTGACGTGCTGCAGTTTATTTAGTGTAGATCACCCAAAATAGTGACAGGCAGAGAGTTTGGGGACTTTGAGCCAGCGATGGTGAGAGAACAGTAATATATTTCTCAGTCACATTCATGAGTAGATTGAAGAGGAACTTGGAGGTGGTGGCATTTCCAGGCTTCTGCTGCCCTTCTGGATGGTAGTGGTCACTTGGTTTAGAAGATGCTGTCAAAGTAGCCTTGGAAAATTCCTGCAGTGCATTTTGTAGATAGTATACACTGCTGCAATTGAGCATAAGTATTGGTGGGAGTGAATGTTGAAGGTGTTGGATGGCATGTCCGTGCAGTGGAAAGCTTTGACCTGAATGGTGTCAAGCTTATTGAGCGCTGGAACTGCAATCATTCAATTCTGCAAAACAATTTTTAAAAATCCAAAAGAAAAACTGTGCATTATGCAAAATGTCTGCCCTTGGCACTGATGTTTAACATTCAGGTCTCAAACTGCTTTTGTTATCTTTTTATTTGCTATCCCAACCTATGCTCCATTGTAATTTGTTTAAGGAACAAAATGGGAATGCATGAAAAAGTTGTCTTGGATCCTTTTGACAATTTTGAAAGTAAGTCATGCATTAATTTTGAAACAAACACAATTATCAGAATATAGGTGAATTTGGGATTTCTATTTTGTGTGGGACAATATTAAAATGAAAAATAGAATAGATGTTCAAAAATTTGAAATAAAATGGGGCATGCTGAAGATCCTCATCAAGTCTGACAGCTTCCATAGAGAGAGAAACAGCTAGAACATCGAGTTGATGAATAGGATTCTGACATATGATTACTAACCTAAAATGTGAAGCTAAATTTTGCTAGCCCATTGGAAATAGGTTGAGAGGTGGGAGAAGTGATAAAATACCGCATAAAGTATCTGTAAGAAAGCCTGTTGTCTTTCCGTTGCAATTGGACAATACTGAAAGTGACCAGGCTGGTGAGAGGAGGTTGCACTGGAGTAGTGTAGAAGGAGATTTAATTCTGTTAAACAGACAATTAACATCAATTTTACCAGTTTTTAGGTATCTTTCCATATGTGCATGAGACAGTGGTGCTTCAGAGTGTAGCCAGTTATAATCAGACAGATCTGTTGGGAGAGATAGTAAGAACTGCCGATACTGGAGAATCTGCGATAACAAGGTGCAGATCTGGATGAACACAATAGGCCAAGCAGTATCAGAGGAGCAGGAAAGCTGATGTTTTGGGTCTGGACCCTTCTTCAGAAATGGGGGAGGGGAAGGGGATTCTGAAATAAATAGGGAGTGAGGGGGGAGGCGGATGGAAGATGGATAAAGGAGCAGATAGGTGGAGAGGAGACAGACAGGTCAAGGAGACAGGGATGGAACCAGTAAAGGTGAGCGTAGGTGGGGAGTTAGGGTGGGGGTTGGTCAGTCAAGGGAAGATGGACAGGTCAAGGAGGCAGGGATGAGGCTGATAGGTCGGAGGTGAGGGTGGGGGTTGAGGTGGGAGGAGTGGATAGGTGGGAGAAAGGATGGACAGCTTAGGGAGGCGGAGACGAGCTGGGCTGTGGTCGGGGGAGGGGAGATTTTGAAGCTTGTGAAGTCCACATTGACACCATTGGGCTGCAGGGTTCCCAAGCGAAATATGAGGAGCTGTTCCTGCAACCTTCGGGTGGCATTGTTGTGGCACTGGGGGAGGTCTAGGATGGACTAGTCGTCCAAGCAGTGGGAGGGGGTGTTGAAGTGGTTCGCGGCTGGGAGGTGCAGTCATTTGTCGCGAACTGAGCATAGGTGTTCCACAAAGCAGTCTCCAAGCCTCCACTTGGTTTCCCTGATGTAGAGGAAGCCACATCAGGAACAGAGGATACAGTATACCACATTAGCAGATGTGCAGGTGAACATCTGTTTAATGTGGAAGGTTTCCTTGGGGCATGGGATGGGGATGAGGGGGGAGGTGTAGGGGCAGGTTTAGCACTTCCTGCAGTTGCAGGGAAAAGTGCCAGGGATGGTGGGGCTGGTGGGGAGTGTGGAGCAGACAAGGGAGTCACGGAGAGAGTGGTCCCTTCGGAAGGCAAATAAGGGTGGGGAGGGAAAAATGTCCTTGGTAGTTGGGTCAGATTGCAGGTGGCGGAAGTGGCGGAGGATGATGTGTTGGATCTGGAGGTTGGAGGGGTGGTATGTGAGAATGAGGGGGATTCTGTTTTGGTTGAACAACAGTTCAACAGAGGTCAGTTTTCATTGCAGTCAGCAGTCATTGCATATTATAGTGTGGTTTGACAGAAATGATGAAGTCACCTGGGAGCCTGTAGCCAGCCTGGAAAGACAACTTTGAGCTGCTTTGACCCTACAAGGCAGACTTTGGATGGCAGTACCTCAGCACGCTGGTGGCAGTCTGTGCTGGTTGGCTAAGAGATGACACAAGGGATAATTGCTATAGTTTCAATGATGGGAAATGGATGTTGTCATCCTGCAAGAGGAGAGTGGCTTTTATTTCCCCATCAAGTCACTGTCACTTCCAGCAGAAGACTGCACACTTTCAATAGCAGAGACACCTCAAAACTTTTAGCATTGTGTTGGAGGACAGGTTGCTGGGGTTGAGTTTCCAGTGAAGCACTCAGATAATGGATGGTTTATTTCTGTACTACCTTGGAAGCTGAGACATTGACAATCAGACACTGCTTGTAGTTTCATCCTCGAGGTGGAGCTGGCCACCACATCCACTCTGGCAAAATGGACTTCAGGTCTTCACAAAGGTTGTGCAAGATTGGTGCAGGAATTCTCTGTACACTTTAGGCAGCCACTTTATACTTTCTGGCAAGCCTGTCAATGCACCATATGCTTAACTGTGTATAACCATCAGATTTCTGAGTCCACTGTGTCACAAATTATGTGAGACAACATCTTCTGTCAAATGATCACCTTTTCTCCCCTTTTGCCAGGTTGAAGCTCTAGGCCACCCAAATCCATTCTCTCACCATGTGCAGATTGCCAAAGTAATTTGTCTTTATCATCTAAGCTGATGAATGTGAGATGGAGTGATTGTGTCTTCATCATCAAAATCTTTTTCTTCTTCGATGTCTTCTTCTGTATTGATGCCTGATCAATTTAGAGTTCTTCAGTATTTAGAAGGAAAAAGGTCTGAAGTTAGGAGAAAGGGGGAGAAACAAATAGTGTATATTTATACAATTTGCAGCTTATATGTCAGAAGAAATTTTTGGATATAAGAAGGATGATTAGTCAGAAAAATAAACTCATCCTCAGAAGGTTCTGACCTGCTGCTGACCACAGTCTCATTCATGGTTGCTCCAATATGACCAGCATCATTACAACCATGGGGTAAGGACACACAGTCATGCATGATTCCCTCTAATGATGTGTAGTGCTGCTTGTGAATGTGCGTCACCTTCTCCTGCATGAGAGTAGGAATTGTTGGGTGAGTGTGGTGCAATAGGTGTGGGTGATTTTCCTGTCACCTTTGAAAAGCTGGTAGTATGTGCAAGTTAGAAAATTTGGGTGTAATTCTTGCTACACTGTAAAATAAGTGTACATGAGATGAAGACATGAATCATAGGTGTAAATCATTGTTGGTAGGGATTATTAGTAGTAGAATGGGGCTGTGATATCTTTAGCAACGTGTAAGGCTTCTAAGTATTGTTGGATTTTGACATTGAAGACATGTTCATTGTCTTTGACTACTACTGTGATATCATTGACTTTCTTGCAGCGTTGCTTGCAGATCTTTGGGACTATGCTGCTCACCCTGATAGTAGTCTCTGCCAGGAGAACGTCACCTGTTCATGTTCTGCACTAAAGCACTTAATTCTCTGTGGAAGATTTTTGCAGCATGTTTTTACATTTGTTGCATTATTATTACATTCTTCCAGTTTAGAACCTCTTCCTTAACCACTTCCAGAACCTGCTTCAGCTTTACTCTAAGGAGTGCACACTGACTTTCAGTGGTACAAGCTTGAATTAAGTAGTGTTAGCTTTGCATGAACTTGGACCTTTGCTCAGGTGTGTACTCACAGGACTCTGTGCTTAGCACGAGCTGCACACTATATTGATGGCATTGAATAGGCTGAAGATTGTCTGCTGCTTGCATGGAAAGAAATGAGCACAGATTAATCATGCATCACAATCTCCATGCTGATTTTCGACTTTATTCGATTTTGTGGCCTGAGAATTCCAATTTTATAGACTGCAGCATTCTCATAAGTGCTAGATGATTTCTTTTTCAAGGGAAAGATCAGAATCAGTGTTATAAATTGAACATGTGATGGGCAGCAATGACACATAATAAATTTTCTTCTATGAAGTGACCGTAACTCACCGCTTAATCACTCACAAATCATCCAGTCAGTATAACGCATAAAAGATGTTGTATCTCAAAATTGCTCAGGATATATACTCATTGTATTATGACTCAAAGCTTTCCTCTAATAGATATAAAAATAGTTTAAGAATTGATGTGAAAAAATCATTTTGAGGAAAATTTTAAAATATCTCAGTGATATATGAGGTTAAATATCATATACACTCTGGAATCTCTGTTTAATATCAATATTTATTAACGTAAATTTGCTTGAATTAATGATAGTTTTCTGAAGTATTTCTTTTTAGTTTCTGAAGAATTATAGAGGTGCTTGTAGGTAACATTTTGTCTGTTTTTAATGGCCAATGTGTAACCGAATGTAATAGAAATTTATTCACGAGTGCCTCCCAATTCTATCACTATAATTTGAGTTAGCCTCGAATACAATCTTTTTCCCTATTACATATGCAAGAAAATGCATTTACTTTAAAAGTCAATTGTTTAATTGGAACGAAAGTTTAGAATACAAATTAATATTTCAGAAATATTTTATAATGCTTTTGAAAGCAAGGCTTGCAGTGTACCATGTTTCAGTTTGCCTTCTTTCCTGAGTCATATGCATTTTTTAAAATCAAACTTGTACGTGTTCAAAAGCTCTTGAGCGTGCAATACCTAATTCCACCTGATCCATGTTATGCAGAAATCTATTATAAATATACAGGAGCAGCATTTGTTTCCGTTCCTCTTTTCCTCAATAAAGCACAGTTATGTTTGATAGTTGTGACTCTCACAGGCTGCCTTGGGTACTGCATGACAACACACAATAAGGAGAGATGAATTTTAATTCCTGGCTACAACACACTATCACCCCTCCCCCTGTGGAACTCAGCTCATTTCAAAGCTCACTTGATTGTTGTTCTGTCACAGTTTATTGTCAATTGATCTCAACAAATTATTTCAGATAGATGCCATGTTACTGCTATTGTTTTGAGGAATACAAAGAGGGCAGCTTCATCTCTGACCTTCGATACTCACCCACACTAGAACGGAGGGATGTTATTGTTGGCTTGAGTCATTGAATATAATTGTCTAAACTTAATCTTTCTTTCTCACTCATCTCTACCAAGTGAACTGCAAACACATACTGTACCTTTACTGATATATACATTTCTTTTGGCAGACGGGACCTTGTAAAAGTCTGTAGTGTTTTGAACTAAAACATTGTGAAAGAGCAATTTCTTCCAGCTGTTAATGGTTACCTCTAGGTGAGGTCATGAAAAGTGTATGTAAAACATGCTTATGATCATACTCTATATAATGGGACGAGCACAAGTGGCAGGAATAATTGAATGGGTATAGATTCTGATGCTTAATACTGTGTACATATTGCACAGTTGTATTTCGTGAGAATGTGGCTTGGTCCTTTGAAAATGAGCTAGTTATATTTCCGACAGGATAAAAGCTTTTACATGTGGTATGTTAACCATCTGGAAGAATGATGGTCAAAACATAACAGTGCATTTCTGTAGATCCAGTGCTCTCATTCAGAAGTGATGGACAAAACCAATCCCTTTTATGTTTTAGTGACTGCTAAGTAAATTGGCTGCTGTGCTGTCCAAAATTCATGTTTGTTTTAGTTTGTAAATGAAAGAATTATGCTGAGAGCTTGATCTCTATTTCATGCATTTTCACTTATTTTTTATATGTTTACTCTCAGTTTTCTTTCCTTCTTTCCAGCTGTTAAAAAAATCTGCCTTGCAGTAAATACCCCCTTCCCTAAAATAAGGGTGTTTATTTCAATATTTCTGGATATTTAATGGCAAGAAAGATCATTGAGTCCATTTTACACTTTCTGACCTAGCTTAAGCCATTTAGTTTACTTAGGGTGCAATCAACCCCTTCTGAGAAGCAGTGGGGAAGGTGGTGGTAAGGGCTGGGAAGGTGCAGATAATTGGATGGATTGGCAATGGGAAGATGCCTGCCAATTAATATCAATTAAGTGCTGGGCAGGAACACCCAAGCTCAATGTTTCTGCCCTACCACCAATTGATTCTCTTGAGTAATCAATTAAAGAATATTTAAGAGCCTCATCCTGCCTAATCAGCAATTGCTCTCTCTAAATCCGGTAAAAATTCTCTTTTTGAGGTTCCAGTGGTGCAGTGATAGTGTCAATATCTCTGAACAGATTGATTAGAAAATATATTATTGATACAAATGTGTTGAGTGAACATAGAAGCAGAATGTTGGTGCAATGGAAAAGTTTCTTCCTCTGAGCCAGGACACCTTGTTTTAAATCCTATCTGTTCCAAAGGTATACAATGACATGTTTGAAGATATTGATTAAAATGTTTAGAAATTCCACTGGCCATCAATTAGCTGCTTAGTTGTGGGAAGATTTGGTGGGCTTTCTTTATTTGGTAGGCCGTGGATTTGCCACAAACAAAGTCTCCCACTTTCAGACGTGGTTCAATTTGGTTTGATCTCTGCCTAGAATTCATTCCAAATGTTGACCCAATGGTTAAAAACGAATTCCTTATATAATTTACAAATCTATCTTTCTTTAAGTTTAACCTGTAATTATATTGCTACTCCCATAATTTAGTTTAAATTAGTACTCTACCATTAAGATTTTCAAAGCCACTGACTATCATAATTTAGGAGATCACCTATCTGACAGGCCAATTCAATTCACTCGATATTTGTACCTCAAATGGCTAATATCAGGGTTTCACATCATTGCAATGCATCAGCTTAGAATTTTATTCGACAGTGAGCTGCCAGAAGATGCTGGCCATCTTCTACAGCTCACTGGCTCAATGAAAATGAGGCTTGAATTTCAGAATTGTGTGCCTTTTCTTGGCTCATTCTTCCTCATGTAATGCTGCCCAGTGGCTCTGAATGGGGAAGATATAGAAGACTTTGTAAGATGGCCTTGAGTAGTTCTGAGTATAGAAGACTCAGCGTTGGACTATCCCATCTCAACCACAAGAAGCAGTAGTCTGGGAGCTTGAGTGACAAGCCACAGAAAGGCACCAGTGGAGTAACAGCCGTGGAAACACAAATGCTGTCAACCTAAAAGAATGTAATAGGTTTGTGTTCTCTGGTGTCACTGTCAGACTCCTGTGATGATCAGCAATCATTGCAATCTACAGATTGCTGTGTTACAGAGATACCCTCAAAATCCTTTGAGTGCTAGTATCTGCTATGATCATGGTGGCAGATTGAGCTTTCATTGCAATTCTCAGGAGTTGGTTGCTCCCCTTGCGTTGCAAAGGAAGTTGGTAAATTGGATACCTTGGGCGTGTAAGAATTCCATGCTGGAAAGACTGGAGCTCAAACGCTGTGCAAAGTCTTGAGCCAAATTGGAGTTGGACTCCCCCTTTCTCCCTGATGGTGACAAAAGTCTTTCTGGCATACTTGCCAGTGCACCAATTAGCATTCTCTTGTAGTCCATCCTCAACCACATACTCTATATCACGTTTCCTAAGTGATTTTGTCCTCCTAGAAACTGGCACCTGCGCTCCCCAAGCCTCATGCGCAAGTTGCAGGTCAGATTTTAACATTGTCTCTCACCCCCAGCACCCCCCACCCCCACTTTTGATTTCATGCACCAGTGTTTGACAGGGTAGATGTTCTTGAGTATCTGAAAGGAAAATGGCACAAGAGTATGCTTTGGAGGGGGATAAAGCACTCTTGCACTGAGCATGAGTTACTTACATTTTGCATTATCTCAGACATATTTGACATGAACTAAGTAAGAGATATCAGAAAGATGTGCCTTGGTTTTACCACTAAGAATGCCACCTTACATGTAAATTGTGTTGGAAGGAAAGAAAAATGACAGATACGTTGTAGTAAAGGAAAACCAAATGAATTGAGCAGCATCACAGGAAAGTCTGGTGAAGGGGAAGTATTAAGATGCTTAGATGTAGTTACCTAGATGAAGATTCCAGAGCTTTTAAATAAGCTGATCTCAGGAGTGTATATTTTACTTAGGAAGCATTTGGAGAGTTATGCATTTGCATTTCTAGATATATCACAACCGTTTGCCACATAGACAGCTCTGGCTGTGATAAACAGAATGATAGTTCAGAACTTTTACGCTAATAAGTTGATCTCAGCCAGGTGCCAGTGAAGGCCATCCCAATGGAACTGCACTCTCTTTCTTCAGTATTGGTTCAATGAATTAAAATCCATATCTTTCTCACCAATATTTGAGCCAAGCATGGAGCTTTTTGATTTTATTTACCTAGTCCAATTTGCTTGTGCTTCAGACAGATAATAATCTAGAGATTATTACTTTGATGGTCTGCTTTTTTAACATTTAGCCCCTAGATACTCCCTCAGCAGATCCCCTTTCTCAGTTCTACCCATGTTGTTGACACCGAGGTATATGACGACATTTGGATCCTTGCACTCTGACTGCAAATTTCTATCAAGTCTGGAGGAGATATGCTGAAGTCTTGTATTGGATCAGCAGTATAGCTTTGAAACTCACATTCTTCACGGTAGAGAACAATAATTATCCCTCTAACTACACTGCTCCCTACTACAAATACATTTCTTATTTCATCCTTGACTTGAATGGACTGCTACACCAAGGTGCCATGGTCAGTTTGCTCATTCACCATGTATTTCCTGCACTTCTCTGCACAAGCTGCAGGAACCTCAAGCTTGTTGGTCAATTACAAATGCCTGTTGCTACATTGCGAATCTCTGCACCTGTCTCACGTACAATCACATCCTTCTGTCCCTGACCATGGACTAAATTAGAAATCCCTAGTCTAAGGGGCATGGCTATCTTCTGAAAGAATGTGTCTAGCTAAGCTTCCTCTTCCCTGATGCATCACAATGTTTAAAGCTCAGACCCCAGCTCATCAACTTGAGCTAATATGCTACAGCTGTAACACATCTTCCTGCTATCATTATTATGGCTTTTTAAGTAATTGGGTTTCAAGTTTAGAAATATCACTCAACTGCTATATGCAATTCTTTTGAATTGTTTAACTAGTTCAGACATAATGCAATGTATAAATCTCCTCAGTGTCTGTTTAAACTATTATGCCCTTTTAGAGAATAGAACCTGCCCCACATCCCCAGGGACCTGGATTCAATTCCACCCTCAGGCAACTGTCTGTGTGGAGTTTGCACATTCTCCCCGTGTCGGTGTGGGTTTCCTTCAGGTGCTTTGATTTCGTCCCTCAGTCGAATGATGTGAAGGTTAGGTGGATTGGCTGTGATAAATTGCCCATAGTGTCTATGTGTGTACAGACTAGGTGGATTAATCATGGGAAATGCAGGGTTACAGAAAAGGGTAGGGGTATGGTCTGGGTGGGATACTCTTTGGAGAGTTAGTGTAGACTCAATGTGGTGAATGGCCTGCTTCCACGCTGCAGGAATTCTATGAATCTTTATGCCCTGAATCAATCACCTAATAATTAATGCCTTTGAACACTCACTGACTACTGAAGCCTGTAAAATGATATAAAAGCAGTATCCTTTTCCCCCTCTGTAGCATATTTCCTATTGGCCAAATTGCCAATGTAGGTCTCATATTTTGAAACACAATAGGTTCAGCTTTCTCTATACTCCCACACTCTCAGGACAGATTCACTGGCAAGTGAGTGCACCTTTTTCACTGCCTGACTCTTAACATCTGTAAAAAGGAAAACAGACATGACTCCATATTTCTTCCTTTATGATGAAATCCAAACTAATTGCAAGCCAACTAGTCTTTGCTAAAAAGTTTCTAACACTGTGTGGGTTCACGTGTCTTCCTAACACATATCCCCCATTATCCAAAAAAATGTTCACAATTTTACATAACCTAGTACGATAAAAGGAATAGGTGCTAAATGGATTGCAGAAACTAAGTGTACCAGCATCTTAGAAAGAGGAGAATGAATGGGAGAATCAGATTTGCTAGTAGAAGGATTAGTGTAGTAAGTATCAAATGATAATTGCTTCCTGTAATTTCCAGATGCAGCTCCTGTACCAATATTGAAGGTGACTTAATCATTATGATCTTAAAATAACATATGGACTCAATTTGAATTTACTGTACTTAATTGCTGTAACACATATCATCAGTTTTCATCTTGACATTTGTCTTCCCAGCTAAAACTTTCTTCACTAAAAAGAAAACAAAATACTCTAAATATATTTGATGAAAATTTTGAAATTCACTACAGTTACTGCCTGTTTCCATTCTTCTCTTTGGCAACAGGGTAAGGCATATGTCTCTAACTGATCAGCCTACACCTAAGTTCATATGTGCAGTGTTTATTTATGTCCAGTGTTTAATTATAACACATCCAAAAATGTATGTTTTATTAATCTTGTCAATTAACAATGAATCTCCTTGCAAATTGCAATCACCTGGTTGAATAAGTTAACACAAAATAAATCTCTCTCTTCCAATCAGTCCATAATGCCCATGAAGAACTCAATAAAACATAAACGATCATTAGTGATTATAGAGTGATTTACTCTTTCAATGTCTAAACAAGTTTTTTGATTCTCCTTTTTCAGTGTTTCTCTCAAATCCAACCTAAGAACTAACATCCAGAAACTCATCCTGTGTTACAAACAGGCTGATCAGACTAAGGTGATTTTCCTTTCATGGCAGCATGATCCTGGGACAATTTTGCTTCTATCTGAGAAAGGCAGCTCATGCACTTTCCTTAAATCATCATGATTCTATTGAACATAGGATTCGCGTCATGGCTTTGCAGGCTGGTTGGACAAATGGCATTTATCATATCCTGAAAACATTGATAGATGCAGCCTGCAGCATTCTGAAAACCAAATGGAGTATGCTGTTCTTTCCTTATTGCCAAATGGGCAGTGATCTATCCTGTCTGAAACAGGTGATACCAATTCATCTTGGGTGTCTACTGAAGTGAGAACCTTCAACAGAATACAGTTAGGTTAATGTGCAGTTGTAAAATCCTGCTACAATCAAATGGTTCCTGCAAAACATGGTGTAGACTTAAATAGTATGATTGTAAGTTTCCCAGTCATCTGTCAAAGCCTAGCTCACAGATTGCAGGTTACTTTGTAATTATCCTTGTATATCATTTCTTTCAGGTGATTGTCAATGAAGTGTGAAGCCCTCAACTCTGAAGGACTGGGGACCCTTCTGGTTCCATTACTGGGAAGAAGATGATTTCTCATATATTCCCCACTCCCCCAGCACCCTTGTACTCTATGAACCAAATGAAGCAACATCCTTACCAACACAATCTGATATTCTTCTATTGAACTGGTACATGGGATTCAGAGAGTATATCACAAAGAAGATGAAATAGAGTAGTTTGGAGTGAAGGATCGTGGACTGGTTTCACTTCCAAGAAACAATAGCTCTCTCAGAACAGCTTGAGAATATCTGTTCCTTTCTTTACATTTAGCATTACCATCATAGTCCACCATAGAGCTACATTTAGAAATTATCAGCCAAAGTGATAATTTAGTGATCCACAAAAATATTGGCATATATACAACAGAATCTTAACAATTGAGCTAATTACTAGTTATTGCATTATTTCTGTTGGATGATTGGTTTTCAATTATACTGTCACATCTAATGGTTTTACTTTTGTAATTCCTGTATATGAAGAAATTGCAAAAATGGAAGTCTCTGAGAGGTGATGGAATTGAAGTAATTAAATTATCTAATTCTCAAGGACTGCAAGAACTTCATCAGCTAATTTTCAAAACTTACTATAGCAGCAACTGCTGCAAGAAATATCTTATTTCTCATTAAATAATTCTCATAAATATTTGTGCGAATGAATTACTGCTTTTGGGTGAAATCAGAAAATTTAGTATAACTTGTACTTGATATTGTGTGGGTGAGGTTACATTTCAAGTTTTCACAAAAATTATTTGCATAATCACATAAAATAGTCCATGATCCAGTACATTAGATTACTAATGCAGTCAGTCAGAATAATTGTTTTTTTTTCTTTCTCTTTGCACTAAAATAAATCATTAATATATTTAAGAGTGGTGGCCTGGTGTAGTTTTATTTAGATAGCTGGGTTTATTACAAAAATAAGGATTTGAATAGTCCTCCACCTGTAAGTAACCTGATTTCAAGTTGCCGAAAATTACTTAAAAGCTATACTGAACAATATGCACATATCTTTGCGGTATATTAGCTAGTTTCCTGATAATTTTAATATACAAAAATATAAAGATGTTCCTCAAATCCCTATGCAATTAGTAGATATTTGTCATTTAATTTATTCTCTTAGTGGAAAGTAGGGGTGGTATTTGGAATTAATGGTGGAAAAGGTGGGATAAGACCTCAACATCAAGAAACATTTTTCTAACATTTCCTTCAAGCCTAAAATGACAACGCCAGAACCTCACCATTGAGCAATGACTATTTCCATGCATTTGCATCTCAGTAAAACACCAACTCCAATACTCCACTCAGAAACTAAATGGCGCAAATTCCCAATGTGTAAATCATATCAGTCATCTGTTACCACCGCTTCAATGAAAACTTGTCCCTGCTGTCATGAAGCTGCTTCTAAACAATGTCTCTGCAACAAATCATAGAATCCCTACAGTGTGGAAGCAGGCCATTCATCACATCAAGTCCACCCTGTCCCTCTGAACAGCATCCCACCCAGATCCAACACCCTAATCTATCCCTGTAACCCTGCATTTCCCACAGCAAATCCACCTAGCCTGCACATCCCTGGACGTTTAACATAGCCAATCCACCTAACCTGCGTATCCTTGGCTGTGGGAGGAAACTGGAGCATCCAAAGGAAACCCACAGGGAGAAGGTACAAATCCCACATAGACAGTCATCCGAGGCTGGAATCGAACCTAGGTCCCTGGTGCTCTGAGGCAGCAGTGCTATTCACTGAGCCATCGTGCCGCCCCTCCTAAACTTTTCAAGCGTATGATTTGGCATCAGCAAGCTACCAGCCTCAGTATGTTGTCATGCCTGCTTTCAGATCAGCTCAGAAGCCAGTTTAACCTTTTGACACTTTACCTTGGATGTCAAGTATACCTGTAACGTGCATGATTCTGCAAGGCCATTTTGCGCACGGGGAAGACATGCATTTCACGCACTTACATAGGTTTATTTTGCACTGATATTGACACATACTCCATAAGTCTCTTAGATTTTTTTCCTAGCGCACACTCAAATTAGGACTTACTTGGAGGCTGCCAGTCTCCATCCACTTCACATTCATTCTTGGCACATTCTGTTTTCAGCACTGACTTACAGGATGTGTGGCTTGCTATTGCTTTCTTAGTGCAGAAGGTGAGTGCTCAGTTACATGCTGTAAGTCTCTGTGACTTGCATTGTAAAGAACACTGAAACATCAATCTCTCAGTCAGACAGGGAGTGAACATATTGCTCGGACTGTGTCAACATCACACCTGCAGCATGTGTCAGCAGTTATGCAACAAATACATTGCATTAGGCTCCAAGCAGATGGCCATATATGACCATATATGGAAGCAATCCTTCATGGGGTGAAGACAGACAACTGTCACTTGGTGGGTACCACCACAGTCAGCGAAGAGACATATCCAATAATGCTATAAGTGGTTGATTATGGTCAGGCGTACATTTGATCCTATTCAAGTCTGTGGATCGATGTCCTTGCAGTCAAGGAGTTAAGGTCAGTCAGTCCTACCAGTCAATTCTAGCAGTCCAGGGGGTTGCAGGTAAGTCAGTCAAGGTGCTGAGACACCAGTCCAGGGAGGGCTATCAGTTATCAGTTGGAGATCAAATGTCAAGTGAGCCAGGGTACGGGCCGCAATCAGTGATAGTGGTTTGTTCATTAATATCAGCAAATTTATCAGGGGGCAGTTCAGATAATCCTGGGAAAAGTAGACAGCTCAAGTCAGGGGAGAGGTTTCATTTTACTGGGTCACTGAGGGCATGGTCACTGTGATAGGGAGCAATTGTAGATAGTAGGAATGGACCGCACAGTGAGTGGTGCAAGATCTGTGAGCTGTGAAGCCAAGGGTAGGTAGTAGAGGAAGAATTCAAACAGTTTACGTTAACTCTAGCTTTGACATGAGGATGATATTGGGTCAACAAAAGCATGGAATTTTCCAAACTAATAGCCACTGGGTATTAGGTGAATAGGTGGCATTGGTGAGACCACATTTGGAATACTGCAGACAATTTTGGTCCCCTGTCTTGAGGAAGGATGTAATTGCATTGCCAGCAGTTCAGAGAATGTGCACTAGATTAATTTCAGAGATGAAAGGCTTGTCTTATGAGAAGAGATTGAGCAGTTTAGGGCTATACATGATCGAGTTTATGAATTGAACTATAATTGTGAAAGTGGATTGGCAAGGAAGATGTAGAAAGAATGGTTCCTCTTGTGGAGCAATCTAGGATGAGAGTTTATAGTTTTAGGATAATGGGTAGCAGGGTTAAAACAAAGATAAGAAGAAATTACTTCTCTCAAAGGGTCATGAATCTGTGGAATTCACTTCCCCAGAGTGCAGTGAATGCCAAAATATTGAATAAACTTAAGGGAGAGATAGATTGATTTTTAGTTAGTAACAGATTAAAGAATTATAGGGGGAATGCCTAAGCAGAGTTGAGGCTGAGTTAAGGTCAGCTATAACCATATTAAATGGAGGAGCAGTGTCGATGGGCTGAATGGGCTATTCCTGCTCCTAGTTCTTATATTCTTCTGGATAGCTTTGCAAAGTTGCTGAACTGAAGCAGGGATCAAGAAATGTCATCAGATCCACAGGGCCATTGACAGAAAAGGCAAAATGAAGGAGGTGGATAAAGTTTTGTGTCATAGGCAGAGTCTGCAACTCCCTCACATAACCAAAATGTCAGAAGATAATCATATCAGATTGAAGTTGAATTTACATAGAAACATTGAATATCGGAGCAGGAGCAGGAGCAGGCCATTTGACCCCTCCACCATTCAATATGATCATGGCTGATCAGTGAGCTCAATTCGCTAATCCCGCCCTTCCTCCATTTCTTAATACGTTTAACCAAAAAAGCTAAATTTGCCTCCTTGCTGAAAGCACATAATGTTTTGTCCTCAACTACTCTACGCGGCAGTGAATTCCACAGCCTCAACACTCTTTAGGTGAAGAAATTTCTCCTTATTTCAGCCCTAAAAGGTTTAGGCCTTATCCTTAAACTGTGACTCCTAGTTCTAGACATCCCCACCATCAGGAATACCCTTTCTGCATCTAAACTGTCTAGTCCTGTTAGAATTTTATAGGTTTTTATGAGATACCCCTCATTCTCCTACTAAACTCCAGTGAATACAATCTTAATTTACTAAATCTCTCCCCATTTGTCAGTTTTGCCATCTCAGGAATCAATTCGGTAAATCTTCACTACCCTCCATCTGTATCAAGAACACTTTTCCTTAGGAGACCAAAACTGCTCAGGCCTCACCAGTGCCCTGCTTAATTGCAGCCAAATGTCTTTGTTTCTGTACTTGAATCCTCTTGTTGTGAAGGCCAAAACACAAAATGTCTTCTTGACTGCCTGCTCCACTTGCAGTTACTAGTGCACAAGGATACCCAAGACTGGTTGAACTTTCCTCTTTCTCAAGTTACAGCCATTGAATTAATAATATGCCTTCCAATCTTTACTACCAAAGTGGATAAGCTCACATCCATCCACATCATACTGCATCTGTCATCCATTTGCCCAATCAGTCAGTACAGTATGTCTGAATAATACTGCAACATCTCTGCATCCTCGTCATAGCTCACCCATCACCCAGCTTTGTATCATTCCAAAATTTTGAGATATTACAATTTTCTATCCATATGCAATAACTTCACAAAATGGCTGTGATCACATGCAAAGTGGACAGAGTAAGTTGCTGCTTGCTTCTTCAGTGGCAGAGTAAAGATCTTGGAATTAGAGGCCTGACTAGGAGTAAATGAAGTAATCATGTCTTCACAGAAGCCACTCTTCTGGCTTCAATTTGTGCTTCATTAATAGTTTGTTTATTATCCAAGAATTCAGAATAAAAAAATTGGCCTCAAGCACTTATGTCTATCACATTGTGCATACCAGTGACCTCCTTGTCATGGTAGCTAAGTACATGTCACGAGAACAAGGCACTTAAAAATGGAACCTGGAGTTCTCATTTCACAGCCACATTCCATAACAAGTACTGAAAGACAACACTTAACATTTGCCAAATTCTCACACTAAAATGGAAGTGTACAAGGGCATGAGTGATGTGATTGTTGGCCTTTTCTTTGTGAGGAAGGGTGGAATTAGCAAATTGGTCTGTGCCAGATAATGGAGTAGGTGCCATGACTCTGACAAAATAGAGAACTCACAGGTTCCTGACCGGTTCTAAGTTTCTCAGTCCATACAGATTTGGGAGACAACAGAACCCTACAGGCATGCCTCTTGACTCCTTTATGAAACCCTCTGATTTACAGTGGTTTATAAATTTGCCATTGTTCATCACCCAGCATTGAATGCTGGTATGCTCCCTTGGAAAGCTAATTCAAAGGTGTGCTATTCCCTGCAGAGCTGTGTAGAATCATCTCTGACCTCATCCAGAAACTGACCATTGCAGATGTGAAATAATGTGTGCAGACACATTCCCTGTACATTGTATTTACCATCAATGTTGACAAATTAAATTGCAACATCCTATGTGATGATATCTGTAGTCAAGGAACCAGTTATTTGTGCCAGCCCTGGAGTTTACAATTTTTTTTTACCCTTGGGATGTTTGAAAAGGCTGTTTATTTCCTTCTTGGGCATGACCTGTCTAGGCCAACAGTGAAATTTGCTCTAAAGCAATCATTTTAGCAATGTAAGTAAAAATATATTTACAAAAGTAAGAGTAGTAATCTACCAAGAATCCTTAGATTCTGGAGTAGTCTCTAAAGAATGGAAAAGTGCCAGTGTAACACTCTTATTCAAAAAGGGAAGAAGACAAGAAATAAAATAGGTAACTGATGGCTAGTTGTTGGGAAAATGTTAGCATCGCCAATAAAGGATGTAACAGCAATTGAATTAGAAACACATAATATAATCAAGCAGAGTAGTCCAAACTTCAGAAGCGGAATATAATGTGGGGAACTGTGAAGTTAAACACATTGGCAAAAAGAATAGAAGAGCTGAATATTACTTAAATGGGAACAGACTGCAGAAAACTGCAGCAGAGAGGGTTTAGGTGTCCTACTGTATGAAAAATTTAAAAAAAAATTAGCTTTCGAGTTCATCAGGTAACAGGAAAGGTAAATGGAATGCTGGCAGTTATTTCAAAGGGAATGGAGCATAAAAGTAGTGGGGTCTTGATAAAACCATGCAAGGCAATAGTGAGATGACAACTGGAAGGCTATGAACAGACTGGACCCCTTACCTAACAAAAAGTATACTGGCATTGGAGGAAGTCCAGAGAAGGTTCACTAGATTGATTCAGGGTGTGAAAGGATTTTCTTACGAGGTGAGGTTAATTATGTTGAGCTTGTACCATCTGGAGGAATGCCCAGCACTGTAAGAAGAAGGTCAATGACTTTCTCCACTCCACCAGTCTAAGTGCCACAATTTTCTCCCTGATAACTTACACTCATTTTATCTCTGCTACCGTATTCACCTCCGACCAAGGCTCATTCCCTACCATTCTAATGATTGACTGCATCATCTTTTCTCACTCGCTGTCACCCAGAGTTCCCTCTAAGATGTGCACTCGTTGCCATGTGACACATTTACTTAACGGTTTTGAATGTTGTTGCCATCCATGGACACCAGAGGTCCACACACCAAAAAGATATATGGAGAGAATAGAGTCCATCCCAACCATCAAAACACCAGTAGCCTTTCAAGGTCTTTGTGTTGCCGACTCACTTGCTCAAGACACTTTCCATTCTGCACAGAAAATAATAGCTGTTCCATTTATAAGCAAGCCACAATAGGGCAGAAAGTGTCAAGGTGGGTAGTGGGATGCCCAACATTCAGTTTGTCATCCGTCACAAAGGAGACATTCTGAATTTGATTGTAACAAGTGGCTGACTGACAGTTACCAAGTCCTTGGACTGATATCAGAGGCTGGTCTTGATTTATTTTACCCTGTGCCCCACTGAGTGAAAGTTATCTCCCTTGCCCTGACTAGTGAACTTGGACTGAGGGCAGCTGACAACCCTAAAAAGCTTCCTGGCATTGTGTCTGTGTTAAATGGCATAACAATACAATAATGCTGTTGGCCTGATACTTCTTGATGAGGGGCAAGATGGGGCAAGGCAGGGATACTGTGAGCATCCAAGTAGCCTCAGAGCGAGTGAACACTAAGAGAACAAGCAATCAGGCTGAAGATGTAATCTAGTTCAGTTTGTGAGTTGGCTGTGTGTCCCTGAGCGCAAAGTATCCTTGCTGCTGTATTGCAATGATAGTTGCTATTACACCCTGAGGTGCAGCATTGAAGTGCAGAAGTTTACTGTAGGTGAATAAGAGATATACCGTGAGGGTTCTTAGAGACCGGTGCAGTGGATGCCAATGTCTGTTGTCAAGGGCTGCATGTGGCTATTGCCCATGGGATGTGCTCTGAGATGTTGGTGTCTGGCATCCAACATGAACATCCTGAGGAGCAAATGATGATCTGCAGTCACTCAGCAATCACTCTGATTTCTAAATTGAAAATTGTTGACATCTGTTTGCTTGGGCGTATGGTAAAAAGCTGCATGTTAATGAGGTAAGTTGTGTAGTCCATAAATTAATTTAGAAGAAACCCCCCTTATAGGCAACGTGCTGCTGTCGAAAGACAATCTCATGTCGAAGCCTGGAGCTTGATTAAAAGATACAGTGAGTCATTCCTGATACCAAGATGGTCTTCACTGGACTTCTCAGACAATTTTGCCACACACTAATCACAGCCAACATGATTCAGACCCCTGTACAGCTCTATCAATACTGTCTTATGGAGAACTTCATCAAGTATCTCATAGAACTCTACATAAATAGAATCCATAGACATTCTTCTAACCTCTATTTCTGCCATCACTTCAAAGAAATCCATTCAGGTACAACAAACAGGAAAAGTCATCAGGTTGTGCCAGGCTGAGGCGAATGTGGCTGCAATCCAGCCTGAGATCTTCTGGCCAGCGACGAGCAGGTCCGAGGCTTGGCTTGACCAAGGCTCCAGGTCCACGGCTAGGTCCAGCAAACACGGCAATGGCAGCAAGTTTAGTCCCAGTGCAGGACCCTGCAACGCTGGTGGCAGCTGCATTTGTGAGGCTAGCCCAACATGAACTCGTAGTGAAGGCAAGATAGTGTCAGAGAATAGTGATTTTTTCTTCCAGTGGCTACACAGTGAAATGCAGTCGCAAGCAGAGTAGTCAGTTTAGCAGCAGGGATTCAAGGCATCAGGACGGAGGAGCCCAGATCCAGGCCCTTGGCTGACCGAGAAGTTGAAGCTTTTCCAATGACCACTGAACTTTATTGATACAAGATTATAAAGTGAATTTTATTGTTTATTTTTCTGGTTTTGTGTTCTGTGCATTGGTTTATTTTCTGTGTTTTAAGATGGCAACGAAGAATGGTGAAAAAAACACTTTTCACTGTAGTTGTAATAAATATGTGTGACAATAAATCAAATCAAATTTTTATACATGACCTACCTTTTCGATATTATTGTTAGATCTATCTGATCTAAAATTTTCAGGTTCTGTCACCTATACTTAATTACTGACATATAATGTCTCAATATCTAGTAATTTCCCAAAAACAGATGCTAGTCTACAATTAGCCAGTCTATATTTCTCCAAAATAAGATAAATTTGGAAGATTATAGTTAAGACATCTCTAATATCCTTAACTTCTTTCCCTAAAATGCTGGGATGGAAATTATCTGGACCTTGGGGAGTTGTCACTCGTTAGTGCCATTATTTTCTTAATTACCATAAAGATGTATGAATTAATTATATTGCCTCCCTACTTCAATGTTCAATTCTGGTGACGCCCAGCAAAGTAATCCAACTTTCCTTATTTATATTATCTATTGTCTATTAGATCTTATCTGTTTCCAAGAGACTCACTGCTCCTGAAGACCCTGTGTTCCGAAAGTAATTATATTTTTATGTTGATAATTTAATTCAATTTGTACTGATTTTTGCATTTTTTTGCTTTTCTTAACATTTCTTCAATTCACCAGGATCTGTCCTTTTTTGCTTGCATTTGATATTATTTTTCTTTCAGTTTTATTTTGCTTCTTTTATCATCCGCTATGCACTGAAATGGTGTGAGCTGGTTCAGTGTCACAATAAATTATTTAATGATCATTTCTAACCGCTTTGCTTTTCCTCCCATGAACAACATGCCCTTGTTTACTGTGAAACTGTATCTTATTGCATCAAAATCAGTCTTATTCTAAATCTAGAAACTCAATGGTTGTTTCACGGTATTCCCTTTCAAGCATTGTAATGAATTTGATCATCACATGACCACTGTTAGATAGATGTTCATCCAGAGCTGGGCTGTTAACCAAATTGGACTCACTTCTCATTGCCAAACATACCAATACTGCCCGTTTATTGGGTAGAGGTCATACCGGATTGAAATTAGTTTGGCAGAAGTGTTTCTAACGACAGCCTGGAAAGCTACATGCAAACCCCACCTTGGCTGTCTTCTGAAGATCCAACTCAATGTCCAAATTTTACTGAGTATTGGTGGAGAGTTTAGACAGTTGCACAAGTAGTGGTTGGATAATACTGTTAAGTGTCTCCTAACTGGCTAGTTAAGGGCCTCACATGCTTTTGTTGGAAAACCACCCTCAAACCTCCCCATCACTGAGTGAAACACATTCTGTCAGGAAGATGATGGATATTGCAACCCCTGCTTTCCCTCTCCACTCACCCACTCTCACAGGTGATTAAATTAAATTAGATTAAATTACGTTCATTGTTACAAAAATCAATCTTGAACACACTTGCAAAATAAACTCTCATTCTATTATGTGCTTTTGTTGTCTGTTTTTCCAAATTCATATAGGAGTTACAAATCCACGTTAGATTATATTGCCTTTGTTACATGCTTCTGCATTTATAAAATCTACCACATCACACTGGTGATCCAACAGGTCTTTATAAACTGCTACTTCTTCCCATAAAGGCTCTCTCCACATTGTGTTTACCTCTTACTGTATTCATTCTTATTGTTGAAGTGTTCTCATCTTTAATGATTGATGTTATGCCTCTCCTGCTACCATTTTACCTGTCATTCCTTCCGATCTCATAACTTGGTCCAATCTTTTCCCAGTCCTGACCATCATGCAGTCATGTCTCAGTAGTGGTGGTCATGCCATTCCATTCAAATTCAAATTGGGACTGCATTTAATTCAATTTATTTCTTGTACTTATTGCATTTAAATTAAAAAATAAAATTAGTACACACCCCTCAATTCATCATTCTGCCATCATATTTTGACACATATTTCATGTTTTATTTTCCTGTTTATTTCATATATTTTAATTTTTCATTTATCCTGAAGGCATAAAGCCTGACTATAACTTACTTCATTTCCAGCTATTTAATTTCTTCATTCAGCCAGTTTTAGAATTTACTGTTCCTGACAGCGAGCTGTGTAAAACGAGTATATTTAAAATTTTATTAGGTACTAAGGGAATCATGGAAAGTAGGAACAGGGCAAGAAAGCGGGTTTGATGTGAAAGGTCAATCATGATCCCATTAAGATAGAATAAATCCAACCTATGCTTGATCCTATATCTTATGTTTTTTAATGTTCATGTACTTGTTTCAAGCTGAAGCTTGTCCATTTTTTTGCGTGTGACTTGCTTCTGGAATATTGTTATCTAAAGATGTCTGATGTAACTTATGTTTGAGTTTCAACTGAATTGCCCCGATAGAACTTGCGCAAACTAGTGAGAAACACTATTCCAGTGTTTCTTAATTGCATGCCTGAGGAAATCAGTTCCACAGGCACTGGACCTTATTACAACAGAGTTCTGTTATCATCATTTATCATTGTTAGTCCTTACATTGACAAATTAAAAGTTATAATAAAAATATCCTTATTGCACAATAAGACAAAGGGACATAGTTTGCTTTAGATTACTCCAAATGTGCAGCTTTATTGACCCAATCCACCCATTTTTATTAAATACGATGTCTTCACCAAGCTGCTGTCTATGAGAGGTTGCTTCAACCCAAAGCCTATTTATCCAACTTTGAAGGAGAATCCAGTAAAATAATAATGAAGTGAAACAATGCAGTATATGATTTCATGTGTTACATGATGGTGGGTGGGCTGCTTCAGTAATGCAAAGGTGCGAGGCCTTAAGAAACACGTGACCTCATTACCTCCTTATAAAATTCTTGCAGAGAATGGGTATGCTGCAGACATCAGTGACCTTGTGCAGACAAAAATATCTAATCAGAATAGTGAATAGTTTGAATAATAAGGACAGCAATATAAAAATATTTTCCAAGTTCTGCTTCTCTATATTTTAAAATGGGCTATTTTTGTATTACTTTAAATGGATGCCCATAGACAAAACAGTATGCTTCAGGAACATTCTTTATCTGTCAAAATTTTGCTTTGCATTGATGCTGTAATTAGAAAGATCTTAATTAAGACTCACACTCCCTTGACATGTTGAGAACCTTGCCTCGAATTTGAAAGTGATTAAGTGAATGTAACACAGGGCACAGTGGGAAGGAGAGCAGAGGTAGAAATTGCGTGTGTGTACATTGTGCACAAAAAATCCTAATCTCAAACTTGCTACAATCTTAGAAAAACAGCAAGAAAATCTTGCATTTCACAAATGCAGTTATAAAATTACTAATTTAATAGAGAGCTAAAAAATTGATTTTCAATTAATTATCAGGTTTTTTTTAATTCTCATTTTATGATTTTGGTGGCCAATCGTTGATACTCGAATAAATAAATGCACTAAAGATGATGCTATTACATTTACATTTCCTTTATTTTATAATGGTCCTTTTTTTGAAAGTATGTCACAACCTTTCATATCAGTAAAACAATACAGACAGAATATTTTCAATTTGGAAAATTCTTAGATTTTTGTGTGCAAAAGTAGAAATAAATAGTTCCTTTTTTTCATGTTCTGTAATCTATTACTGAGACCAAATGGAAATATTAAGATGAAGACATTTTGTGGAATCCAGTTCTCATTTTCATAATCAAGGATAAAAGGATTACCTTCATCAATTTATATACTTTTTCATACCTGTCGAAAATGCATTCATGTTGCAACAAACATTTAAGTGAAGTATTATCATACTTAGCATCCAAAATGATGTGGACCATAAGAATTGACATTTACGGCATTTCAAAACGAGAATAAAAATGATCTTACTGTTGTTAATATGTTGTTATTCAGAGCAGAATACACAGTAGAAATGAACTTAAAAATTCAGTGTTGTTCCCTTCACATAACCTTTGTGCAGCTAGCTGTTCAAAAATCATAAGCAGCACATCTAAACAAATTTAGACAGAAAAAATGTCAATTCAAAGAGCTTTTGAAACCCAAACTCAACTTAAAAGCCTGAGAAATCAAGGTACCTGAAGAAAGGATCTTCATCATATCCTGCTGCCACATCAGCTTTTGACACAACAGACTGTAATGATTTATCCAGCTGTTTGAATTTTACACTGTAACATACAAAACTACTATTGATTTTGGCAAATCCATCCAAGCTCATTTGTTTTTGATTCTTTCCTCTGTGTTGTGACAAACCTCTTCCATGTCTATACAAAGCTATAAATAACCTCAGGCTAATACAGGAAAAGTCTAACGATGAGCAAAAAAGCAATAGCAATTGTGTAAGAGAGCAATGTGGATTGAATAATCAGGCTGCATTACTGAGTGAAAACAGACATCAATCTTACATTTTCAAGGAAATGCAAACTACCTGTCTAATAATGTATTGTTTTTTTGTCCTATCTGATCTCTGATTTTCTTTCTCTCCAAATCATTGTTCCCTTCAAAGACAGGCTTGCGTATATGGACTGAGAAACCTGTAAGAATTAACTCAACAGAAGCCTGACTGCTGCTGAACAGCTTCATTTGATTTCTAAAGATAAATTGGGAGAAATAAATTATTTTATATGGAATATTTTAGTCAAATTAATAAGGCATATAATAAATATAGCAGCCAGAAGATGTAAATGAAAGAAACAAATCAGTTCTGATGAAGTGAGGGGTCATAACAACAATTGCAATCTAATTAATACTATGAGGTCAGTGCCATTTAAAAGTAATATTTTGCCACCTTAATTACTTCAGCATTGTATAAATTTATTAATTTTGTAAATGTAAAAAATATAGACAATACTGAAAGTATCAATTCAAAAATAATTGAATGAATAAATAAATTAATTGATTATTAATTAATTAATAAACATTTGTTTTATGAGAAATCTATGGTTCTCACATGTGAGATAAAGATAACCAGCGTATTGACAAAGATTACATTGAAATTGAGAACAAATGCCAATTGTTGTCACTAATGAAGTAGTTTATTGAAGCTAATAAGTAGTGAGTAGGGTAAAAATGGGCATTACAATATAGCAATGTAAGCAGTGTTAGCAAAGAGAGCTGGAACGTTAATTTCTGTACCCGGATATTTTTATTTCAGCTAGATTTGCTGCCTCTATCTGGTAGTCACAAATCACCATTTTTAAAATTATTACTATTTTGTAAGAGCTATTGCGCAGAAAGGCCTGTCGGGAGCTTGCTGTCATCAATAATTATGAAGTTTGTGAATAGTTTGGTGAAGTCCCCAAACTTCTGCTCTAAGGATTAATTGGTCATTCTTTTCATTGGTGTTTATTGGACTTTGCTGCATACGAGGCCACTATTGTGTTTGCTTACCTGACAAAAATTGCTAAATGTCAAAACAATTAATTGTACGTGAAGCATACTAATACATTTCAGAGATGTGATGAGGCTGCACATATAAATTTGAATCTTGCTTTATTACTGTATGTAAGAAATTATCATGATAATTGCTGTTAATTATATCTCAGAACATCCGATAACAAATCTCACTAGTCTTTATTTAGCATTTTGAAAAAAAAATCTTTTAAGATTATATATTTTCTGGCACCAAATATATAAGTATGACAACCCCTCTGCAAGGCACAATTTAGCAAGTTTCAACAGTGTTGAGCTTCAAATGTTTTCAAATTCCTTCTCATGCAAATTGATGTGAATTTTGATTAATTCACAATTAAAGAAAGAAAAGTCAGCTGCTTTTCCTAATAAAACCAACATTTAATATTTTCCGACAAATTCCATCACACTCTTCCCCTTCATTGGGTATTAGTAATACTGTACAAGAAGTTGCTTTCAGGAATGGTCCAGCTGAAAAGCAACTTCACCTGAGCTTTTCATAAGTCTGTTTGAACTTAGAGGAAACCCATTAAACATAAAGTAAAATATTTATTTCAGTGATATGTTCTGTGCTGCTGAAGGCAAGGTGACAGTAATATGGTACAGATAATTGGCTCCCTCCTTTACAATCTGGTTTCCCTCGATTAAACCTATGTCATGATGATACTTGGGTTAATTGGGAAAAAAATCTGCAAATGATATTATAAAAACAAGATCTGAAATAAATATATAAGATATACCAGACATTTTGCTAATAATAAACTGATGGCTTGTACACATTTATAAGAGGTCATTTTGACTAAAGTGATTCTGTAAAACAGGTGATATCCATTCAGCTGTACATTTTACAATTATTTTGATTTTTCATTCTATTGAAACTAATGGAACTGAAAATTGGGAAAGATACATAAAGGGGAGCTGAATTTAGATCACAGTGTACAAATCTAAATAATCATATTACATATCGAATTATCACTTTGTACAGTTAATCTAATATTCAATTGAGAATAAAATGAGCATAGTGTGTGATGCTATAATACTGGATATTGGCAAACTAATATATTATGAAAAAATACTATAGAGACAAATTGCAATTTATTTTAATATCTTTTGTTAATGCTCACATAATATAACATTGTAGCACCCTCAGGGAACTCTCTTTTCAAATAGAAGATCTCTCTTTATAAAATGTCAATATATTTCATTCTATCTGAGTGGATTAAGCTTGTTGGACATTTGGAGTTCAAATTTGAAAGCTTTGCTTGATGGTTACATCAGTGGTAGCAACATGGCCTAACCTAATCAGGCATCAAATTCAAAGCAAAATGCCAAAAGAGGAGGACTTTTAACCCTCAACAAGAAGAATTTGCAACAGTTTCTATTAGACTATCGAAGAATTTGCCTCGAAGCTCAGTTTGAAAGATCTGTTCATCTGCAGTCAGAATGTTGAGATGGTGAAACAAGAGCCACTTATTTGAGGTACGTAATACAATAATGGATAAATTCACCGAGGCTGGAAAGTGATACTTTGATGAAAGTGAGTGAGCTGCTCCACCTTTCATGCTTTTCATATTTCTGAATACACGAATTTGCTTCCACTAATTCAGTGAACCAAAGGATTGGACATTTTGATAGCTCATGGAAGCAAAATAAAATATGTTTCATCATAAAAACAATATCAACAGATTTTGCGCGTTGTTTTGTGAATCAAAGAATGAGAATGACCGTATACCGTAATCCTTTCTGTAGCAATAAGACATCATCTAACTTTAAAAAAAGTCTTTCCAGCTCTAAACACTTTAGAAGTGCCAAAAGAAAATATGGATAAGATGTTCTTTACTAAAGCTCAATGTAAAGCTATCTTATAAGGAAGTGCTTGCTGAGGTTTAAAAATGCCCTTTAAATAAAATAATAAGCTATTATTCTTTTATGATATAAGCTACAGCACAAAGGAAATAGCTGCGTGTTATTTAAGTAAATGTGTCAATTTTAATCCCAGACAATAAATAAACATAAACTTACCTTATTTCTTATAAATGGGTGAATTGTACACATTAATTTAATAAGGCATCCAAAAGGAAATTGCATAGAATTATGGGAGAAATAAACATAAAAATGATACCCTGTATGTGTCTACATTTTCTCAAATTTGGTCTAGTTGTCCCAATAATGTGCATTAACATACTGTTTATCAATCTATTGGTAATATACTGCAGCAGGTACAATGAGGTTTAGTTGTATAATTTATTTTTCTTGATTGGATTGCAATATGTAATTAAAATTACATCTGACAGTGAGTTTTAAGAAGAACTAACAGTGATTCCAGCTACTCTGGATTATGGTGATAAGCAGGTTTATTGTAGAATATAAACATCACTGTATTCATTATATGTGATACATGGTCAAATCTCTGTGACAGTTTGTAAACTGACCATTAAATATCAATAATTAAAAGCGACAGTCATATTACCTTCCATTTGTCATTTGGTAAAAAGGATTAAAACAATGATAGTGTAAGAAATCACAAGTCTGTCATTATCTGTTATCTTGCATTCAATGAATTTTACTCATTGGGTCTTGTGCGTTCCTTTACTGATGACTGTTTAACACAGAGGTAGGGCTCACACATTTACTTTCTCAGTCAGTCCCATGTTGATTATACAGCCTTTGTGTCTGAAATTTTTGTACTGGTTTACATAAAATAACTCATTTAGTTTTGGTTATCTAATATTCTAGGTCAGTTGATGGACATTTTGCTTGGCGAATAACCCATAAAAGGTTACGGTTATACTTAAAATAAGTTTTCCCCCAAAATTGCAAAATTTATTATAGGGACTGCATGGAGTCACTAAGTCTGCAGGATGTAATCTGACATCCTAGTTATTCTGGAGCCAATCTATGGGCAACACAAAGCCCTGTTTAATGCCCTGCCAATCACTGCAGTACAGTAGCTCAAAAGGAGGGCTGATCAAGGCTTTTCTTTGATTTTTATAAAAGGAAAAACGTTCCTTTTCTTTTACAGTTTTGGCAGATATTATAAGGTTAGTTTGATCTGTTATTTTTATGTTTGCTAAACATTCCTTCCAAAATCTTCAGTGCATGTGTCTGCTCATTGAAATAAGGGATTGAAAGAATTTAAGATTCAGTTTGCAACAAATGGGAATGAACTGGATCATATTTCAACTGTAATGCCACATAGATTATCATCTTGCTAAAAATGGTCAAATATATCTTCACATTTGAACAAACTGTTTTAGTTTTATTTTCTGGGTGAGTGTTTATAAATTATCTGTACTGAAGGCATGAAAATTTCACTGACGTGCTGAAAATAAAAGTTAGTTGGATCAGTGTAATTCAAATCAGGCTTGCTTCCTCAAAACCACTATTTATACAGTGGACCTGTTTAAAGAAAACACTGTTTCTCCAATCTGCTTTAGAAATATTTAAGTCATTTGAAAAATAAGATGCATAATAACACCATCATGCCAACAGAAAAAAAGGGATAACTGGAACAAATGTACTCTTATTGTGGAATGTTATGTGTTATCTTCATGTGAACTTTAACTGGATTGTTGAACTCTCTAAAGAATATTTCACATGGATTTCTTATAACTATTGCTTGTTCATACATTATTGTGGCACAGTAACGAAGAAAGCAATTTGGAAACATGTAGGTAGATTATCAATTAATTTAGCTACAGGTTATTTCATGAGCCAAGTAATGAGGTTAGATGAACAAAATGCAGGGCAAGACAAATTCTTTGGCCGATATTCAACAACAATGTGCAATCTGATTACATAATGAATGTTATAAACCAAACAGCTTAATTTTGGCTTCTGAAGAAGAGTCTAGGCCCAAAACGTCAGCCTTCCTGCTCCTCTGATGCTGCTTGGCCTGCTGTATTCATCCAGCTCTACACCTTGGTATCCCAGGTTAATTTTGGCTCCTATTTTAAATTTTGATAAAGTAATAATGACACATTATTGCAATAATGTCAAACGATTTTCCCTCTGGTCTAATTCCATACAGCATGGGGCGACTAAGACCATAAGACATAGGAGCAGAAATTAGGCCATTTGGCCCGTTGAGTCAGCCCTGCCATTCAATCATGGCTGATAAATTTCTCAACTAACAGCCCATGCTCTGAACAATACAAAAGTCTTTAATAAATTACATTTCTACATCACACAAAGTACTTTTAAATGATACCACTTTATTGGTTTCATCATTGGATACAACATAGGTTTCGAGTGACTAAAAGGACAAACACTTAAGAGTGGATATCCATTGGTTGTTTCATGACAGGTTTCTTTCTATAAGCTATGATAAGTTATTTCATATAATTCTCCACTGCACACCTTATACATGCATCATGTCTATATGGTGACTGCTCAAACTATTGTGCACTAGCCAGTGGCACAAGTGCTCACCACTGTTGGAACCTCCTGGAATTCTCACTGCTAGTGCCATATTTAAAGTTCAGCTGTGCACCACGGCCAATACTGCCAGCCAGGAATAGCATTTCACAGTGGATATAGGTGAGGGCAAAGAACAGCAACAAGTTTACAATCACTTCTGCATCTTTATCACCCCTTCAGGGTCCATCACATTCCCTCTTTCACTGCTCAGAGCACAACATGCAAGAATCATGTGGTCCACTTTGCCTGGAATTGTTTTTGCTATTCATTTGTGGGATGTGGGCATCGTTGGCTGGCCAGCATTTATTGCCCATCCCTAGTTGCCCTCGAGAAGGTGGTGGTGAGCTGCCTTCTTGAACTGCTGCAGTCCACCAGTGTACGTCAAGGGCTTCCCAGGCTGATCCAAGGATCTGAACCTTGTCTTCAGAAAGCATATCATCTAATATGTAACTTAGCCATGGTTACCAAGTTTCCCTTGTCTCCGAGCAGCCACCCCAGTTCCTGAAGAAGCAGGAGTATGAAGGTTATAGAGTCATAGCCATACAGCATGAAATTCTCAAGGGTATAGACATCCAGGCAGCTTCAAGGGTGCAGGATACAGACATTTAAGATGTAATACCAATGATTACAGATCACTTGCATATTGACCAAATGGAACTGATGTACTGGTGAAGTTCATTTCTTTTTTACATGACACTCTCAATGCAACACTTGTACAGGCTGCAGCACCCTGTGTGCAGGGGAAGCCAGTGATGTTGGCAAAGTCTACAGCCTGAGCTGCATCATGGGGAAATGAGAAAAAATAGTGTGATCTGTCACAGATTACATTGGTAACTTGATACTTTTGTGGGTTGAGAACAATATTTCGTTAATCTTACCACACTTAAAAATCTACTTTATTTGCAAGGCATAGCTTCTGCTGCACACAATCCAGATGCATCAAAGCATGGTATGGCAACTGCTCTGCCTAAGACCGCAAAAAATCACAGAGAGTTGTGAACACTGGCTAGTCCGTCATGAAACCCAGCTTTGCTTCCATTGATACTTCCCGTTTGCTTGAGAAAGCAGTCAAAGTAATCAATGACCCCTCCCAAACTGGTTATACTCTCTTCCATCCTCTTCCATCAGGCAGAAGATACAAAAGCTTGAAAGTATGTACCAACAGATTCGAAAACAGCTTCTTCTCTGTTGTTATCAGACTTGCGAATGGACCTCCCATACATTAGAGTTGATCTTTCTCTGCACTTTCTCTGTACCTGTAACACTATATTCTGCATTCTGTTCTATTATCCTAATGTACTTAAGGTAAGATTTGTCTGGTTAGCACATAAAACAATACTTTTCACTGTATCTCTGTACATGTGACAAAATAAATCAAATCAAATCGAACTATGTCAAGCGTCCATGTATAAGCATCCCATAGCCCTCCTTGGCAGAGTTCTCCTATTCTCACTGTAGCGAGGATATCTTCCCACTTTATCCCTATCACTGGGTCTGCAATTTCACTGTTTACAACCATTACAAGCTAACTGGATTTGTCACACTAAAAATTAAGTCAAGACAGTAGGACAGTGAGCCTTGAAGTTCTGAATGATGTGGTAGTGCACAAAAATGCAAGGCAAAGTTTGATGAAGCAAAAATGCTTTGAACACCCAAGTAGGTGCAGAGTCAATGTATGTTAAAAAGAGCCCTACAATGCAACTAAAGAGCCATGAGATGCAACCTACTCTGATGCATGAGATGGATCACATGTTGTCACATGAAAAGCAGCCTGTCAGCTGCATTGTAATGAACAGTGTCGCTGAGCTCCAAAATGCAGTAATGACGTAATGAACTGTATTCTACATGAGTCAGAGATGTGCCACAATGATGTGGCGAGACTGGTGCAAGTCCGATATCAAACTTTGTGGATTAAGAATGCAGGCGATTGATGTTCATGGGTTGTACCCTGAAATATCAGGAAATGCTGGCTAAGTTGGAGCCCAAAAGTGGCTAGCTGGAGCAGCCAGGTATCCATTCACAATGTCACGTTGGGAATTGTCAACGTGCAATTTAAATTCATTGGAAATGCATTCAAATGAGGCAAGAACATCTAAACATTAGATGTTAATGCACACAAATGGACCCGTCGCTACTCACCAATGCAATTGTCATCTTGCCATTAAAACCTTGGAAAATTGGGCTTTTTGTCGTGACATCGAGAAATTAATTTTACCAATCTCACCATATTTTCCCAACTGACTCGGCATTGCACACATTGTTTAGGGATAGGGGTGACTCTGTTGAGTCCTTTAGCTTTAAATACAGCATTTGTGAATTGTACTGGGGTGTAAGGAGGAGCTGGATAGGCTGGGACTTTTTTCCCTAGAGCATAGGAGGTTGAGGGGTGACCTTACAAACGTTTATAAAATTATGAAGGGCGTAGATAAAGTGAATAGCAAAGACCATTTCCCTTGAGTGGGGAGTTCAAAAGAAGCGGCCATATTTTTAAGGTGGGAGGAAAAAAATTTAAAAGGGACATGAGGGGCAAATTTTAAAACAGAAGGTGGTTTGTATGTGGAATGGACTGCCAGAGGAAGTGGTAGATGAGGTACAGTTACAACATTTAAACAATATTTGGACAGGTACATGAATGGGAAAGGTTTGCAAGGGTATGGGACAAATGCAGACATGTGGGACTAAGTTAGTTTGGGAAACTTGGTTGGCATGAATGAGTTGGACCAAAGGGACTGTTTGCGCTGTACAACCCTATGATTCTATCAATAAATAGGCGTAAGGTTATTTTTAAATATGAGGCAGTATTCTGAGATGGATTGAAAAGTGACCAAACTTGAAGAAGCAAAATATGATTATGTGTAAAACTGTACCAATATGGCACAGCATCTCTAATAGCTGCCTCAAGAAGCAATGGTAGATGTCGTACAAAGAGCGCATAAATAGTTTGCAGTCGAGGACAGAACAAAACAAGGCTATTTACATTCATAGGACTATGCAGTGATGAGACATAGGTGAAATTCAACAACTAGACTACAGAGGTGATTCAATAGGTTTAGAATGCAGGCTGGGTTTTGGAAATATCACTCAATGTGGGAAAATGTAAGGGTATAGGTATGATACGAATAAAGGGATATAAATAGTGGGAATATGAACAATTTGACTTTCAGCTGCAAGAACAAAAACCAATGCAATAGAAGAATCTGGCAATGTTAATAATTCACTTACTAAATCTAGCAGCACAATTTGCAATCACAATAAGAAAAACAAGTTATGTCTTCAGATACTAACCAGAAGAAGTTATAAATTCACAAGGGTGACACTAGGTCATTATCATGGTGCTGATATAGTTGCAGCTATAATATAAAATACAGCTCTAGACACTACACTACAACAAGGATAGTCAGGCATTAAAGTACAGAAATGGGCAAATGCACAGATAAATATTTTAAAGTATTTGTACTAAAGAGAAAATGAAAACTCTGGGGCTGAAGGGAATCATGCTTACATTCAAAATATGGGAGGTAATAAATGCTTGATGTTGCCATGTACTCCTGCACCAGGTAGGCTGAAGCTTAGAAGAGAAAAGGTGTGTAGCAGTTCAGATTTTCCCAGCTAGTGGAAAATGGTGGCTCAGTGGTTAGCATTGCAGCCTCACAGCACCAGGGCCCTGGGGTTCAATTCCAGCCTCAGGTGACTGTCTGTGTGGAGTTTGCACATTCTCCCTGTGTCTGTGTGGGTTTCCTCCAGGTGCTCTGGTTTCCTCCCACAGTCCAAAGATGTGCAGGCTAGGTGGACTGGCCATGCTAAATTGTCCATAGTGTTCATGGGTGTGTGGGTTATAGCGGGGTGGGTCTGGGTGGGATGCTCCAAGGGTCAGTGTAGACTTGTTGGGCTGAAGGGCCTGTTCCCACACTGTAGGGATTCTAATTCAAAGAAGACATTAGGGACAGTTGGGGGTTCATTTTAATCTTAACCTTATGGGTGATAATCTGATGGAGACCATCAATTTCAGTGAAATGAGAATTGGGCAGGTCCTATCACGAATGGTCAATAGACCTTAGAATGACCCTTGCAATGCAGATTTAATCCAAAGTGTGAAAAATGTAAGGGAGAATTGGACAGATAGTTAAGGAAGGCAGTGTAATTGGACAGATGTGCTGTGGAATTGTATTTAGTTTGTTACATTTTTATAATCTGATTAACTCCAATCTCTGCATTTATAGTGGAAGCTACTTGATGAGTCATGCTGTAATTACACCCTCCAGCCTGTAAAAACATTTGTAGCAAATACCATAAATTATAATTTAAAAGAAAAAATGACCATATAGATGATTTTAAAATTGAGCTGAATTAAATGTGTTTGTTTTGCTCGAGTTTGTCTTCACCCTCGGTCAAAATTTTTCGTTCCCTTGAGCTGTGTTGGCAGTGGCAAGAAATATGGGAAAAAACATTGAGAATGAAAAGGAAATTAGAATCTTGATACAGAAAAATATTTGATTTTTTTCTTAAGATTTAAATCTCAGAATGTTGTTAATGTCTGCAATCTACCTAATTTCCATGCAATTCTGTTTTATTGCACCACTCACTTCATTTCTATGCAATTTCCAATTCTCCTCTCCTTCCCAAGAAATTAGACAGCTTAAATTCCTAACATGAAGGTCAGAATGGCTAACTGGCCAATCTTCATCTTGCATTATCTTCATCACAAAGTTCCTGTATGCTCTTTGGACATTGTTCTTCTTTGTCCAAACAAGTCAGCATTGGGAAACCACAAACTCATTACATCATCATGCCTGCTCTCGGGCAAGTCGGATCAAAATACTGGAACAGCCTTCTCAACAGCATTGTGGGGGCTACAACACTTAGTGGACTGCAATGGTTCAAATAGACAGCTCACCACTACCTTTTCAAGGGCAACTAGGAAGAAGCAATAAATGCTGGCCCAGGCAACGTTGGTCATATTCAAAAGTGATCTTAAAAAAAACTCACACCACTTAAACCGTTCACAAATTCACTTTGGCGTTCAGCTATGCTGATGATTTGTAAGCTGCTTCCAGGTCACTTTGTGCAGATGGACTCACATAGATTTCATGTGTTTATATAGGATACATGGTATCACTTAGCATTTCTTAGCTTCAATTTTTAGTGCTTACTCATTTTGAAGGTGATGGTGTTCTGGGAAGGACAATTTTCACAATTCAAACTCACTATTACATCCACATAGGATAAAGATAAAGGAGGGAACTTGTGCTCAAAGCAGAGGATGTGCGTGAGATCCTAAATGAATACTTTGCATTGGTACTTCCAGAAGAAGGATATGGACGATAGTGAGGTTTGCGTGGAGCATGCTAATATGCTACAGCATCTTGAGATCAAGAAAGAAGTGCATTAAGGTGGATAAGTCCCAGGGCTCGAAGGTATCTATCTCAGGTTATTGACAAGGCAAGAAAGGAGATTGACGGGCCTTGACCAAGATCTTTTTAAACTTGACAGCCAATGAGGAAGTCCCATAGGACAGGCGAATAGCTAATGTTATTCCTCTGTTCAAGAAGGGAAATAGGGATAATCCAGGAAACTATAGATGGTTGAGTCTCATATCTGTAGTTGGGAAGCTACCGGAGAGAATTCTTAGGGATAGGATTTACGCACATTTGAAAAAACATTGCCTAATTAGGGACAGTCAGCATGGCTTTGTGCAAGGCAGGTCATGTCTTACTAACTAGTTTGAATTTTTTGAGGAGGTGACGAAGGTGATCGATGAGGGTAGAGCAGTGGATGTTGTTTACATGGATTTTAGTAAGGTTTTCAACAAGGTCCCTCATGGCAAGCTCATCCAGAAAATTAAAATACATGTGATCCACGGTGAATTGATGGTGTGGATTCAGGATTGGCTTGTCCATAGGAGACAGAGGGTAGTAGTGGAAGGGTGTTTTTCAGGCTAGAGGTCGATGACTAGGGGTTGTTCTGCAGGGATCCGTACTAGGACCTCTGCTGCTTGTAATATGTATAAATGAATTCAATGAAGATATAGATGTGTGGGTTAGTATGTTTGCAAACAATACTAAATTGGTGGAGTTGTGGATAGCGCAGAAGGTTGTCAAAGGTGACAGCGGGATATAGATCAATGGCATACATGGGGCGAGAAATGGCAGATGGAGTTTAATTTGTGTAAGAATGAGGTACTGCACTTTGGGTGATCAAATGTTAAGGAAAAATATACTGCTACTAGCAGGAATCTGAACAGCATTGATGTAGAGAAGGATCTTGGGGTTCAAGTCCATAGCTCCCTGAAAGTAGTTATGCAAGTAGACAGGTTGGAAAAGAAGGCACATGGTATGTTTGCCCTTGTTGGTCAGGAATTGTGTACAAGATTCAGGATGTCATGTTGCAGCTTTATAAGACGTTGATTAGGCCACACTTGCAGTATTGCATTCAATTCTGGTCATCACGTTACAGGGGATGTGGAACCTTTGGAAAGGTTGCAGAAGAGGTTTATCAGGCTATTACCCGGATTAAAGGGCTACATGGACAGGCTAGAAAAACTTGGGTTGTTTTCTCTTGCGTGGCGGAGGCTGAAGGGAGACTGGAAGAAGTCTATAAAATTATGAGATGCATAGATATGGCTGACGAACAGAATTTTTTTCCCAGAGTTGAATTGTCTGAAACTAGGGGACAGGCATTTAAGGTGAGAGGCGGAAAGTTCAAAGGAGACATGAGGGGCAAGTTGTTTACACAGAGAGTGGTAGGAGTCTGGAACACACTGCCAGGGGTGGTTGTGGAGGCAGATATGATAAAGGCACTGAAGGAACTTTTAGATAAGCACATGAATATGCAAGGAATGGAGGGGTATGGACCAAGGGCAGCCAAAAAGAATTGCTTTCATTTGGCGTCATGTTCGCCACAACATCATGGGCTAAAGACCCCACTCCTATGCTGTGCAGTTCTATGTTCTATATGAAGAGAGTATCTAGGCTACAAGGGCATGGCAAATTGTAAAGTCATGGGCTGTGGGGTTAAATTGAGGACATTAACAGCTCTGTAAAGAGGTAGAATTGAAATGATGACGCCACTGCAGTTTGTCATTTTTATAAATGACCTGGATGAGGGGGTAGAAGGATGGGTTAGTAAATTTGCAGATGACACTAAAGTCGGTGGAGTTGTGGATAGTGCGGAAGGATGTTGCAGGTTACAGAGGGACATAGGTAAGCTGCAGAGCTGGGCTGAGAGGTGGCAAATGGAGTTTAATGCGGAAAAGTGTGAGGTGATTCACTTTGGAAGGAGTAACAGGAATACAGAGTACTGGGCTAATGGTAAGATTCTTGGTAGTGTGGACGAGCAGAGAGATCTCGGTGTCCATGTGCATAGATCCCTGAAAGTTGCCACCCAGGTTGATAGGGTCGTTAAGAAGGCGTATGGTGTGTTAGGTTTTATTGGTAGAGGGATTAAGTTTCGCAGCTGTGAGGTCATGTTGCAGCTGTACAAAACTCTGGTGCGGCCGCACTTGGAATATTGCATACAGTTCTGGTCACTGCATTATAAGAAGGATGTGGAAGCATTGGAAAGGGTGCAGAGGAGATTTACCAGGATGTTGCCTGGTATGGAGGGAAGGTCTTATGAGGAAAGGCTGAGGGACTTGAAGCTGTTTTCATTAGAGAGAAGAAGGTTAAGAAGTGACTTAATAGAGACATACAAGATGATCAGTGGATTAGATAGGGTGGACAGTGAGAGCCTTTTTCCTCGGATGGTGATGGCTAGCACTAAGGGACATAGCTTTAAATTGAGGGGTGATAGATAAAGGACAGATGTCAGAGGTAGGTTCTTTACTCAGAGAGTAGTAGGGCGTGGAGTGCCCTGCCTGCAGCAGTTGTAGACTCGTCAACTTTAAGGGCATTTAAATGGTCATTGGATAAACACATGGATGATAATGGAATAGTGTAGGTTAGATGGGCTTCAGATTGGTTTCACAGGTCAGCGCAACATCGAGGGCCGAAGGGCTTGTATTGCACTGTAATGTTCTATGTTCTATGTTCTATATGATCAGCTGAAGGGTCATCAGGTAGACAGGGGAAGGAGTACAAAAGGGAACATGATGGATGGAGGATATTCCAATGTCTCAGGCAGAGACTGCATTTCATTCACAAGAACACAAAGTTGAAATTGTGTCATCTTTAATCGAAAGTCATATTCATAATAATAAGATAAAATGGTACTGCATTTAGAATGGACAGAGTATGTTACTGATATTTTGTGAGTACGTAGTTGAATGTGAGATACTTCTAGAGGTACCTGCCTTAATCATGCATCTACTGACTCAATAGTGCCACGCATCTGGCATCAAAGTGTACTTTATCAACATTTTATGCATTATCCCAGGATGAACACAGTAAATAGTAGACAAAAGATGGGGAATTATACGCTGGTTAGCTTAACTTATGTAGGAGGGAAAATGCTTGAATCTATCATCAAGGAAGAAATAGCAAGACATCTAGATAGGTATTGTCCCATTGGGCAGATGCAGCATGGGTTCATGAAAAACAGGACATGCTTGACTAATTTGCTGGAATTCTATGAAGGCGTTACGAGCGTGATGGACAATGGGGACCCAATGGATGTGATGTATCTAGATTTTCAAAAGGCATTTGACAAGGTGCTGCACAAAAAGCTGCTGTGTAAGATAAAGGTGCACAGCATTACAGGCAATGTATTGGCATGGATTAAGGATTGGTTAACTAACAAGAAGCAAAGATTGGGGAAAAATGAGTGCTTTTCTGGTTGGCGAACAGTGACTAGTAGTGTGCCTCAGGGAACAGTGTTGGGACCGCAATTGTTTTCAATTTACATAGATGATTTGAAGTTGGGGAACCACGTGTGGTGTATCAAAGTTTGTGGATGACACTAAGATGAGTGATAGAGCAAATGTGCAGAGAATGCGGAAAGTTTGCAGAGGGATAAAGATAGCTTATGTGAGTGGGTGGAGGTCTGGCAGATGGAATTCATTGTTGATAAATGTGAAGTCATCCATTTCGGTGGGACTAACAGTAAAGGGGATTATTACTTGAAAGGTAAGAAATTGCTGCATGATGCTGTGCAGAAGGACCTGGGTGTCCTTGTGCATGAATCACAGAAACCTGGTTTGCAGGTGCAACAGGTAATTAAATGGAATGTTGTCCTTCATTGTCAGAAGGATTGAGTTTAAATGCAGGGAGGTTATGTTACAGCTGTATATGGTGCTGGTGATGCCACACCTAAAGTACTGCTTGCAGTTTTGGTCTCTTTACTTGAGAAAGGATGTACTGACACTGGAGAGGGTGCAGAGGAGATTCACTAGGCTGACTCCAGAGATGAGAGGGTTGGCTTATGTGGACAGGCTGAATAGACTGGGATTATATTCAATAGAATTTAGAAGAATGAGGGGGAATCATACAGAAATATAAAATTATGAAAGGAATAGATAAGATAGAAGAAGCGAGGATGTTTCCATTGGTGAATGAAACTAGAACAAAAGGGCATAGGCTCAAAATTAGCAGGACCAGATTTAGGACTGAATTGAGGAGGAACATCTTCACCCAAAAGGTTGTGAATTGGTGGAATTCCCAGCGCAGTGAAGTAGTTGAGGCTTCCTCTTTGAATGTTTTTAAAGCTAAGATGGATAATTTTTGAATAGCAAAGGAATTAAGGGTTGTGGTGAGAGGGTGGATAAGTGGAACTGAGGCCATGAAAGGATCAGCCATGATCTTTTTGAATGGCAGAGCAGGATTGAAGGGCCAATGGCCTACCGCTGCTTCTGGTTCTTATGTTCTTATGACTCAAGCAATAACAACTAGGACATTATTCACACTAACCGCCTTCTTCCCATGTTAACTAAGCAAATGAAATCAGATGCTAACTTATAAGTGTCAATTGAGCATAGAATTTCTTAAATGCATTTCATAGCCAATGGAAGATAATGCTTCAGAGCTGCCACATTTGTACACTGCACTGTAAATACGCAAGGACATGATCTGAGCTATCCAATGTGACCTTTTATTTAGGGAGAGTATGAGGTTATCACAATGATTCACTGCTGAATTCCACTATCCGTATGTAGCATGAACACTTTTGTTGGGCAACGTATGTTTGGATAACATTACATACATCAGAGCTCTGTCTTGAGGCATTACATTGACTTCCTTACAAAATGTCCATGGCACACCATGTCAGGTCTTAACATGATGTTTCATTGTGATTGATGTGAGGGATCAGGAGTAAAGTTTTTCAAGTATTCTCCTTCTGATATTCACGACAGATTGTCTGCTCATGCATCAGATTTGGAGACTGCTGTGGCTGGAGTCCTTGACACTTTGCTTCAAATGCAAAGCGATTAACAAAGGAGAGAGTAATTATTATAACATCATCGGCAAGCCCAGCAAGGTTAGTAACTATCAGTTACTGCTGGACAGCCTCTAGAGGGAGAAACACTACTAAGAAGGTGGAGAAGAATGGTATCTGTAGGCTTCATTGTCATTTTCTATAGCTCTGAGAAAGTCAGTGCAGGTACTCTTAAAAATGTCCATGAGCTATATCCTCTGCTGAAGCAGGAGTTGAGCTCAGAAGGGTTGATTGGCCATCCCATCCTGTTAGCAGTCAAGGTTACAACTGTCCTGAAGTTTTATCTCAGTCACTTGTTTCAAAGAGCATCTTGGGAGCTGTGTGACATCTGCCAATCCTCAACCCACAAATGCATCCAGAATGTCGCAGGTGCCATTTTCTCCAAAGACTCTGCGGCAGACATTTTAAGAATACAAGTGCATATATATTTACAAAAGTACAAGATAATTCACAACAATTTGTCACAATGTTAGGGTGGAGGATCCTGCTTTTTAGCTGGTCCTGTTGGTCTGTCAAAGACTTGGATGGCTAACCAAGGACACTTGCATTGAGAAAGCACAGGCCTATGCACACTATCCTGTCCAAATGCAGGCTCACCATCCTTAGCTTGGAATTCTGCAAGCTACAGCATCACATGTGGGATTTGGATGGGTGGGTGGGGTGAGGTCGGATTTGCAGGAGAATAGCAAAGGAATGTGCAACATGACCTAGCCAGTATACCGTGTAGAGGTTATTTACTAAAGGTTATAGAGGTCAACAAGGAAATATCATTCATGTTCATATTAATTCCATATACACTTAATCTTCATACCACTTGATTCTGCGGGTTGAATTAAATATTGCACATGGTATGTAAAATATGACACGCGAAGTGCCTTTCCCCTATATGACACAGCTAAGAAATTTAAGTGACTCTTGCATCAAGAGAAATAATAGAACTAAAATGGTTTAATGAATAAACTGTCAGCAACGGTACAGAGGTAGCACATTTAGTAAAATGTTTTTTTTCTTTATTCATCCATGGGATGTGGGAGTGTTTGAAATGCCAGCATAGGTTGCTCATTTTGAGTTACCATCTTCTTAAGCCATGTGGATCACATGGTGAAGGTAGACCAACAATGCTATTAGGGAGGGATTTGTAGGAGTTTGTTCCAATGGTGATGATGGAATGGTGATATCTTTCCAAGCCAGGAATGTACATTACTGGAAAGTATTGTAACTATAACTGTATGGAGGTGTAAGATATTGAAGGACTTGCATTGGGCCGCTGCCCCAAGTTGTCAATTTTCCAAAATAATAACTTTTATTGACATTTTTAAAGAAATGTTCTTGATGTACGGTTGCCACTGACCAAGAACGTTTTAGTACCTTTTGGTGATTGTTAGAAAGCCTAACTGAAACAAAAAGAGAACTGAGGCAAGCCTTTCAAGTAGCCTGTCTTGATATGCGGCTGCCCCCGTAGTGGCCACTTCTGGGTGAGGCATCCATGCTTGCACCCTGGAGCAAAGTTTGGGTGCATTTCTAGTTTGGGAGGTCCAACAATTCTGGAAATATTCTGGCTCAAGCCAACTACCTTAATGTCAAAAATCTGGACTGGAGTATTTGTTTCAGCTTAATTCACATGGGTCTGCTCACATTAGTTAGTCCAAATCTGGAAGTTCCTTCAAACATTGAAAAAAGAAGCAATTTATTGGGATACCTCTACTTCTTCCTTTACATATATACACATCCTTTGTGAAATATGAAGACACTTCTGTTTGCTATCTTTAATCCAATGTCACCCATTTTAGACATCCAAAAGGAGCATTTTGTTTTCTTAACTTGTTCTTGGAATGTGGGCATCACTGGCAAGGCCAGCATTTATTTCCCATGTTTAAAAGCCCCAGGGAAGATGGTGGTGAACTGCCGTCTTAAACGACTGCAGCCCTTGATGTGTAGGGCCACACAGTGTTGACAGGAAGGGAGATCCTGGTTTTGAACAACAACAATAACAAAATGGCATTTGGTTCCAAGTCAGGATGGTGTGTGACTTGGAGGGGAACTTGCAGGTGGCTGTGTTTTCATGCATCTGCTGCCTTTGTGCTTCTAGGTGGTAGAAGTCACTGGTTCTAAGTTGCTGTCAGAGCAGCCTTGGTGAGTTAGAACAATGCATCATGTAGATGGTACACACTGTTGTCACTGGGAATTGGTGATGAAGGTCTGAATGTTGAATGTGGTGGATTGGGTGCCAATTAAGCAGGTTGTTTTGTCTTGGATGGTGTCAAGTTTCTTGAGTGTTGTTAGAGCTGAACTCAATCAGGGAAGTGCAGTCTCCATCACACTCCCAGCTTGTCCCTGGTAGATGGTGTATAAGCTTTGAAGAGACAGGAGGTGAGTTACTTGCTGCAGAATCTTTAACGTTTGACTGACTGCTGTAGCTTTAATATTTACTGGTCTGCTTAGGTTTGTGATCAATACTAACCTCTGTGGTGTTGATAATATGAATTTCAGTGATGGTAATAGGATTGAACATCAGGTCCCAATGGCTAGGTTCCTTCTTGCTAGAGAAGTTCATTGTTCTGTAGTAGTAATCTAAAGGCTGGATGGTGTCCAGGTCTTGCTAGATTTACCTGAGGTGGAGCATAGGAGGTTGAGAGGTCACCTTACAGTGGATTAGAGAATTATAAGTGGCATAGATAAGGTGAACAGGAAGGACCTTTTCCCTAGGGTGGGGGATTTCAAAACTCGGGGGCGTATTTTTAAAGTGAGAGGAGAAAGTTTTAAAAAGGATATGAGGGGCAACCGTTTTATACAGTGTGGTTCATGTGTGGAACGACCTGCCAGAGGAAGTGATGGATGCAGATCAAGTTACAACATTTAAAAGACATTCGGATAGGTACATGAATAGGCAATGTTTAGAGGGATATGGGCCAAACACAGGCAAGTGGGACTAGTTTAGTCTGGAAACGTGGTCAGCACAGATTAGTTGGATTGAAGGGTCTGTTTCCATGCTGTATAACTCTATGACTCTATGTCGTGAATGGTGTGGAACATTGTGCAGTTATCAGTGAGCATCCCTTTTCTGACCTTATAATGGATGGAAAGTCATTGATAGGGCATCTAAAGATGGGTAGGGCTGAAAATAGTCCAATAAGGAACTTCTGCAGATATATTGTCGGGATGAGATAATTGACATGTAATAACTACAACCATGTGCTAGTATAGCTCCAACTAATAGAGAGCTCTCTCCCTAGATAAGGAGACCAAAACTTTTTACTGTATTCTAGTTGTGGTTTAATTGGTGCCTTATATCATTTTATCGAGACTTCTCTATTTTTTATTTTATTTCATTTGTCTTCCCTATTACCCACTAAACATTTTTGCATGCTTTCTTGTGATTCGTGCACAAGGATCCCCAAATGTCTCTGGTCTGCAGCTTCTGCTGTCTTTCTGTGTTTAAGTAATACTCAGCTCCTCTATTCTTCCTCTCAAAGTGCGGCTCTCACATTCTCCCATACTATACTCCATGCATTAAGTTTTTGCCCATTCACTTAAACTGGCTGTAGACTCTTTGCGTCACTTGTGTTTGTACATATTTTTATGTCATTCACAAATTTGGTGAATGAACATTCACTTCTCTTGTCCAAATTATCAATATATGTTATAAATAATTGTGGTCTTAGCATGAATCCATGTGGAAGTCCACCAACTACACTTTGTGATCATGAAAACTCTCCCTTTGTTTTCTATCAGCTATCCAATCTTCTATCCATGATAATAATCTGCCTCAAACACCACGCATTCTACTCTTACTCACATAGAAATTCAGAAAATAAGAACAGAAGTACACCATTCAGCCTTTGAGTCTGCTCTGCCATTCAATGTGATCATGGTTGATCATCCAACTCAGTAACCTGTTCCTGCTTTCTCCCCATAAGCTTTGATTCCTTTAGCCCTAAGAAATTCCTCCTTTCTTGAAAACATTTAATGTTTTGGCCTCAACCACTTTCTGTGGCAGAGAATTCCACAAGTTTACCAGGTAAATAAATTTGTCCTTATCTCAGTCCTAAATGCACTTCCCTGTACCTTAGACTATGACCCGGTTGTGGACTTCCTATCATTGGGAACATCCTTCCTGTGTTGACCCCAGCTAGTCCTGTTAGACTTTTATAGATTTCTATGAGATTACCTACCATCCTTTGAATCTCCAGAAAATATAGTCCAAGCTGGTCCAATTACTCTTCATACATCAGTCCTACCATCCAAGGAATCCAATGTAAGTCTTCATTGCACTTTCTCCAAGCCAGAATATCCTTCCTCAGATAAGAAGACCAAAACTGCATGCAATACTCCAGGGGTGGCCTCACCAAGGCCCTGTACATTTGCAGCAAGACAACTGTTCTTGAATCCTCTCTCTCTGAAGGCCAACATACCATTTGCCTTCTTCCCCATATGCTGCACCTTTAACCTTACGCTTCAGTGACTGGTGTGCAAAGACACTGAGATCTAATCACACTTTCTCTTTTCCCAATCTATCACCATTCAAATAATAATCAGCCTTCCTGTTTCTGCTAATAAAGTGGATAAACTCACATTTATCCACATTACATGTCATCTGCCATGCATTTGACCACTCACTCAACATGTCCAAATCACACTGAAAAATCTCTGCATCATTCTCACAGTTCAGCAAACCGCAGCCCCGAACCCCTGCCCCACTCACCAAACTTTGTGTCATCTGCAAGCTTGGAGATGACATTTAGTTCCCTTGTATAAATCATTAATACATATTGTGAATCTTTGGATCCATGCATTGAATTCCGTATAAAATAGCCTTATATATAGTACCTTGTTGAGAACCTTTTGAAACCCCAAATATTTTACATCCCATTTACCTATCCTACTTTGTACAGTCTCAAAGAATTTGTCAGGCACAATTTCCTTTTCATACTGATTGTTTGATTATATTGTGCATTTCTAAATTGTCTCCTTCGCATAGTTCATATTGAGCTCTAAAATTTTTCCTATGACAGATGTTAAGCTAACTGTCCTATAGTTACCGGTACTTTTTTTTTATCTGAGATGAATATCAATATTATATTGGTAGTTTTCCAGTCCTCTGGGACTTTTTCTGAATCTATTGATTCTTGCAAGATTACTAACAGCGCATCCAATACCTCTATAGTTACTTCCTTTAAGATACAAAGATGTATCACAATAGGTTCAAGCAACTTATTGGCCTTTAACCCCAATAGTTTCCTTAGAACTCTTGCTCTTGTGAATTTTTTTTTTGTTGTTTTTGTTTCCTTTCCACATTTTGCTCATTGATTTAGTAGTTTTGGAATGCCATTAGTGTTCTTTACCATGAAAAAATAAATGCAAAATAATTATTTAAATTCTCTGTAATTTGTTGATTCCTTATTGTTATTTCTCCAACTTTATTCTTCCAGGAGCCTACGTTCAAGGGCCTTTAGCGTTTCTTTTCCTTTATATGTATTTAAAGAAGGTCTGACTGTCCATTTTTACATTACTTGTTCATTGTTTATTTCCTCCTTTATTATTGGCCATCTATCATTGTAATTTAAAACCTTTCCAATCCTTTGGCTTGCCATTTTTCTTTGCCAAATCGTATATTGTTTCCCTTATATTTGATAATATCCTTAATTTCTTTGGTTAAACATAATTAATTTAATGACATTTCAAGCTCTTGGAATTGAATTGTCTTTCTCTGCTCTTATGTTCTTGTAACCAATATTAATACCTATTCATACATCATCTTTGTTCTTGCTGATTCACCTTGTTCCTGGTCAAGTAATACATTGATTTTTAACATTGTTTTTAAGTCCCTCTTTTACTTGCAGTGGAGCAACATACCAGGAAGAAAATGTACTTGTGGATGTAAATTTAGTAGTACCATGAACTGTAATGAAAATTGACAGCACTACTATAATATTAAAGTGAATTGTAAATGCTATCAATGCCCTGGGATAATCTATTTCACGAATCTACCTCTATGCAGTTTGTGGAGCTGCATTCAATTTTATTTTGGCCGTTTTAGAAAATGAAGATAGAAAAATCTGCTTCTGTACCACTTCTGCTTACGTAGGCTATAAAGGGTCTGAGATGTTAATACTAAGGAGTTCCATAAACTCCATCCACTATGATGATGTCATATCAATGAAGATCTAAATGCCAGGTCCTCCTCATAGTTTCTGTAATAATGTCTATCGCATGAATGAAACCTATAACATGATGCTAACATGAAGTAAACTATTTCTTGTTCGATACCAATCCACTTCTATTTAGTTTTCTTCTACCATACTAAACCAAGCTGGATTTGTAGGTCACTACAGATAAGAGGATGTGGCAGAAAACCTACCACAGATTGAAGTGCAGGCTCAGTTTAGTTGCAGATACAACACAGACACATTTGGGGCCCACTTGAACTTTGGGGAATTGACATTGGATGTGCAATGCTGCCAGAATCCATGCTACATGAAGGAATTTTTTTTCTCCTTGTTTACTGTTTATAGCTATAGTATGATGGCATGAACACTGAAGAACAGATGACTGAGATAACAAGGTGTAGAGCTGGAGGAACACAGGAGGCCAAGCAGCATCAGAGGAGCAGGAAGGCTGACGTTTTGGGCCTAGACCCTTCTTCAGAAAAGAACTGATGACTGCTATTTTTCAAAAGATATTCAATAGTTGCGTAACACAATCTGCAAACACTAAATTATCTGAGTATCTTTTCTACTTATTTTTCGGTTAACAATTTTTCAGCTGAGCTTGAGGGTTAAATTACTGTATGCGTCAAGATATTAAGCAAGGGCCAGATTAGCATTTTGTCTCCTTTTGCTGCTAACACACAACTGAATTGAGAGACTGAGTGGTTGGAGATTGTGTCAGGCTCCAGCATCTGGCTGCCAAGGAACAGAGAAGAAGGATCAAGAGAGGGACTGGCTATCTCAGGGGAAGTTTGGAAGCATTGTGGAGATCAGAAGGTTTGGCAGGAAATGTGGGGGTCAGAGGTGTCAGAAGAAATCAGAGGCCTCAGAAGGAGATCAGATAGGTTGGAGTGGTTTTGATCATGGGCAGTGGGGATCGTGGTTGGTGGTCAAGCAGATATAGATTCTTTCTTACAGGTAATTGGAAAGCCATTTACCTCATTGATAGAGCAGAACCAATCTCTCTTTCAACACGGATTGGAAAACTTGTTCGGCTAGGATTCCATTCATAATGGTGGCTGACAGCGAGGAGCTTAGCCGCACCATCATATTTAAGTTGGCGATCATCACCACCCTGCTCCTGCTCCTGAATGTATAGTTTCTCTCTCCTATTCAATCTAGAAGTGGGTGAGTTGGAGGCAGGTTTGTGCAAGCATTTTGATTTTTAAAATCTTAACATCCCAACTGGCCCAAAACTAATCAATTTTTGATGCTATAATCCTTCACTTTGCGACATATAAATGCAAATCTTTTTTTAAATAAATATGGAAAAAATTATGAAAGATATGACATATGCAAGCAAATTAGGAACAGTATGTGCTCAAGTGACTCAGGTAAACCTCTTAGTATCATATTAATTCTGAATAATATCTGTACCATATGGGTGTTTATATGTAAATTATACAAGATCACATAGATATGCCTGTTTTGAAAAGACTTTTTTATTTTCTCAACATTGTTATGAGTAGTTTAACTTCCTTGAGTGATTTCTTCTACTCTCTTTTGCTGTCACATTTTATCTGGGCACAGTAAATTGTGGAAACAAATGAGCGAGAACGCCTATAGGCAACCTACTCATGTGTATCTGTGTCTAAACTTGCCTGCATGCTGCCTTGGGGCACTCATCTCTCCACACCTTGAGATGCCAGGGCAAATTCTAAATTGTAAAACTACTGGAACAAAAGATACTTCTTCTTACAGAGCCAAAGGGAAAAAGACTCTATTATCAAAGATTATTTTTACGGAGCATTATGACCCCTTAATACCAAGGCTATTAATGCATAAATGAGGTTTCTGTAATTAGCAAAGTAATATATGGCCTTGAACAATGGTTTATTTTATATGTATGGGCTATGTTTCAAGATGTTGTTGCATTAAACAGCAGAATGAAAATCTCAAAATATCCCTTTGTTGCAGAACAATTATGCACACATTCAGTTTTGTTTATTGACTAGTGTTATGAACTGTTTAAAGCTGTAGTCTTTTGTTGGGCTACAAATGTTGCTTTCAATACCATCAAAATGGCATTATGCTAAATCCCCTTTGACAATAACTGAGCCCCACCGCAATGTTTCAAACAGTTATTATATTTTTAAACTCTGTAGATGATGATACTACTTTAGAAATACTTCAATGTTTGACAGCAGTCCTCTCAGAGACCATGAAGAATTATTTTACATCCAAAAATGCATTTTTATCAAAACAAATACATTGAACTTTATGACAGACATAATATACTTTAACTTTTTAACCCATTTAAGTGCATTTAGATATTTACCACTGGGAACTTCTTTAATAGCTATGGATTATTCAGTGTCTTTTTGCTATCAGGACATTCAGAAATGTATTGGTATTTCAAACCAAGCACGTCCAAATGATCTTGTATAATTTACATATAGACACTCATAGGCATCAAGAGAAAAGGACTGAATGAAAGGTTTAAGTCCTATTTATACTAAGTTATGGGTTGGAAGTGCTGAGAATTTATGAGTAATCCACACATAAACTTCAAATGTAAAAATTCTCCAAATATTTTAGTTGGATCATATAGCCCTGGATAAATTTTTTCAAGAATGTTTCATTAATCTGGGAAAGAGGAAAATTGTGACACACGGGTATAAATACCTATTAAGTTTATAGAGGTATGTATTAGATCATTCATCAGAGGTGATCCAATAGTCTGACAGAAATTTGTATATTTTAATTTGAATTAGTCAAATGATTGAAGTATTTTTGTTAGTAGCATGAGTTATCATCTCTGAGAATCAGATTTGTGTCCTAGTCAGGTGATTAGGATCCTGCCTATGAATATTAAAGCCATGAAGTCTGGCACTGTAACATCCATGACTTTAATGTTTTAACTGTACTTATCCTACAAAGTTGCTTCTATAGTCAGGGTATCTCTTCTTCTGCTGCATCTACGAGATGTAGACTTGTTGAGATCTGGTGGTGATATGAGTGTGATCGTCCAGTTTGTGCCCACTGTTGTATCCAGGAGATGACTAATACTCTCTTCAAGAAGATTAATCACCACATGTGCTACCATATTGATCTAGACAGGTAGGCAGACAGCTACATCACCTTCTAGATCATGATTGGATTCCCCAGGTTTAGGGCGTCAATGACTCCATGGATGTCGCCATCAAAGGTGACACAGACCAGGCAACAGGTTTCCAACAAACAGGGCATCCACATGTTCATTGTTCAACTATGTCCCACAACAGTCAAGAGACCCTTCAACTCTGTGCAAAGTTACCAGGAATCAGCTGCAATGCCTACATACTAGAATATCTCAAGTGCCCAATCTATTCTGGTTTCCCACATGAGTTCAGAGTTTGGTTCTTAGAGACAGAGCTGCATGTTGAAGACATGGCTCCTCTTATCTGGGAGAAACACTTTCACTGCAGAAGGAGAGAGTTTGAATATCTGCCATGGATCCGCTTGAAGCAGCATTGAACATGTCATCAGGCTACTGATGGTGAAATTATGTTGAGGGCAGCATGGTGCTCAGTGGTTAGCACTGCTGCCTCACAGTGCTAGGGACCCAGGTCCAATTCCACCCTTGGGTGGCTGCCTGTGTAGAGTTTGCACGTTCTCCCCGTGTCTGCATTTGGGTTTCCTCCCACAGTCCAAAGATGGACAGGTTAGGTGGATTGGCCATGCTAAATTGCCCATAGCGTTCAAGGATGTGTAGATTAAGTGGGTTATAGGGGGATGGGTTGGTGTGGACTTGTTGGGCCAAAGGACCTGTCTCCACACTAGGAATTCTATGATTCCTGATTCACTGCTTAGATTGAGCTGGTAGAGCCCTTCAGTACACCCTAGCAAGGGATTCACATGTACAGGGGCCCTGTTGTGTCTTCACAATTTTGCATTGCAAAGGGGTCAGGGAAGGAAAGGGTCATTGAATCCCTACAGTATGTAAACAGGCCCTTTCGGCTCAATAAGTCCACACTGACTGTCACAGCATTCCACCCAGACCTATACCCCTATAAACCATCTAATCTAGGCATCCCTGAATACAACGGGCAATTTAGCATGGCCAATCCACCTAGCCTACATATCTTTGGACTGTGGGAGGAAACTGGAGCACCTGGAAGAAACCCATGCAGACACGGGGAGAATGTGCAAACTCCACTCAGGCAGTTGCCCGAGGGTGGAATCAAACCAGGGTTCCTGGCGCTATGACGCAGCAGTGCTAACCATTGAACCAGCGTGCCACCCATTATAAATGTGAAAATTCTGTTTGCATTCCTTACTACTTGTTGAACCTACACAGTAGTTTGTGTTTCATGCAAGCGGTCACCCAGAACCCGTTGCATCAGAGCGCTCCAACGTTTATCGACATTTAGATAACAGGCTGCCTTTATTTTTCTGACTAAATTGAATGGTCTAACACTTATCCACATTAAACTCCACCCGCTATAACATATATTTGGTAAGGCTATTCCCACATAAGGAACGATCCTTACTAAATGCACCGCAGTCCTATTGTCAAGAGAGGCATTGCTGCACATCATTCAGATTATCTGCCGGACGAGAAGGCACTGGTTGAGGTTCAGGGCCGTCGGGACACAACCCTCATCCATTTGCTCCTCGCATATACACATCATAACACTTAACACTGCTAGCCATAGCAGTGGTAACCAGGTCTCCAACAGATATTTTGGAGACCCCAAATCTCTTGAGGTCAGTGGCACTCTTGGTATAAATGAGCCCACGGCAAGATATAACTACCGGAATCTACTTTACCGTCACAATCCTGTGGCCCCACGCTGCCAGGTGCTTCCGTGTAGCGGCAACCACCTCATCACATCCATATTTCTCGTATTTCAGGGTCCAAGTTTCTTCCATTCGTGATTCAAGGGGCACAGCTACGTCACACACATAGGCTGTATCGCTCTCAACCATTACGATGTCAGGCTTGCACAATGAGGTCTTCAAAGGTATCCTAGGCTCTGTCATAACTACGGCCTTTGTCACATGTTGCAACAGTCGCACCACAGTTGTTTTACAATTCGATTATGTCGTGCACAGCATGCATCATGTGTGACCGAACAACTCTGCAATACATGGTTCAGTGTCCCTGGTTTGCCACAGTTGCCTCGGCATTTGTTATCCCCAGTTCCACAGGCACCCCGAGCTCTCCTTGTCTTCGTCGAGAGTGACCTACTCCTCAGTTGAGTCGCTCCGATGGACAGTCTCGGGAACATCTTTTCGTTATTCGAAAGCCACCTGTATGATGTTTTGGGTCTTGCATAATCAGGACATCATCTATTGACACTCTTCATCTGCTGATAAGGATGTAGAATAGGATCCTGATGTGGTGATGCAGGATGAGGAACCCTCTGGACAAGAGGACAGGGAAAATGAGATGTGCAAGCAATGCTTGGGACAGTCTCCTCCATACATGTTCCTTGTGATCTTGATGTCCTTTCACCATTAGTATAATAAAGATTTATTGTCGTATTGACTTGTGGTCACCTCCATCATCTCACAATCCAGCTTCTAGTTTCACAATGCACACTGACAATGTTAAAAAAATGATTAGACATGGTCAACTCCAAAACTGGCTACCCATTGAGGATATGGATCGAATCTAACCCTGCAAGGGAAAATTGAAGCAATTAACCAACAGCAGTGTGCCAAACAGCAATTAATAGTGCAACACAATCAAGCTTTTACCCATGTGAAGCCTTAAGTACTCACAACCGACAAACACAACTGGGTGATCGTATGAACTCACTTAGATGGTCTGCTAAGGTTCTAACTCTCAGCTGCCTTCTGGCTGCCTGCAGACTGGGCCTGAGATGCTGAGATTTTCCCACATGGGTTCTGGGAACCCCTTTGGCCAATGTAACTGCTGGAGCTGGCTCACTGTCTGAGAGGCTGAAGAACTACTGTCCACACGCAGAGCATCTGAGAGGAGCCCAAAATGCAGGACCCTTCTGCTCCTCCTTTTCTGCAAGCTGTGATCTCACTGCCTTGGGAACCAGAGACACAAGTTCGCACTGGGGAGCAGTTCTGGTGCCTCTTCCTCTTTTCACCTGACCTGATTGAAGTTCATGGCCCAGGCGATGGCATGTTGGTCTATACACATCCACTGTCACCCACTGAGTAGTCTGCTGAATCTGTCTCTCAAAGATAAGATGCATGCTGCAACTTACCAAAGCTGCTTTGACAGCACCTTCAAAACACTCAACCACTAACAGATAGAAGGACAAGGGAAGCAGATGTATGTGGAAACACGCCACCTACATGTCCTTCCCCATGGCACACACTATCCTCACTTGGAACAATGACACCATTGCTTCACTGTTATGGGGTCAAAATTCTGGAGCTCCCTTCTTAGAAGCATTCTATTTCTACCCCACAAGGACTGCTGCAGTTCAAAAGGCACCTCACCACCACTTTTTCAAGCACAATTCGTGATTCACAACAAATGCTGGTCTAGCATGTGATGACCACATCCTGGGGAAAAATAAATTAAAATCTCCAAAATGGTACCACTGTTGTCAAATCATTCTTACACATAATTATTGTCCTGGTATACGAATTCTTAAATTGGTCTCTTAAGAGACTCGATCAGATTTGGCAATATTGTGAGGAGCTTTGGGCCCTCATAGCCTAAATGGGTTTCTTTTTTATCTACACATGACACCGATCTGCCAGATGTTCTCTCACCTGCTCCTGGAACTGTAGGTTCTGCATGGCCAAAAATCTGCAAGAAAGTGGATGAATTAGTTGCACAAATTGGTATGGGATGGTTGGAATTATAGAAATGTGGCGGAAAGGTGACCAGGGTGAATAAACAAAAAACTGGTTGAGCTGTGCAGTTTTAAAGAAGAGCAGAGGTAAGAAAAGATGTGGGTAGTATGAGAAGGAACAATAATAAGGAAGGTGGAAAACAGCCAATAGACCACAAACTATAGGAGCAGAATTAGATGATTCAACCCATCAAGTCTGCTCCACACCATCAATCATGGCTGATATGTTTCTCAACCCCATTTTCCCACCTTCTCCCCATAACGCTGATTCCCTTATTAATCAAGTACTTATCTATTCCTGACTTAAAGACACTCGATGATTTAGCCTCCGCAGTCTTCTATGGCAAAGAGTTTCACAGATTTGTCATCCTCTGGCTGAAGAAATTCCACCTAATCTCAGCTATAAAGGATTGTCCCTTCACTCTAAGGATGTTCCCTTGCATCCTAGTCTCTCCAAGAGTGGAAACATCTTCTCCATGTCCACTCTATCCAGATCTCTGAGCATTCTGTAAGTTTCAATGAGATCACCCTTTTCCCTTCGAAACTCTATCAAATAGAGCCCCAGAGTACTCAACTGCTCCTCATATGACAAGACCTTCATTTCTGGGATCATTCTTGTAAACTTCCTCTGGACCTCCTCCAATATCAACACATTCTTCCCTGTGGCCAAAACTGCTCACAGTATTCCAAATGCGGTTTGACCCGTGTCTCAGAAGTATATGTCTGTTCTTGCATTGTATTCCCCTTAAATGAATGTTAACATTGCATTTGCATTTCTAATGCCTAACTGAACTTGTATGTTAAGCTTAAGAGAATCCTGAATTAGAACTCCTAACACCTTTGTGCTACAGATTTCCAAAGCCTTTCCCTACTTAGAAAATAGCCTATGCCTCTATTCTTCCAACTGAATGCATGACCACACACTGTCCCCACATTGTATTCCATCTGCCACTTCTTTGCCCACTCTGCTAGACTGTTCCAAGTCCTTTTACAGCCTCCCAACTTCCTCAACACTATCTGCCCCTTTACCCACCTTTGTTCTATTTGCAAACTTAGCAACTATATCTTAAGTTCCTTTGCCAAGATCATTAATACAAAACATGAGTAGTTTTGGTCCCACTGGTTATCAGCTGCCATTCTGAAAAAGACCTCTTCATCCCCAATCTGCTTTCTGCCAGTCAGTCAATCCTCTATCCATGTCAGTACCTTGCCCCTAAGCAAACATTAAGTGACAACAAAGATGACGGTGTATAACAAAATGGGATCGTCTCAACACGAGACAAAGTGGATCAGATGGTATCCAGCTTCCACTGGCATACAGCACAAGTACAGGTGATGAACAGATGGAAGCACCAAGAACCTTTCTGATCTATACTAAATGTGATCTATACTGTATCTCTTACCCATGATCAGCTATATGATTGCAATGTCAACGGCACCTTCCATCACATTTTTGGTGAACTGATGGGTTGATAGTTGCTTGAAAAGAATGTCCTTCATCTTGTGGACAAGACATACCTGTGCAATTTTTCACACGAGATAACAAGGTGTTGAGCTGGATGAACACAGCAGGCCAAGCAGCATCAGAGGAGCAGGAAGGCTGACATTTCGGGCCTAGACCCTTCTTCATTCTCCAGCATCTGCAGTTCCTACTATCTCTGAAACAATTTTTCACGTTGTCAGGTAGATGCTAGTGTTGTAGCTTTACTGGAACAGCTTGGTTTGACTTGTCATGCGGAAACACTAGACAGTAGGCTCTGAAGGATTTGGCTGAGAAATTAAAATTCCCATTGGCATTTCTCTTCAATCTGGATCCCCTCCAAAAGAAAGTCCTTTAAATTTGGAATGTTCTTTCTGTTCTGACTCAGTTAAATTTAATGATTATCCAGGAAAATGCTTGGCTTGAAAACCTACTCTAGCTCCTCAAACTATTAATCTAGTCAATTGATTCACCATTGATATATTCGACAACATTCCCCTTAGCCCTGACAATGTCTAACACTGCCTAACCTTGCTCGAAGCTAACATAACCCACTGACCCCATCTGAGCAAATCACCTCTTTCCCGAGCTGAGACCATCACACTCCTTTAGCCAACATTACCACACCCCCACCCCGGACCTGGCATCTTCCCCCGCCAGGCCTGATGTACTCTTCCCACCTGCTGACCCCACCAGAGCTGACACCGCACTCCTTTAACCAACTTGACATCACCGACCTATCGTAAGTTCTCATCAACTTAACTGGCACCCGACCCCAACCCTCCTGAAGCATGCCCCCTAATCTTTCTTTTGCCCAAGCTCTTCTTATCACCAAGGAACCTGGCACCCTACAATACATGTAGCACCTTATGCACCTCATGTACCTGCCACCTTATTAACCATATGGCAGCCTGTAGCCCCCTAAACCCTGCATCAATCTCACCCACCTTTTGCCCTAATCCCTTGGCCACTGTCAGCCTAACCCCTCACTGACATGGCAGCCTAGAGCACCCAAACCATCTGACAGTCTTACACACCTATCTATATTTTCAGATTTTATTAAATATTGCGGGCAGCACGGTGCCTCAGTGGTTAGTACTGGTTAGCACTGCTGCCTCACAGCTCCAGGGAGCCAGGTTCAATTCCACACTCGGGCAACTGTCTGTGTGGAGTTTGCACGTTCTCTCTGTGTCTGCATGGTTTTCCTCCAGGTGCTCCGGGTTCCTCCCACAGTCCAAAGATGTGCAGGCTAGGTGGATTGGCCATGCTAAGTTGCCCGTCTTGTTCAGGGATGTGTGGGCTATAGGAGGATGGGTCTGGGTGGGATGCTCTGAGGGTCGGTGTGGATTTGTTAAACCAAAGGGCCTGTTTCCACACTGTAAGGATTCTATGATTCAATGCTAAAGTGTATGGTGTGCTACAGTTGGATGTTCCTACATTTTCCTGCATGTGCAGGTAGAAAAATATAGACAGCATTAATAAAAAGGCCAAATGGTCTCTTTCTTATACCGTATGTTTCCCTGAATCTATCCGTCTGAATATTTTATATACTATATTTTATAGATGAATGTATGTACAAGAAATTGTGGTTTTCTAAGACGGAAGGACTTCTAAAGGTCAAATGGATGTGTAGTTTTCATAGTTCATCCACACTATATTTTTGACATAATTAAAGCTCTTTAGATTTGCAGTTAAAATCTGTTGGAAATGTAAAGTTTTGCCGACATTAAAGTCAACACTGGCTTTCTGGTTTCCCTGCAATGGACTGGGAAAAAGAAACGAATATTCTTTCCAGAGAGATGTCAGTGATAAAGAAAATGTCAGTAAAAATACTAAAACAGCATGTTGCAGCAGCTTTCTGTCAGATAGGGGGAAAGGTAAAAATGTTCTATCATGTCCAACAAGGTGTTCTTTTTGAGATTTAAAGATCACTGCGCAACTTTAAACATGTTTGTCACTTTCCCCTGACTGTAACTATCTGTAGCTTCACAAGAACTTTATCAGCTTGGTAAAAGAAGTCCATTCCCATTTATCTCAGCCAAGTTCCCTTCAAAGCCAACAAATAAATTACAGTGTACATTTGATACAAATTGATTTCTTAACTCAAATAACAATGTTGTCCTCCCGGTCAGGCCATGTGTCACTCATTCGCAGGTCTGAGTGAAAGGCTCAATCTGTCTCTCTGACAGAAATAGTCCTGACACATCTTGCCAAGGAATGTTAATAATCCCAACCCAGCCTATGCCTTTGTGGACAAGCTATGATAAGAAAAATCAGTCTCTCCTGTCAGACGTTGTGAAGGCCTGATCTGTGTTCGCTCGAACAAACCATTGGGCTAGGAGCTACTGTCCCATTTCATGTAGTAAATGAGAGAAAATAAGATCCAGTACTGTGGTAAAGAAATGATCACTGTGATGAAGCTGAAGTGAAACCATTGAATATCTCAAGCTGATCTTATCTACTGCCACAGAAATGAGATATTGGCAGGAGCCGTTGAGTTTGTTACAGCTCAGGAGGTTAAAAAGGTTGGGAGGCAGGCCACAAGCTAATTGGATTTGCCTGGGCTTGATAAACAGTGGTAACACAATTGCCAGAAAAATGCATACAATGTGAGGATTTTTTTGGGAGGGGGAATGCTTACATTAGAAAACAATGCAGTTTACTGTTGGTAGTTTTTGTCTTTCCAAGCTTCTTACCACAGCATCCTCAAATAATGCTTTTGTCAGCCATTTTAATCAAACCATGTTTTAATCCCTTTGACCTTTAAAAGTCTTTCCATCTTAGCAACCAATTCCATGTCTAATCATTGAAAAATTTGGAGAAATTGTAGAGAGATGCGATACACCACTGAATCTTTCAAGTCAGTAATTTTAAAAATCGTCTGTAATGACAAATAGTAGGTAAATGTTCTCAGTATACTTACATAAGAATATACAAACAGTAAGCACTAAAAATCTGAAATGAAACTTCTGGAAAAAGATTGCAAATGTAAATAAAAAGCAGTGGTTTATGCTTTTAGTAGAGACGCTTCATCAGCATTCTGCGAATGTACTGATGAAAAGTTCATACCTGAAAGACTAACCTTGAATTTCTTTCTTGATGAATTCCTATTTATTTCCAGGAGGTTTTGCTTTGATTTGTGTTATCAATAAATATTTGTTGCTAAGACAGATATAAGCAGATAGAGTTGCATCAGAATAACCTTGCATAGAGAGTACACTTCTGGAAGTATCACTTTCTTTTCCCTGTTAAATGAAAATCGAAGTTTCAGACTGTAATAAAATGTTTATAAATTGGGATTTTTTGTTTTCAATTGGGTAGTAGAACTTAAGTAGTTTGAAGAATACACATTTTTCATAAATGAGTTTCAAGATTGGATACACTCGCGCTCGTTTTCAGTTTAATTTATTAGGTTTCTGGTTTTGATTAATTTTAACCCTCAACTCAGGCTGGAGAGGTGCAAGAAGGACTATACAACCAACCTCCAACTTGCCCAGATCTAGCTTTAACAGAGACAAGCATGGGAATGGGAATTAACTTGCTCTTGAGAGGTGGATTCACTGTTAAAAATGAGGCTGTTTGCCTGAAAGGTAATTTTTAATGGCTGACAGCAGATTTTTCAGCAATCTCCCCACACACTTGTTCATTTGGTGGAAGGTGGAATTTTGAATAAAGTACAACATTTATGATTAGCATGCATTAGTCACAATTGTTTTTTTAGAAATAAGATGACAAATTGTACTGTATCTGTTTGAGGGTGTGCATCATACTTTCAAAGTAAAAAGGGGTAAGTTTAAGGAGATGGGAGAAGCAAGTCTTTTTACATAGAGGATGATGAGTGCCTGGAATGCATTGCCAGAGGAGGTGATGCAATGTTTAAGAGGTATCTTGGCAGATATTTGAGTAGGCAGGGAATAGAAGAATATGGACTACATAGAGGAGAAAGGTTTTTAGTTTAAAAGGGCATGATTTTTCGGCACAGTCTTAGTGGGCCTGTTCCTATGCTGTACTGTTCTTTGTTCTTTGTTCAAAGATTCTGATTCTAGCAGATAAGGGACAAGTAATATTTGCGCCACACATAAGCAGAGCAGCACCCAAGGGAAAAGATGGAATCTAACTATCTCCCCTTTACATTCAATGGCATTACTACAGCAGAATCTCTAATCATCAGCAACTTCACATCTGTATGTTGGAATGCTCTCCATTGCCTGCATAAGTACAATTTCACATCACTGAAGAAGCTCTTTTCAGGACAAACCAGTCTGTTTGATTGGTACCCTATCCATCACATCTATAAACATTTTCCCTTCTATCATTGCACTGTCCTCTTGAAGCCAAATGCTGATTTGGAGCTATATCACTATTGTTGCTGAAACAAAATTCAAAGAAATTCTCCATTGCATATCGTGACTCAAAAGCAGCAACTCAGGAAGGCAGCTCACCACTACCTTCCTATTAAAAATGGAAAAGAAGTGCTGATTTTTCCAGTGACACCCACAATCTTGACTTTATATCTGAAAAAGAATCAGCGATAACATTTACTGACTGTTAGCTAAATGAGTAATTAGATACAATGGAGAATTATTGAAGATGCTTTAAAAAAGTTGTCATATGGAGAATACATAATTAAATGAGGCCTCTTGTGGTGCAGCAGTAGTGCACCTACCTCTGGATCAGGAAGCTTGGGTTCAAGTCCCATGTGCTTCAGAAGTGTGTCAAAACAATTAATTCAAAAATATCAACAATGTAATTAATGAACTTAGCAGGGATTAACACTTGTTAAACTCCATGTTGATGGCTAAACTCACTTTGTTAAAATTGAACCTCTCCCCTTTTATGAAACTCACCCAACAAACTAACCATTGCGAAAGCCCAACGTGGATACTTGAGTGGGTACCGGGTGAAATCAGCTGACTGCTTATTCTGAACAAGCTCTGTGTTGGAAACTGGGTACCAATATCCCAGGGCATGCTCTGTGGGCACTGGCCACATGGGCCCATCCAGACATTGGCATTCGCTTTGTGCCAAGCTGTACAAACCCTCATGGTACATCTTGAATTGACTTAAAATATTCTTATGCAAATCAATGCTGCACCTCAGGCTTTACTGGCAACTATCATGTAATGCTGAAGCAAGGGTTCTGTACCCTCAGGGATATTCACCCAGCTCATGAACTGGACCAGGCTGCATCTCCAATCTCTTTGTTTGCTCACATACCACTCACTCCATGTCTATCTGGATACTCACAGCATTCCTGCCTTACATTGCCTTGTCTTGCCTCTTTCTCTCCTCAGTCAGAGAAACCTTGGTTATGTTGCTTCTTTCTTGTCATGCCATCCAGTACAGACTTACAGCCAGGAATGCCTGGCTCCCACAGAGACTGGCACTCCTCTGAATGGCTGAGAATACTTCAACCCAGTTGGTAAATTTGGACCAGGTTGGTAATGCCATGGTCTCCACTGCTGGTTCTGGAGGAGGAGGGAATCCTACCCAGCAGGATCTCCAGGATCCTGACTGTAAAGCAAGGTGCCAATTTTCCCCTGTCTGCCGTGTCCTGGGCAAATGTCATGAATTGTGGGGGGCAGCTCCATACCGACAGGTTGGAAATCTGATGTGAGAAATACCATAGAGGTATGGTAGATAATTAATCAAGCAAATGTGGTAAGGTGCAGCAAGAAAACTTGTTAGGCCTCACAGCTAGAATTCCTTGATACAAATTGATGTTACTTGCACTTCACCAAAAAAATTCATCCCAATATGTTTATCTAAACAATGTTCAATTTTTATCACGAATGCAGAGACAGATGCATCGGCAACACGTTATGAATACTTGAATAGGAGTTAATATAAAGAAGTGAGCAAAGGACTCAGAAAATGGTAGGGTGTTAAATAGTGAGGAGGATAACTATAAGCTGTTGAGCTGGGCAGAACATTGACAAATTGACTTCAACTGAAAAGTGAGGTAATGCTCTTGGGGAGGGCTAACAAGACCAGGGATTACACTTTAAATAATAGGACCTTAGAAATTTCTGAAGATTAGGGGGACCTTAGTGCACATATTCATAAATCCCTTTTGGTAGCGAGGCTGGTTGATAAAGTAGTTGAGAAGGCATGTGGGATGTTTGCTTTTATTGGACAAAGTATAGAATACAAGAAAAGGGAGGCTATACTGGAATTGTATTAAAATTCTAGTTAGGCCACAACTGGAGTACTGCAGAAGTTCTGATTACCACATTCTTGGAAGAATGTGATTTCATTAGAGAAAGTGAACATAGAACATAGAACATTACAGCGCAGTACAGGCTCTTCGGCCCTCGATGTTGCGCCGACCTGTGAAACCAATCTGAAGCCCATCTAACCTACACTATTCCATTATCAACAATATGTTTATCCAATGACCATTTAAATGCCCTTAAAGTTGGAGAGTCTACAACTGCTGCAGGCAAGGCATTCCATGCCCTTACTACTCTCTGAGTAAAGAATCTACCTCTGACATCTGTCCTATATCTATCGCCCCTCAATTTAAAGCTATGTCCCCTCGTGCTAGCCGTCACCATCCAAGGAAAAAGGCTCTCACAGTCCACCCTGTCTAATCCTCTGATCATCCTGTATGTCTCTATTAAGTCACCTCTTAACCTTCTTCTCTCAGCTTCAAGTCCATCAGCCTTTCCTCATAAGACCTTCCCTCCATACCAGGCAACATCCTGGTAAATCTCCTCTGCACCCTTTCCAATGCTTCCACATCCTTCTTATAATGAACTGTACGCAATACTCCAAGTGCGGCCGCACCAGAGTTTTGTACAGCTGCAACATGACCTCACGGCTGTGAAACTCAATCCCTCTACCAATAAAACCTAACACACCGTACGCCTTCTTAACAACCCTATCAACCTGGGTGGCAACTTTCAGGGATCTATGCACATGGACATCGAGATCTCTCTGCTCATCCACACTACCAAGAATCTTACCATTAGCCCAGTACTCTGTATTCCTGTTACTCCTTCCAAAGTGAATCACCTCACACTTTTCTGCATTAAACTCCATTTGCCACCTCTCAGCCCAGCTCTGCAGTTTATCTATGTCCCTCTGTAACCTACAACATCCTTCCGCACTATCCACAACTCCACTGACTTTAGTGTCATCCGCAAATTTACTAACCCATCCTTCTACACCCTCATCCAGGTCATTTATAAAAATGACAAACTGCGGTGGCCCCAAAACAGATTCTTGCAGTACACCACTAGTAACTGAACTCCAGGATGAACATTTCCCATCAACCACCACCCTCTGTCTTCTTACAGCTAGCCAATTTCTGATCCATACCGCTAAATCACCCTCAATCCCACGCCTCCGAATTTTCTGCAATAGCCTACCATGGGGACCTTATCAAACGCTTTACTGAAATCCATATACACCACATCAACAGCTTTACCCTCATCCACCTGTTTAGTCACCTTCTCAAAGAACTCAATGAGTGCATAGGAGGTTTACCAGGATGCTGCACGGGCTGGGAAATCTGAGCTACGAAGCAAAATTGGATAGACTGCTATTGTTTTCCTTGGAAGAGCAAAGGCTGACAGGTTCCTGTTAGAGGTGTAAAAGATTATGAAAGACATAGATAGCGAGTATGGGAAGGCACTTTCTTTCCATTAGTAGAGGGGTCATTGTCTGAGACTGTCAATTTAAAGTAAGAGGTAGAAGGCTAAGAGGAGAGTTGAGGAGAAATTGTGTTTGAGGCAGAAACTCTCATAATGTTTAATAAGTATTTAGGTATTCACTTGCATTGCCATAACCTCAAGGGCCGTGGGCCAAGAGCAAGAAAATGGCATTAATGTTGTTCGATGTTTGTTGACCAGTACAGACAAGATGGACCGAATGGCCTTCTATGTTGTAAATATCTATGAGTCTGTGGTGTATGTCATCAGCATTTAGAGGAGTTTTAAAATTAGTAAGATTGTCAATATATTTGTTCAGCTTCTGAGTGATGTTAATACTATTACATTTCAAAGTTGAGTTAATGATGATGAGGTAGTTGAGTATTTGGGAATCAAATGAGAACTTACTTTATGCTTGATGCCCTAAGTATCTTCCATCTGAGTAGGATTTCAGATAACTAGATTATACATTTGCTAGTCACCAATAATAAATACTCTTTGTACAATACAGTGAACTATTTGCAATAAACAAAACAGATTTTTCTGTAATGTATAATTTAATGTTTTTATAATGCTGTGACACTTGAGTACTACCATGTAATTATAATGACTAATCAAGAAAAGATTTTTCCTTTAGAATCCACTTTTCAAAAATGAAGCTTAGTAACGTAATGGTCAGAATTTCACAAATTCCAGCTCGGAGAAACTAAATAAATGCATTTTAGTTGTGGAATGGACAAATTCAGCTACATATTCTTTCAGTGCAGAATTAGCTATATTTTTTGTAATAAATGGAAACATTTTGTTCCATAAAATTAATGAAGTGAACATGAAAAATTTGAGTATAATCAGGAAAACTGAGAATGACATAACCTGTTTGGGTGATATTTACAGAACCAACATCCAGAGTATGCGTAGTAGGAGCAACAACACTGAAACAAATTGAAACACAGAATGATAAAAAAAACTAACAAGCTTTAATCATGGGGAAGAAAATGAAAAAGAAAAGGGTGAAGAGAAACAAATCTATTAATTGCAGACTTTTTAAAATTTTTATAATAAGCATTATATTGTGTGTGTATATGCACGATTAAAAAAGTGAAGATGAGAACGTGCAGTCAAAACTGATCACTTGATGGTTGGTGTCAGCAGGCACTCTTTTTGTACAAAGGTGTGCACAACTGTACTTAAAATGTTAATAAGAGTGTGTCATATAGTAATGGCAAATTATGCAATGATATTGGTGAAAGAAATCTTGCACAGGCAAGTGCATTTTGCAAATCCATCTGAATTTCTTTCTGAAATTTTGTGTAGTGCATAAGTCAAGATCATTAATATATCAAGAAAACCAACCATCTTGGAACCTGATGTGCTCTTATATTGATTGTAGAAGTGCTGAGCATGTGACAAAGTCGGCAAAATAATAATGTGCTTTCATTATTAGAAGATAAGATTAAAGGATACAATGTTAACTGGGAGGATGGTAGGCACATCTTGCTGTTGTATTTGGAGTACCGTGTCATAGGAATATTACCTCACTTCCTGCCTACAGAGAAGTTATGATTGACAGCAGGTTATTGTTACTAAAAGATTTTTAACCACTGAAGATGTTTTTTAAACAAGGGCTAACATTCACAGTTCTTTAGTCTTCTGGCACTACTCCTGGGTTTACAGAAGGTCAGAAAATTATGTCCACTACCTCTGCAATTTCCATCCTTACTCCTCTCAGAATTCTCAAATACTTTCCTCAATTCTGATTGACAGGTCAACTTTAATAGTCATTTAAATTTGATTAATAGTCAGTCTAACCAATGCCTCCTCATTATCAATTTTTAGTCCATCCAGTATTTCACTTATCTCATTTTTCACTACAACTTTGGTAGCATTTTCTTCCTTGGCAAAGGCAGATAAAAAGTATTCAGTTAATGAATTAATCATGCTCTCTACTTCCTAGCATAGATTTATTCTGCCCCTTAATCTTGTTGCTACCTTTTTGCTATTTATTTGCTCATAGGATACATTCAGAATTTTGACTTTGAGACACTATGGTTAAATTTATTCCAACGAGTCAACTCATTAAGTATGTGGCCTTATTTGTGTCATCAGATATATTTATTATTTCAATGGATTTTCAAAAACTAAATCTTTTTTCATTACAAAATAAATGCTGTAATAGTAAAACAAAGTTCTCTGATGCTTCTGGATCATATTTCAATGCACAAATAAAAATATAGAGCTGCTTGGTGTAGATTGTGTTGAAAAGTAATCCTGATAACCTTGTCTCAAGTTTAACATTTTGTGTGGGAAAATTGGTCTTTCTAGAGGTTGAACTTTGAGTCATCAACTTGTAATTCAAATGGTGAGTGATGGGCAACATATCTTAATGTCATGGAAAAGCACTTCCCTGGATTGATAACCCTGCCATTATGTGATGTGACACTGATAGTAAGCAGCTTACAGCATTCTGTAGTTAGAAATAGAGAGGGAGGTGATATACCTCCCTTGGTATCACAGAAAAGGAAAAAACTTGACATCCCACAACAGTAATATTTTTTCACATTGTTAACTTACATATTAAAGATATAATGCTGTGTATCTGTTATAAATCCATTTTTAAAAAATCTTTGCTTGAGGATTATTACCAGGATTATTGAGGTTGTTACCAGGCAGATTCTACCAGCAAAATGAGGCTGACCATTCCACTGGTCAAACCTCAGTAAGGAATAAAAAGTAAAAACGAATTTAGTACTAAGTAATTTTAATCAACCTGTTCAGCCATGTTACGGTACATACCTGTGGCAAGTAAGACTAGAATCTTAGCCTTGGGCCCAGAGGTAAGGATACTACTACTGCATCACAAACATCTTAGGAATTGAGCTTTAAAACATCTTAGATGATTACAGATTGCCCACAGCCAATGAAAAATACAATATGGAACAAACTGATAGCCTAGAGGTAGGATCTTCTGTAATGCATTCCAAGCCTGACTTCAGGTGGGCTGGAAAGAATTAATTTTCTTTGGGGTGATGGGTCAGGTTGTCTACTTTGATCACATGCTTTTCTGGCTATTATTTTTGCATACCCGTGGAGTATGGTGAATCATATGGCATGGCTGGGACCTTCTGGGCCAAAGATCCTGTGGCATGTTTAAAGATCATCGGGAGTAGACCTTCATTCTTTACTCTGTCAGTTTGCCCCACAAAAGCCCAGAGTTGTCTCAGATAAACCAAAAAGTCTTGCAGTGCTAGGTAATGTCTCACTGGAGGTTGCCTCCAAACCATTCAGGCAAGAAGGAATGTTTGCTTTCCCAGGATGGTAACAGGGGCCCACCATGTCTGACTAACTCCATGTTGACAGAAGGAGCAACGGAGGACAGTAGCCATGTAAGGCACAGCCGACCCTGTCTTCAGTGACATGAGAGGATGAATAGTATGCTGCACTCTGAAAGGCCTGTATTACACCAAATGCAAACTTATGTTCATAGGTGCATGAAGCAATTGCACAGGGCTATCACACAGGGAACTGGGTGGAAGACATTGCTATCATATGCATCAAGTTAACTGATTGTGTGTGAGCTTAGAGTATGGTACTGCATGCATGACATTGCTAGTGGGTCTTGCACATGTTTGGAATGTGCAGTAAAAGAGAAATGCTGCAGAAGATTCACCATTGGGTCTGTGATCTTTCATCAGAATGAAAAAAAGTTAAACATACAATAGATTTTCAGCAAAGTGCTAGTCAGACAAGGACAGAACAGAAAAGATGGCTAAGGTTTTAATAGGCCAGATATATCTTAGTAACAGAGATGACATAATGTTTGAGTATATTTTTTATGGCACATTAATCTAACTTCTGGACAAGAAAAAACAACATTTATTCAGCAACTTTAACTGTTCAAATGCCCCGTAGAATATTTTTCTCACTAGTAAGAGACACACTGGGACTGACAACACTTGGGTGCTGTCATCACATACTGTCACAACAATTACAGTGAGGGTGTTCAGTACCCATGTCCACATCTCTCAATACTCTTCTCTGGCTGCAGGAGAAGAACATGCGGATAAAGGAATGCCAATCGGAATCCTAACCCCTTCTGATGAAGAGGTGACCATTCTAGCATGAGAGCAAGGTGATTTGGACCCTGTCATAGGGCAGATTGGACTTGTTTGACTACCTTGTAAGATTACTTCCAGTCTTCTAATCCCAGTTGCACATGAAGCCGCAACTACTTATATACATCTTGTGTAAGGGTAGCAGCTAATGAAACTAATTAATCTTTATGTTCTACGCAGCATCCAGAGCTAGGCATAAGAGGAGAAATCCCCCACACTCTCCTCCACCTTCAGCTCCAAAAATATCTCTAAAGGGGAAGGGTTTGGGTCCTCTATCTAGAGTAGATTTGGGGTCACAACTGACTGATAGCAGCACTGACACAAGCAGTTGATGGAAGAAGTTAAGACCAAAGTGTCAGGCACTCAGTGGTCTGCTGAGTGGCTCCTGTTGAGCCCTGTCCAAATGACAAGCCTTCAGAGTCAATCATTAATGACATGTTAGAGTTGCAGAGATAAACAAGAGATCATCAGGCAGCAGTGCCAGAGACTTTGTAATTTCTGTGATGGCAGAGTAGTCTGCCCAAAATCTGTCTGAAGTCTTTGCTCCAGCATGTGACTACATGGGTGCACTTGGTGGCAGCCACCAAGGGAGCCAAATCTAGCAGAATAATCAATATCTGCCAGATATGTGATTATTTGGTCCAGGGATACTCTCATTCAATGTCTTAGAAAGTGAAGGGAGAGAAGCAGCATAATCTCTCTTAAGGCACATGCACAGGGAGCAGCTGCAACAGCCAGATATCCACGGATTGTGATGTCAATATACTCTAAGTGTCCTCTGCCATTGCACAAGTGGCTCCATTGCCTCCATCAATTTAGATGAGTAGGGTGCATCTTCACCAATGCAGGAAGACCCTCACCAGACCAGAGTCTTCTTACCCCAGGACCACAATAGAATGGCTTTCTATGTCTTCTGAAGAAAGCCAATGTAACACTAAACAGGCTTAATGCCTTTTAGTACCAATCTCTGCCTGAAACTATTGACTGTCTTATCTTTAGCTGCATTACTGAAGCTTTCATTGCACTACTCCTGCCTGCACTGGACATTGATCCTCCAACGAACCAGTCTCTTCTAATGTCCCTCATTAGTTGGCAGGCCATGATTCAGAATGGTACTGCCAGACTGTTATTATACGGTGAAGGTTTACATCATGTATCCCTTGCTGTTTGTTGTATTTATGACATGGACTTAAAACATGGAAGGTACAAGTGGAAGATAGTAAGAACTGCCAATGCTGGAGTCAGACATAATACAGAGTGGAGCTGGAGGAACACAGCAGGCCAGGCAGCATCAGAGGATCAAGAAAGTTGACATTTTGGGTCAGGACCCTTCTTCAGAAATGGTAAAAGTAGGAATTTTGCAGAAGACACAATAATTGACCAGATAGTTGATCATGAAGATGAAGGCTGTTAACTAAAGGGATGATATCAATTGTTTAGTTGTGTGGGTGGAAAAGTGCCAATTGGAATTCAATCTGGTAGAGTACAATGTTGTACATTTGGAAAGGACAAATGAAGAAAAGCAATACACAATGAATGGGAGGGCACTGAGAAACATGAATGAAGTAAGAGAACTTGGAATGCAAGCCTTGAAGGTGAAGGGGCAGGTAGATACAGTGGTAAGACTGGCATTTAGAATGCTTTCATTCATTGGGTAAAATATTGAATACCAAAGTAGTGAGGTAATGCAGGAATTATATAAGACACTGATTAGGCCACGGCTGGAGTTTTATAGTTTTTATCATCACACTATAGGTAGGACATTAATGCTCCGAACAGCGTACAGAGCAGATTTACAAAAATGTTGCTGGGGTTTAAAAATTGCAGCCATGAAGCAAGATTTGATATACTGGCAGTGTTTATTTAGAATATAAGATGCTGAGGGCTGAATTAATTGAGATGCCCAAAATAATAAGGGGCTTGAATAAAGTGGACAAAGAAGAATTGTTTCCCCTCATGGAGGTGTCGAATTTCAAGGGGCACAACTTTAAGATGATTGGTCAAAGGATTAGTGAGGTCATGAAGAAAGTCTTTTTTTACCCTGAGTGTGGAATTTGCTGTCCAGGTTGGCGGTAGATGCAGAAACCCTCAATTAATTCATAAGGAACCTGGATTTGCACTTGATATATCGTAACTTTCAAGGTTACAATACTGGGAAGTGGGTTTATAATGGGCAGCTAGTTTACTCAGCCAGAGCAAAGCAGACGGGATGGATGGTCTTTATCTGTTCTGTAACTTTTCTATGGTTCTGTGTTTCCATGGTACCATTAGGAATCTGAAGTTTGACATCCTGTACAATTAGGCTTCCTCTCACAACTTTCTCTCTGCTCCAACCTGGCCCAAAAGATACATTGAGGTTCCACAATTATTAATGAACTAAATATCAAGTTGAACGATATATTATGTGTAACTGTCAGATAAGTTTTGGTCTGCACACCTGAAGAATTGTAGTGTATTTTTCTTGAAACAACCATCGAATTGTTTGTGTTCAGCATTAACTGAAATATTTATTCCAGATCTGAGCATGAGATGTTAGAGAGTGCCCAGGAAAGATTTATGATCGCGGTTCAAGGGAGGATGGAACACAGTTACTTGGATAGATTGCAGAAGTTGGGGTTGATCTTCTTAGTGAGCTGAAAGTTGAGAAGAGATTTGATTGAAGCATCAAAAATTGAGACAGAGTAGGTAAAAGAAAATTGTTCCAATTGGTGACAGAGTTGAGAATCAGAAAGCATAGGGTTAATACGATTGGCAAAAGAGCCAATGATGACTTGACGATTTTATAAAATTTAGAATGTATGGTTTGGATCTGGAAGGTACTGCCTGAGAATGTGATGGAGGTAGATTCAATCATGGCTTTCAAAAGAAAACTGAAAAATGACAAGGAAAATGACAAAGAAATAGGACAAGTGAAGTAACAGTATCTTCAACCTCCTTTGTAACCCATGGATGGATCTTTCTCCTTGAATTTTTCTTTTTGAATGGAATTTATTTTTGTTGAATCGATTTTATTTTTAATTGCTTTTAAATGTTTCCCACTGTTTATTTACTGCTGTACATTTAAGTCTAGTAACCTAACCAACATTAGCCAGTTCTCCCCTCATACCTTGTAACTGACTTTGTTTAACTTTAAGACTTTTGTTTGTGACTGGAGTATGTCATTTCAAACTTAATGTTGAATTTAGTCATATTATGTTCAGTATTTTCCAAAGGATCTTTTATTATGATGTTACTGATTAAAGCTGCCTTACTGCACAATACTGAATTTGAAATAGCTTAATCTCTAGTTAGCTCAAACCATAAGAAACTATGATTAAACATTCTGCAAGCTTATCTTCCAAACTACCTCTGCCAATTTCATTGATCAAGTCTATTGGAAGACTAAAATAGCTCTCAACTGTTAAATTGCCTTTGTAACAAACTCATTTATTTTCTTGTTTAATGCTCTGTCCAACATCTGCCCTAGTAAATACACTGCTATAACTAACTGTAAACTACTTTCACCAGCATTTTATGGCTTTTGCTATTCCTAATTTCCACTCCGGCTGATTCTAGTTTCTGATTTTCTGAGCTACGATCTTTTTCTCGTTAACATCCTTATGTCCTCATTTATCATCAGGCTAATATTCTTCCTTTTCCATTTTGCCTTTTTTTTTTGAAAGGCTGTATCCCCTAAAATATTTATTTCCCAGCTTTGGTCATCTTGTTATCATACGTTTGTTATGGTGATTAGACTTAAACTGTTTAATTCTATTTGTGCCAGTAGTTCATCAACTTTAATACAAATGTGCCATATATTTGGATAAGGCAAGTACAATTGTATGTTTTATTATTATTCCCTGCTTGGCTTTTCCTCTCTTTTACACTATTACTATTCAAATTGGTGTCCCTTCCTGTTCAGCTCAGCTTGTCTTTACCTGCATTGGTATGTTATTCTATTGTCTGAAGTTTTATCTTTGAATTTCAAGTTCCCCCTTCACTCCTGCCTTTCTCCCTTTCTGTAAGTTTTAAGACATTTTCCTTACTTTTGACTACATTTGCTAATACACTCATATATTTGCATATCCTGTCCCTACTTGACACAAATCGGTTACTGTATCCCTGTACTGTACTATTGCCTTGTTCTTTCTCTTTAACTTACCAAATCTCCTCTCACATTGACTCTCTCCATTCTTCATCTACCACCACCCACATCACCTACCCCACCACATCCTCCCTATCTCTCTGATGCATTGCAATGTTCAAAGTTCAGACTGCAGCTCCTCAACATGAAGCCAAGGTTACTTAATCTGCAGACACTTACTGCATTTGTGGTTGCCTTGGATTACATTGGTGTCTGTCAGCCCCTACAAGCGGCAACACATAACCTGCTTGCCAATTTTATTATGCTTTATTTAACTAACTAGGCTCCAAGAGCAGGAACGTTGCTTAACTGTTATCTTAATTATATTAACCATGCTACAATTATTCCAGGACATCTTGCATGGGCAAATACCAAGGGTTACCAACTTCCAGTTGCAGTATAAGACCAATGTTTTTTAATATTCAGCAAGGGAACTGAGAACTGTTGTAAAAGACTGGTCAAACATATAGATTTCTTGGTGATCTATTCATGTAAAATGCAAGTGGAATATCAGCAGTAGGGTCATCAGTAACCGTGATGACAAAGGCGTGAGGCAAACTTCATGTATCCATACAAATAGAATATTTAAGTCCAATAGCTAGTTGTTGTAACCATGAGATAAACTGTAGAATCATGTAAAAAATCAATTATTTTATCACCATATTTTAGCTGCAGTTACTAGCATACATATTCATTTTTGCAATCCCTTGAGGAAAACTCAAAGACCTTACAAAGATGCATTCTGTGAGATCTCAGGCTAGTTGACAATGAAAGCATTAAATACATTATTACAATTCCAAACTCCATACGCTGACTTTGGTTAATAGTCAAAAATCACAAGACACCAGGTTATAGTCCAACAGGTTTATTTGAAATCACAAGTGCTCCGAAAGCTTATGATTTCAAATAAACCTATTGGACTATAACCTCGTGTTGTGTGATTTTTGACTCTTTCCACCCCAGCCCAACTCCAGCACCTCCATATTTTGGTTAATATTATTTTAGTGAAACAAGAAATAGTCATTCTCTGGTATGGTTCTAGTAGTAGTGCTTTACATTAAACATGAAAAGTACATTAAGTGAAATTCAGAACAGTTATACTGGTGCTGGATCGAGGCAAAAGTCTTGAACAGCATCTAGCAAACATTCACAAATCTGAGTGGTTGATCACGAAGTTCGCTAAAGGTTTATACATGTGCAGCTAGGTTGAAGCTTGGAGACATCCCAAATCTCTGAGAAGTGCCATGGAATCCCTACAGTGTGGAAAGAGGGCATTTAGCCCATCAAGTCTGCACTGACCGTCCTAAGACCATTCCACCCTATCCCTGTAACTCCTGCATTTTCCATGGCTAATCCACCTAACCTACACATGTCTGGACATTACAGGGCAATATACCATGGCCATTACACCTGACATGCACATCATTGGACTGATGGAGGAAACCAGAGCACCTAGTAGAAACCCACATAATCACCCAAGTCTGGAAAATAACCTGTGGTCCTGACACAGTGAAGCAGCTGTGACAACCACACCACCCTGTGTCATGGCTTCTTCCAACATTATTTATTCCTTTCCTTATAGATAAAATGTGGTATGTATGTAGAGAAAATTCCAAGGACAGTGATAAAATAGCAAATAAGATAAAGGGAACACATATTTAAAGATATAATGTTAGGCATTCCCTTTGAAAAAAAAATCTTTTCCTGTAGGCTTTTTGCAATTGTTTGAAAAGCTGACTACCCCATTTATTTTTCTCAGTCAATGTGATGCTTTCTAGGTGTTGTAAAGACAGGCAAGTACTATTCAATGAATGTATTTCAATGCAAATTCAAAATCCTGTTTTATTCTCCTCTCTCCTCAGCAGCAACACAAGTAATAATCATTAATGTATAATCTTTGCTGCTTTAAAAACTGGTAGTGAAAATATTGCATGTAATATCAGCAACAAGATCCATATAAACTCCCTTAGAAGAATAATGAAATAGGTCAGTATATGTAAGCTTTGCAACTACGATGTTATGAAGATGGATATGGTGGTGCAAACAATGGTGTTAATTAATCCTTGTCTGGAGTATAACACCTGTCTGTAGGCTATCTTCTGTGTTAGCTTTGACCCTTTGTTTAGCCAATAAGAGGAAAAAGAGCTACAAAGCAATATAAACAACACAGTGTAGGAATATATGAAGGTCACAGGCTCTGAATTGTTCTAGGATATTTCATAATGCTTTATCTGATATAACACATTGGAAAAAAATCAAAATTCACACAAATGACATTTTTAAAGAACAATTGTCAGCAAACAACTGCATTTTCTGCAGCAACAGAAGTATTCTTCTTTAATGTGGCCATCTGGGATTAAATTGGTAAAACTGTCAATAATGCCAAAATTAACACAGTGAAGTGTCAATAAAATACATGAATCAGTGTTAAGTTGTCAGCCGTTTCTAGTTTCATTCGTGCAGCACATTAATTAGTTACATTAATTATACTCTGGACATCGGATGTAAATGAAGATGAAAGGTTTCAACCTCTATTAAGCTAGTTTATAAACTACTTATAAAATTTAAATATGTGTAGTGTGTTGAAAAAAATGAGACTGGAAAAATACAGACTTCAAAAAAAAAATCACACATCACCTTTCCACATGTATGTTAGAAAAGAATGGTTAAAGCCATGAGAGTTTCAATGGATGATATAAACACTTAATTTTACTTTATTACCCACTGGCTTAAGTTTTGCCTCCCAGATGACAGACCTGCAGTATCTAGAGAAATCAGTCTTCTTATCAACGAACTCTGACAAAACCATCCTCCCTTACTATAATAAACTATGATAGAAGCTGTGTTCCATCAGGAATTGAGTTTATGAAAGTTACTCAAACGTCATCCAAAGAATTTATGGATCTTGGTTATAATCAGCTTTGGGCACTTCTTAGGAAAAGAAATCACATTTTGAAGATTCAAAGGTCTCCTAAATAGCCCAGGGGAATTGACCTTGCATCCCATTAGAGATGAAAACTCACTGCTGTAAGGATTCTGTCAGAGGTAAAACAATTCAACCTGTAATCTTTTATGTCTGCAACTCTCTCTGTATAACTCCTTTCAATCTTTTGAATGAAATCTTAATATTGCTTAAAAACCTAAATTTACCTTCATTTGCTGTTTAAAAAAAGTGTTCAAGGACAAAATTTTGCCGTCTGACTTTTTGACAATACAATAAAGTATCAAAAATTTGTCAAATGTAAGAATGTTAGCTATGCAAGGGTTAACAGAGAGATCTGTTGTCACTGGCCTTCCTGTCTCTATGCAGCTGAATATTCTCTTTATGACAGTTTAAATCAAAGTAGTTACAGAAGAATTCCATTCTAAGCATACAGCAGAGTGCTAACATTCATCTTCAAATGACATCTGTTGAGAAATTTCAATAACTTAATGGTTATAAGACTTGTGAGGGATAATAGAGAGATTATAACATAAAAAATGCAGAACCCTCATGGGGAAATGGCTTGCATAAACTTTTGATTTTTGTAATTCAAAGTAATGCAGTTTCTGACACTCGAGAGACAGAACAGTTATGGTGTGCAATAAGCATTTAAAGGCTGATGTATAACAGATTTCACTGGTGCCAAAAGTAGGCACTGTGTATTATCATTCAAAAACATTATGCTGCCTCCATCTAATGGAAGTTGCACTGGAATTTCTTTTTGGAATTTTGTTTTCTACTTCTTTTCCTTTTCCTTTTTTAAGGGTGAGAACTATGCTGTGGTATGATATAATTCCCTAGGCGCAGGCAGACCCATTTTATATGATCAAAGTGGCATTTCTTGTAATGTTCAAGGGGTAATGAACTGTGGAAGGTAGCATAGTGGAACCTGGATTTTCACATTTTGCTATTTTTTTTTGAGCAGAAGTCACTAGATTGTAAACTAAAGACTGAAATCTTTTTTGACTTTCAAGCCTCCAGCTGAGGACCATGGTGGCCCATTTTAGCACTCCTTTATTTTCTACCAAAATCAGCTAACTAACAGAAACCAAATGCTCTGAACTATGTACCACATTGCATATCAGTTCTTAATTGTGCCATTGTGAAATCTTGGACATGAAGTATCTCTTGGAAAAAAACAGTGTATAGCGCATAGCAATTTTAAACAGAATGTCTCATTATTAGCAAGAATGTGATAGGATTTTGAATTGAACTCACAATATTTTCCTTTGTATGAATATTATTATTCAGAAATTACACATGAATTTAGATTGATATAGTAATATCTATGTGAGATCTATGTTTCAGTTTACTTTTACTTTTACACATTTCTGAGGATGAATTGCTTAAATTTGATCATTTTTATTGTCAATATACTGTGGATTTAATCATTAAAGTCTACAAGTTAGTATTGTTTGCAATTCGTTAGATGCTATTACCATTCTTGTGTTGTGAAAATATTAAATTCTAAAAATATTATTTATCATCATAATGTATATTTTGGCAGCCATGATTATGCTTCAGATTCTGACTGAGCATTATGTCGTAATCTAGTCTACGGTGAGAACTTGCAGCATTCTTTATATGTCATTTTTTTCAATTTGAAGGTGATAAAAATGAAATAATGTCAGAATAATGATCTTATAGAGATCGAGACTACTCCATTATTCTTTCAGGAAGAATATGTTCATGTAGATTTTGAAAAGTTTTAAAATCATACTAATTACATTTCCATGACAATTGGTAGCGAGGCTTTCTTGAATACAATAGAGTAAGAAGAGGAATTGACATTAATCCAGGTTGCAATTTAGCAATTTGAATGTTGTATCAACTTCATTCACTCATACTGCCAAATTTAAATATCTCTCAAAGAAGTGAAAATGTATGAAAAAATATTTTTACTTCAGAATAAATATCTTTTCTAGGTGTCACGATACTGGATCTGAATTGTACTAACAACAATATTACACTTACACCTAATTCTATTTCTGTCAAATTTAGTAATGACATCAAGCTAGGTTCCCTGATGTTGTCTTTACCAGTCACTGCAAAAAACATGATTTTCAAAAATCCACAGAATTGTTCTAAGAAAAACATTAGTTATCATGAGAAACTAGTAGCTGGGGAGGAGCAGATGGATCTAGAGTTCCAAGTACATAAATAAGCAAAAACACTAGATTAAAATAACACAGCCAATAGCCCAAGAAGTCCGAATTACAGTAGGGTGGGAATTATGCTGCATATTAATATAACTCCACTTGGATCTCATCTACTGACTGTGTTAACACAAGGTGGTTGTCCCAAACCTTTGCTAAATGTTGAGGACAGCTCCAACTCTGTGTGGCCAGGAGGTTCTGACCTGATGTTTTGGTTCTTGGGTTGATGATTAGCACTTCCATGGCTTTTGCCCATCTCTCCAGTCACAGGAGCACTATCAGGAGAAAAGTCCACTGTTTGAACGGTCTACCATGGGGAATTATTGTTGAAAGAAAGGTACTGAGATCAGAAGTAGCATGTATACTGGGGTCAGTCAGACATTTGCTGATAAAGTGTGGGGAGGCTGGATGACCTGCGTTTGTTTAGCATGGAGTGGGCCAAAAGGCACAGGAATCAAAAAGTAAGCCCTTTGTTACCACACAGAATCCTGCAGCAAGGTATTAGAGCGTATCCTAATAAAATGGCAGCAACCTCAGGGGGAGACCTTTTTTTTACTGCAGGAATTGTGCCAAGGTTGGATGAATTGCTCAATACCTACCTTACCCACTTGGTAACATTCGAGTGAAAACACAAAGGTAATTGGCAAGTCACCCTCCACCATTTCAACTGATTTTAATTCTCTGCCTATACCCTACCCAACTTCCAGTCTGTTTGGGGCAGGTGAGTTATGGTTGGGATCATAAATGTCTATCTACTGGCCACCAGAATGGGCTCGCGTCCCTGGCCCCAATGGATCTTTAAAAGTCCATTGTTCACCCAGACATGCACTGTTAGTCTGAGGCTGCCCTGCATAGCCTTTCCCTGGTCATGGGCAGAGAAGGGATAATCGGCACCTCATTTTATTGGCAGGAACCTAGGTTATCTGATTTACACAGTGGTGCAGAGTTGTGTTGTCCACTACCCTCAGACCTGCAGTGGAGGCCATGATATCTGACAATGTCAACCAGATCTGCCTGTGTCAGCGCAGACTTAGCTGTTTTGAGGGATGCACAGCAGTGTGAGGAAAACAAAAAGTCAATAACCTGCCCCATTCCAAAAGAGTAAGTACCATCATGCTCTCTCCAATACTTCACACTCACTCTATCTATGCCACTTCACACATCTCTCACCAAGGTTCATGCTCTACTGCATCTACTAATGCCTCGAACATTTTCCCCCCTCCCTGTCACCTAGCGTAAACCCAGAACCACTAAAGCTCACTTGATCAGGACTCTTCCCCAACATCACCAAAAGTAACTGCAAAGGAATACAGCCTACAACAGTCCACAGAGCAGAAAGAGTGAATTCAGATGGAGGAGAACCAAACACACAGTTCCTCACCTTTTATGTGGAAAGAATCATGACTCTGATGCCCTGGGCTCCTGACTGACTGTGTCGAAGCCCTTGAACTGTCACCAGAAGCTGCCCATGACCTATTGCGCCAGGAGATTTGATTGAAGGCTTTCATCCTTGACTAAACTGAGGACTGCTGATAATCATGACAAGCTTTCTGGCTTTGTGTCCGCACTAAACTGAACAGCAATACTGTGAGCCTGGCATCTCTGGCTGAGGGAAAGACCTAAATTCTAATCAAGGCAATTCATGGATGATGTGAGCACACAGGTAAGCTTAAAGAGTGTGAGCCTTAAGGGACCAAGTGATCAGGGCAGAGATGTGACTTGATCCAATCTATGAGCTGGTTTCATGTCCCAAGAAAGCTAGTGGAATGCTGGCCTTTATATCTGGACTGGAGTACAAGGATGCAACAGTTATGCTGCAGTTATACAAAACTTCACAATTAACCCACTAAGACTTGGGGTTAGACCCCACTTGGATAACTGTGAACAGATCTGGGGACCACACCTAAGGAAGGATATATTGCCTATGGAGGCAGTGGGTTTACGATTTAGGTTCACAAGAATAATATCTAGACTTCAGGGGCTATGTTATGAGGCCAGATTATCCAAATTAGTCCCATTTTCCCTAGAATTCAGAAGGTTAAGTAGTGATCTGATTAAAGTCATAGAGTCATAGAGTCATACAGCACGGAAACAGACCCTTCAGTCCAACTCGTCCACACTGACCAGACATCCCAATCTGATCCACTCCCATTTGCCAGCATTTGGCCCATTTACTTCTAAATCATCCCTATTCATATACCCATCCAGTTGACTTTTACATGTTGTAATTGAACCTCAAGTCCTTTCCCCTCCCACCTTAAACCAATGCCCTCAAATTTTGGACTGCCTAACCTAGGAAAAAAAAAGCCTTGGCTATTCACCCTACCCACACCCCTCATGATTTTATAAATTTCTATAAGGTCACCCCTCAGCCTCAGGCACTCCAGTGAAAAACCCCCAGTCTATTCAGCCTTTCCCAATAACTCAAACACTTCAGTCCTGGCAACATCCTGTAGATCTTATCTGTACCCTCTCATTTTTAACAACATCCTTCCTATAGAAGGGTGACTAGATTGTACACTGTATTCTAAAAGTGGCCTCACCAATGTCCTGTACAGCTGTTACATGACATCCTAAGACCTATACTCAATGTTCTGATCAATACAGGCAAGTGTGCCAAATGTCTTCGTCACCATCCTGTTTATCTGCGACTTCACTTTCAAGGAACTATGCACTTATACCCCTCAGTCTCTTTGTGGTATTTGTTCAGCGATACTCCCTCCAGGGCTCTATGATTAATGGTATAAGTCCTGCCCTGGTTTGCCTTGCCAAAATGCAACACCTCACATTTATCTAAATTAAACTCCATCTGTCATCCCGCAACCCATTGGCCCATTTGATCAAGGTCTCATTGTACTCTGAGATAATCTTCTTCATTGTCGACTACACCACCTATTTTGGTGTCACCTCCAAACTCACTAACCATAACTCTGATATTCATATTCAAATTATTTACGTAAATAGCAAAGATCAGCAGATCCAGCACTGATCCTTATGGCAAGTCTTCAAGACATTACAGGAGAAGGTAGGGTAGATAGAGATAAACAATTTCCACTTCTTGGAGATTCTAGAACTGGGAGCTTAGTCTGAAAATTAGGATCAGACTATTTAGGACACACAAAGGGTGGTAGATATTTGGAAATCTCTGTGACAAACAGCAATGGGTGCTAGATCAGTTGTTAATTTTTAATCTAAGATAGATAAATTTTTGTTAAGCAAAGCAATTAAGGGATACAGACCAAAGGCAGATAAATGGAGCCAGGCCAAAGATCAGCCGTGGTCTCATTGGATTGCTGAACAGGCTGGAGGTATTAAATGTCCTGCTGCTGTTCTTATGTTCCAATGTTTTCTGAGCACAATGCATTCTGCAGCATTACAATGACAATAGCTGGTGTGCCCGGAGGTGCCGAATTGAAATGCAGATGTGTACTGTAAGTGGATCAATAATGTGCCATGGGAATTCTTAAAGCTGTCACATGTCAGATGGCAATGTCTGCAGATATTCAGTGTGTGTGGCTGGTGCCTATTAAGACTGCCTTGAGATGTTTGTGCCTTGTGTTTAACATGGAGGCTCTTTGTAGTAACTGATGAGCTAAGTCACCAGATACACCCTCTGGCTTCCATGTTGAGAAATCTCAGCATCTAGTTTTCTCAGGGTAGGTGCTGGGATTGAAAGCTACATATTAGATGGCAAGAACTGCAGTTAAGAAAGCCAATAATAAGTAATAATCCCCCTTAAGAAGCAAATTGCCCTGCCTGGCAAGCATCTCAGCTTGATACCCGGAACTTAGTTATAGAATGTAGCAAGTTGTTCCTGACAATGTCATAGGCCTCACTGGACTTCTCGTGTGATACTGCCATGTTTCTCACAAAAGCCCATCTCCTTCAGGTCCCTATAAAATTTCCCTGTAAATTTATTTTCAATTGTAACATTTATTATAATATAATATAATATTATATATGTTCTCAATTGCAAATTTGACATGTTGGGGATAACATTTTTGAAATATTTGAGGAAGGAAAAATGAAAGGAATCCTTTGGACTACGGTGAATACTCTTCAGGGGAGCTGGACAGGAAAACTAGTAAGAGAACTTAGATAAAGTATAAATAAAAGCAATTTTATCAAAGATTAGAGTACAGGAGTTGGGACATCGTGTTGAGGTTGTACAGAATGTTGGTGAGGCCTCTTCAGGAGTAATGTGCCCTGTCTGGTTGCCCTGCTATAGGAAGGATATTATCAAATTAGAGAGGGTTCAAAAAATATTTACCAGGATGTTGCCGGAACTGGAGGGTTTGAGACATAAAAATAGACTGGAAAGACTGGGATTCTTTTTTTCACTGGAGCATAAAAGGTTGAGGGGTGACTTTATTGAGGTTTATGAAATCATGAGGGGCATCGACAAGGGTCTTTTCTCTAGCGCAGGGGAGTCCAAACAAGGGGGTATATTTTTGAGGTGAGAGGAGAAAGACATTAAAAGGATATCAGGGACCAACTGTTTTACATAGTGAGTGGTTTGTGTGTGGAGCGTGAAGTGAACTGCCAGACAGAGTGGTGAATGCAGGTACAGTTACAATGTTTAAAAGACATTTACATACGTTCATGAAAATGAAAGTTTAGCTGGATATGGGCCAAACACAGGCAGCTGATACTTGTTTAGTTTTGGAAATAGTTGATATAGACTGGTTGAACTGAAGTGCCTGTTTCCATGCTGTATGACTGCATGTGCCCATCTTGAAGCCTTTTTCTTTTTTCTGGAGGAAGCATCTGATATCATTTTTAATATATTGTGAGCAAAGGATGGAAAACCTACTGTGTGTTTGACTACTTTGGAATAAGTCCCATGTTGAAAATTGACAGCAATTGGTAATCATTCCTGTGTAAGTAAACTACTTTCACAACAACTGCCTGTTAGGATTGCAACCTAAGCTCCAGAAATAGGATGCTTCAAAGCACACAATTTTGTTCGCAACTATGAGTTGTTCACGTGACATTTTATCTCCAAATGACACCTTTGTTTCCAGAATTTGGAGTAATGAAAATACATTTTTGAGCTGATCTTTAGGCGGCTGATTCCAGAATACAGTAACAGATTAATTGAATGGCAGAGCAGAGTCAGTGGGCTGAATGGTCTAATTTCTGCCACTATATTTTATGGTCTTTTGATCTTATGGACATCTCATCAGTAAAGCTATTAAAAATTGTGTGAATGCCAGAGGGGTGAAAGTATACAGGAATCTCCAATCACTATTTTCTTTGCGAGGGCAAATTTCAAAGAAATTCCACATTTTATTCTGGCCAATCTTTATTCCCCAACCAATGTGACTATAAAACAGGTTGTTTGGTTACTTATATTGTTAAAACACATTTGATCGAAGGGTTGCACAGATTTCCAACACAGACTGTTCTCTTTAAGGCTTTTGCAAAGATTTGTAGCTTGGGTTGTGGGTGAGGTTATTGACTTGGTCGCTGAGCTGGCTTGTTTTCATTCAGACGTTTTGTCACCATGCTAGGTAACATCATCAGTGAGGCCTCCGATGAAGCCATGTTGTTCTACTCCGCTTGGAGTTTATTTTGTCCGGTCAGTTATGGTGAGTTGTGTCATTTCTGGTTTCATCCTGTAGGCCACGCTGCCCTAAATCAAGAGCATATCGGAAATGACGACACTCCTGCGACCATTAGGAATCTTGGTAACACACAAGCCCACAGCCATGCTACGACAAACACTCACAAGGATTAAAGGTTCCATCCACACGACATGTAAATACAATGTAGTTTACAAAATACTGTGCAACGACTGCCACAAGCATTATTTCGGACAGACAGGAAGGAAACTCGCCATCAGAATACACAAACATCAGGTAACAGCAAAACGACCTGACAAACTTTCCCTAATATCAGTATACTCAGACAATGAAGGCCATCAATTTACTTGGAACATGTAACCATAGTAGCCCAAGCCAAACATAGACACGCAAGGGAATTCCTAGAGGTATGGTTCTCAGCCCATAGTGCAATCAACAAACATATAGAATTGGACCCCATACACAATCCCATACAGAACAAAACTGGTAATGACACAACTTACCATAACAGACCGGACAGTACAAATTCTAAGCGGAGTAGAACAACATTGTTTCATTGGAGGCCTCACTGATGATATTACCTAGCATGGTGATGAAAAGTCTGAACGAAAACAAGCCAGCCCGGCGAGCAAGTCAACAACCTCAGGCTGTTCTCTTGCCAAAGTAATATGATTTGTTTCTGTTTTCGGCTTGAAAATGTGGCACAGAGAATACCAATTTTCACCTCACTGTGTAGGGATTTGATTTAATAAATAATGACGCCTCACTTTCAGATTTCTTTTATTGAATCCTTTCAAGATCTGTTCACACAGCAAGGTTGCATTTGGGAAGAAAAAAGGATCCTTTGAATGTTCAGGAGATTTGTGCAGGGAATAATGGAGTCATGCAGGCCCAGAAATCTGTATCTCTTTGTTTGCTAAGTTAGCAGATCTCAGTAAGGCCACCTACAGGGTTGTCCAATTGAATTCATGTCCTGAGGACAATCCCAATGCTGATTATCACCCAGTGGTTTTTACTGAAACTGTGTTCGCTTGTGTTTGTATACATGTACATTATATGCACAAATCTGTGTGTACCTGCCTGTATTGTGTGACAACATGACAGTTAGGATTCACAAGAATCACAGGCCTAGTTATGCACAAAGACGTTCTGAGTGGAGAGAGTGGCAGTCATGAACAAAAGTGAGTGTGAAAAATTTAAATAAACCTACGTTGATATGTCTGATATCAACATGGATACCTGACTAACAAATCTGCAACAATAGGCATGATATAGACAAGTACTACCCAACCTCAGCTCAACATTTAAAGGGTTAGAAGTTAGAACTTGGAACAGATGGAAAACTTTGAAGAGATGTTAAACTTACAGAATAGATTCAAGTAATTCAAAGTCTGTTCCGCATGTTTGCAATGCCCTCACCTGAGGCTATTTAATATTACTATATAATCACAAAGAGTGACACACCTCTTTTCCCGCTTCACATGTTCTAATCCAGGTTTTCTCGGAAGATGTATTCTGAGCTCCATCCTATTTTGTATCCACATGCTGCCTCTTGGTAATATCATTCACAAACAGGTTAAGTTTCCAAGTGAATGTTGACAACATGCATCGTTTCTTCATCCACTATTTCTAAATTATCAGATATCCTGCCAGACATCTAGTTCTGGGTTCCCTATCAACCACTTCCATCACTGCCCCAGCAATTGTCAGATACTGAATCAAAATCACAAACTGGGAGTCATGATTGACCTGGAGATGAGCCTCACACTGCTTATAACCAAATACTTCTACCACTGAAACATCAGCCTCCTGTGCCTCTGGCTCAGCCCATCTTATGCTAAAAATTCTCACCCATCTCATTCTTATTTTAGGAGTTGACTAATCCAATAAACTCCAGGCTGGATTATCAAATATAACATTCCACACCTCTCCATCAATAAATTTGAGGTCATTCAAAACTGCTACCAACATTGTAACTTTTACCAAGTCCTATTCATCCATCAGTCCATTGCTTGTTGGTTTTCATGAGTTCCTGGTTAAAAGGCACTTCTATTTTAAAATCCCAAAGCATGTTTTCAAAGCTTTCCATGGCCCCACATCACTTGATTTCTGCAAACTTCTGAAGCTCCGCAACCGTCCATCATCTATACTCTTCCAATTGTGGTTCTTGAGCATCCCAGGTTTGCTTCCTGCCCCATTTTACCCTTTGCCCCTTATAAAATTCAGCCCATTGTGAGGCAGAACCTTGATAATTAGATGGATTCATAGACTCAGACATTTACATCACAGAAGAAACTCATTCAGCCCATTGTTTCCATGTCAATCAATAAAGATCTTTATACAGAAATCACATTATCCAGCTCTTAGCCCATAGACCTGGAGGGGAATAGCAATGCAAGTATGCATCAAAAAACTGCTTAAATATTACAAGACTTTCTGACCCAATTACTCCTTCAGGCAGTGAGTTCCAGACTCCCACATGCTCTGGATGAAAAGTTTCTCCTCAACTCTCCTCTTACCTTTCTGACTCTTACCTCAATCTGTGCCCCTTGGTTATTGGCCCCTCTGCTAATGGAACAAATGACTTCTTATCCACCCTATCTATCTCCGTCATAATATTACACACCTGTATCAGATCCTTTCTCAACCTTCGCTGCTTCAAGGAACAAAACCCCAGCCTATCAAATCTTTCTTCATAGCTCAGACCCTCCAGCCCAGGCAGTATCCTGGTAAACCTCCTATGCAATCTTTGTAGTCCAAACAACCAATGTGACTATAAAACAGGTTGTTTGGTTACTTATATTGTTAAAACACATTTGATCGAAGGGGTGCACAGATTTCCAACACAGACTGTTCTCTTTAAGGCTTTTGGCATCCTCCCTATATTCCTCCCTATATTCCTGTCCTTTTTTGCTTTGCAGTGGACACTGTTGGTCTGGAAAATTTGGGCGAATGATCCAGGAAGAATTTGTGGCTAGAGGGACCTAGCATGTCGAGAATGTCCTACCCATATGCAGGCTCTTCCTCCTGGACAGCAAGTTTTACATTATTGGATATCTCAGGTAGGGTGAAGGTAGAGAGGTCAGGCACTTCTGGAGTGCCCAGAGAGGAAACTACTAGGGAGACCTATGTGTGATTCTCTCTTCATCTGAGAATCTGCTGGCACCAACCTGTCACCATAAGATTGAGGTCCCCTTCTCCCCTTTCGCCTTGTTGCTAATTTTGAGCAACAAAGGCTAAACCAATAGAGTGTAGGTCTTCAGGCATTTCCTGCAGCCACTGAGCATTCTGCTAGAGTTGGATTTCAATAGTAACTACCAATCTGTCTATAGGCACAACCAGTCACACCAGTGCTGGAACTAGCGCAGCACTGATTATGTGGGTGAAATCTTCCAGCATTTGATTCAGTTCACCAAGTGTCTCTGACAAATCCGCTGTTCTTATCTATGCATTTTTATGAAGTTTTTAATTACCAAGAACATCTTCAGCCTAGTTAGCTTGGTTTTCACAGTCCCTTAAGTGCCAGAGACCTGAAGCGATTCTTCCTTGACCAGCTGTGGAGGCATGCCAGTGATGAACTCACAAGGTTATGCTCCAAAATCCAATCCAGGTTTTCAGCCCACCAAGATGAAACTCTCTAAGCTGGTGGAGGGTGCTGGAGGAAGCCTTGCCAGTGCTTTCTCTGAGCCGTCTGTGATTTGGTCCTCAGAGATTGAATAGGGGCTAATTGGGTAAGGGGTTTGTCTCTTTGGGGTGAATGCTATGTGGCTGCTGCTGGGGCCCACATGAAAGAAAAGAGGTCACTAGTTATGCAATAGGGGTAGGTCTTGAACATCTTAAGAATTCGCTAATCCTGGTGGTAATGGGAGAGTAGCATGGCACAGCTAAATCAAGCTTGTTGGGTTGCCCTGGCATTCCCACATAAATGGTCTCTGAGCTCTCCAAACATCTTGAGGATCGTTTCCTCAAAGAGATGAGAAAGTTGACCATGCAATGCCCATCTTTGTTGTCTCTCCCGAGTTATGTGACTCATCTGTAAAGAATCAAAAGGAAGAATAGTGAGATTAAAATGGGTGGAAGAGTTGTTAATGGTAGTGCAGGGACAGGAGAGATGGTGAGATGTCCTGAGTGAGTGAGTAGGAAACATGGAGGGCAATGAAGTTTGGTAGTTTAGGAGGACGAGGTAGATGAGAGCCATTATTTTCTTTTGTTGCCATGGTCACTCAGTGATTGACACTGCTACTTCACAGTTCCAGGGAATTGGTTTCATTCCAGACTTGGGTGACTATGTGAAGCTTGCATGCTCTTCCTGTGTCTGCGTGGGTTCCCTTTGGGTGTTCTGTGGTTTCCTCCCTCAGTCCAAAGATATGCAGGTTAGGTGGACTGGCCATGCTAAATTACCCCATAGCGTCCAGAAACGTGTAGACTAAGTAGATTTACCATGGTAAATCAGGGGTAATGGGGATAGAGTGGAGTGCTGGTTCTGGGTGGGTTGCTCTTCGGAGGGTCGGTACAGGCCCAATGAGCCAAGTGGCCTCTTTCTGCACTGTAGGGATTCTGTGATTCTGTGATTAAGTAGAGATCCTGTACACAAGACTGATAGCTTTAGATCAATAGCCTTGCTGATAATACCGTGCAGCGGCAAAGTGAGCATGAAGAATCAGAGACAAGATTACTTTCCTTTTCCGAGTACGGAAGACCATTAACCTTCATCATTTCCTCTTGGTGTGTGAAACTGCACTGACCTGGGTTGCTATTTGGATCCAGATGACTGCATTTGCTGCCAAGGCCTCCTATGTCAGTTCTCAGAAAAGAGGATGGCTCACCTCTCTACTAGCCCATTCACTAGCACCTCCAGGTCCCTTTCCACTCTGTCACCCTGTTCCCAAAAATAATGGGGCAGTAGACTATAAAGTGCAGTTTCTGGCTTGCAAAATTTGAAGTGGTTTAAATACGAGGCCAGTAGTGTGAATGGCGCAGGATCAGGCAGCAAGAAGGTTTTCTGCCTCTGCTACATGATTGAATAAGAGGGGCATCATACAGCCCAAATGCATAACTAATTAGGTTAGCAGTGTCCACAGGTCATCAAGAGAAATGCTCATGAAACTCCCCAAAAATAATATGTCACTAAAAATTGGGAAAACCCAATTTGTGAGTAATGTTTCAACTCGATAGTATTTTGTTAACTTTTTGATTTCCAGGATCTGGAGTATTTACTTTGATGCCAGACACAAGTAATTGTCAGATATCTGTAACAGAAAACTGGTGAATGATTCTGAGTCACTTAACAATCATTTTCTTTCAAGAGCAGGCCATGGCAGAAAAAGGCAATGAACAAGGCAAGATTTTGCAAAAAGGAATGGGACAAGGTTTAAAAAATTCTTAAAAAAGGAATAACTTGCAAATCCTCCTGGATTCAAAGCAGCCAAATATTACAATACACCATCAGGAAATCTAAAAAGGAAGACTTAAACTCACCACGTAGAGAATAGTAATACCACAAACATTACATATGAAAATTAGAAGGATTGCAATTACCTGAAATGCTTAAGGAAGGTAATAGATCAACTGATGTTCCAGATTTTTCTTGGAACTATGAGCACCAGCACATTTTTCATCTTTCAAGATTAATAGCAGTACAACTAACTGTACACAATGTACTCTTATAAAGAGCCACGAACTTAGAAAATTCTAATAGGTGCCATCATCTCACCTCACAAGCAGAAATTTTAAACAAAAAAAAATCATTTTAAAGAGATGTTTAATGCAGAAAAACACTTCAAAGCGCTGGTACTTCTTTTCTCATGTTAGCACATCTGTAACTTCAGCTGTCTGATGCCAGCTAGACAACAGATATAAAAGTGCTGTCTGAAATCTCATAACACCTTTTTGCCATAAGCGGCATTTGTACACAGTTATACAATCCTGAGATTTAGGGCAACAGAGGGACATTTAGACATTAAGGAGCATTTCCACATGCTGCAGGTTAATCAGTTGTTGCTCAAAATGTTGGGTTAATGGGGACAATTTAATGTTTGAAAACCTCAACAACCAGCATCATTGTGACACAACAAAAAAAACACGAATTTCCCTATCGCTCTGGGTCACCCTAATTTCAAGAGGGAAAAGCTCTTCATTCTGTAAACAAATCTTTTTTATCTTACAGGTCCACCATAGCAACTGGAGCTTTTCCATTCTTAGAATCAATCTTCTGATCTTTCAGATCCACCCCAGCAGCTGGAGCCAGACAATTAAAGAAGAGATGAAGAATGGAAGTTGGGCAATTTATCCCCATAACTTGTGATGAAGGTAAAGTCACTAAAATCCTAGAAAACTCATTAAAGAGAGAATACTGGTCGTTTAACCTGAGGGTTACTACAGCTTAGGTGAAGGGAGAAATGCAAAGGACAGTCCTCCATAGTAACCTCACCTGGGGTGGAAATTAAACCCATGATGTCAGCATCACATTACATTACTATCCAGCTACCAGCCAACTGAGCTAACCAACATCCTGATGTTAATGATAATGAGAAAGGTGGTAGGTACAAGACCCCCAATGCAGAAGACAGGTTTGCCTCTGCCACAAGCCTCGCCAAATTGAGTTCTTCAATTTCAAATAACCTTCCCACCCATCCCCTGGGTCCCCTTCTAGCACCACCTCCTTGCTTCAATTCCACCTTCTGACCCTCCCTTCCAGCCTCCAAATGGGATTCATCCCTCCCATCAACCATATAGGTCACATCCACTACCAGTGTGCACCTACCACCACCATTCCACGACCATTTCCTGTCCCTTCTCTTTGTCTGCAGCTCCCCCTATCCCACATTCAATCCCAAAACATTGACTTCTACTTTCCTCCAGATGCTGCCTGGTTTGCTGTGTTCCTCCAGCATCCTGTTTGTCTACCTCACCATATTACCTCTGGTTGAGATTACAAGTTTGAGAGAAGTTGTCAAAGAGACCTTAGTAGGTTTCTCTAGTGCAACTTGTAGATAGTAGACAGTAAAAGTATGGTGCCACTTCAAAATTGTGGAATAGCTTTTTGCCAGTTTTCCTGACCCGGGTTTGGATACACTTAAAGGAGCCCCATAGCAACACAGCAGGGGGAGCTTGGGAGGGCATAAAACATGAATAGAAATTCAGGTAGATCAATTTTGGGTTGGAAGACGAGGAAAAGGGCTTCCATTATGATACACAGGCCACTATTGTGAGGAACCGTAATTTTAGGACAAGTTACCTAGAAAATAATGAGAGATGATAAGGCTGAGATTATTATTGTCAAATAAATATTTTCACTGGATAACTCTGGTTTTGGTAAGCATACTTTATATTAGCTTTGAATCTTTGCTTTAATCCACTACAGAAAGGTTGTTAAAAGTTTTTTTTTTTAAATTCTGATACTGTTCATCATCTTGCATTTGCCCCTGAGCAGAGATAGGATTGCTGTGAGCATGTTGCAGAATCCAGCATATTGCCTGAGGAGAGACTACAGGCAAAATCTTTCCAGTTAGGGTTGCAGTCAGTGCTCATGGCTAATCTTATAGAAAAGCTTAAGCTAAGAAAGAAAAGAGTCTTGGTACGTACAGCTGAAGATGACAGTCTCCCTGTCTGAAATGCAACAGTTAAACTTAACATTTGCTGAAAAACTTTAGTGCTCTCGGAACCTGAAGAAATGATAGACATCCACTTTATAGAGAACTTCTTCATAATTATAATCATATTGTTTTAAAACCAGTTCGGTTGCAATTGCAGCTGTTAACATGAACACCACAGCAACCATCTTTGCAGCTCTTTTGTAGATTTTTACTTTCAACACTCCTCTATTCACTAAACTAAGTGTCCTTACTCTCAAATCCTTCTTCACAATGTCTCACCATTAATCCTTTAATCTACATTTTTGATCTTCTCTCCCAGATAATGCGCCTGACTTTAACTTACTTAAAACCCATTCAGTTACACATAGGTAAAATCAGATCCTCTTTTCGACTGTAGATCTGTGAAAGATATCATAGTGGTTAACAATTAAAATAGCATGATATCACATTGTAAAAGGAAAATGAAAATAAATGAAAGGATAGAATGAAGCAATGCTAATTTCTGATATTTTAAAGATGTTTGGTTGATCATTTATCTTGAGATAGGTAAATGCCTCCGTGTATTTTCACAGGCTACAAACTGCTCATGTCACTTTTCTCTTTTCATTCTAGAATGGGTTCACAGGGCAGTTTGAGTACTAGGGTGTGTGAGGACTGTGGGTACCAAAAGTGGGCAGTTGGAATATCTGCCTTAGTTCTCTAATATGGTATTCGGTTCCCAACAATGCTGAAAGGCTCCCTCAATCTCACACCTTTTCCCATTCAAATACTATTCTACTCCCTCAGATCACCCATGCCTCTCATTGTTATCTCTATTCCCCTATATATCCTTTATGTCTCTTCAGAACATCCATGTCACACCACAGCACCTCCATGCTCCCTACGTATACTCCATGCTCCTGTGACAGCCTCCAATATGTATAGTTTTTCAATTCCATGAAGGTCAGTAGAAAACATTTTATATTCCTTTTGAAGAAAAAAGCCCTTGTCATCTAATGGCATATACTTAACCATGTGAAAAAAATGTAGTGCTTGTAAGACTGAATATATTTGTATCACAACACCAGGGCAGCACCACCTGCACATCTGTGGAATTTTCCTTTTTTAGAGGCTAGTAATGGAATTTTTCAGACCCCATTCCCAGCTTTTAGGAGAATGACCAGGGGAATGCAATCGGGTGGGAGGCAAAAATTTAGTTTTCCCATAACAGGTTAAAGTTTTGCTATTAAGTTCTCACAGCTCTTCAAGTGGGTCATGTTTCCCAAAATTCATGTATGGGAACTTGTTTTGTATTCATTAGTATGTCAGGAATACATGTTAACATCCCAGCCACAGAAATTACATTCATAAGCACAACTAGGAATGGTGTACTCACAACCCAAATATTTAAATGTATATGATGGGGTTGATTACTACCTCTCAGATTCAGTGAGTACAAATTTAGTCCATTACTTGGTTCCATCATCAAGAGAGATTCTTTGTGCAAGAATTTATAGTGTTAGGGGTAGAACCACTCCATGGTGATCAGCTCATGAGTAGACTCAGGCATATACAGTTAGGTTTGGTGGTATTGTTATTACAGTGGAAAGATTAAAGCCTGACCAGGCTAACAAGACTACCCAGATGAGGAGTCCATACTGACTGACTCCATCAAACCTTACTGGATTGGGTAAATGGTACTGAATTCAAAAGGGGGCTCAACTCAGAATGCCGTTTTTTTCTTACTTTCATATCCTTATCTGATGCAAGCCTTTGGTGAAAAGATATCAGATTTATACATTTTCCTAGTTGCAATGAGAAGTCAGTGATCTGGTAGTTGCATGAACTGTTGAGTGGTATAGCTCGTTTTATGTTTTTATAATGTGAACCCTGGCAGATGTGTGAGAGACAATACCACTATGGTGCCAGTTTGCTACTGTGTTGTTTGTAATGAAGTGACACACATTAATTGCACATGAGGCATCTGATGGAGATGTCCAGAACCCAATCTCTTGTGTGGCAGTCCCTGGCAGTGGCACCCTTACAATGCCAACTCAAATCTGTACAGTCATGAAACATTGAGTAGACTGTGGCCACATCCTGGCAGAGTACAGCAGATCATATACCCTCTTAAATCACTGGAGCCAGTTCCTCTTGAGCTGGCAAGGGGCACTGATGTCTACTGAAGAAGGTGTTTGGCATGCTTGCCTTCGTTGGTCAGAACATTGAGTATAGGAATTGGGATGTCATGTTTTTGGCAGTATGGGACATTAGTGGGGCCACTTTCAGAGTATGGCGAAAAATTCTGGTCACACTTCTATAGGAAGGATGTTGTTAAACTTGAGAGCATGCAGAAAAGATTTACAAGGATGTTGCCAGGACTGAAGGGTTTGAGTTATAGGGAGAGGCTGAGCAGGCTAGGGCATAATTCCCTGGAGTATCAGAGGCTGAGGGTTGAACTTATAGAGGTGTATAAAATCATGAGGAGAATGAATAGGGTGAATAGCCAAGGTATTTTTCCTAGAATAAGGAAGTCCAAAACTAGAGGGCATAAGTTTGAGGTGAGATGGGAAAAATTTAAAAACGACTAGAGGGGTACCTTTTTCACACAGAGGGTGCATGTATTGAATGAGCTGCCAGAGGAAGGGGTGGAGACAGGTACAATTACAACATTTAAAAGGGACCTGGATGGGCATATGAATAGGAAGGGTTTAGAGGTTTATGGTCCAAATGCTGACAAATGGGACAAGGTCAAATCGGGATGTCTGGTCCACATGGACGAAATGGACCGAAGGGTCTGTTTCCATGCTATATGACTCAATGAGTTTATTTCTGTTCAGGCTGTGTTTGTCAGCCAGAATGGCCTCTTGTTACCATTCTTAGGGAAAATATTTGCCTTAGGAAAATTAGGGAATATCTTGGATGATCATCAGGAAAACCATTAAGGAGGCATTGTTAAAGTGTGACAATGCTGTGTGGCAAATTGCTGATATTTCCAGAAGTGGGTGTGGTTGATGAACAGAGGTTGAGTGATGCTTCTGTGATACAGTGAGTGAATTGCAGTCCGGTTGCTTTTAAAGTATGGCACCTGGATGCTGGAGCCTGTAAGGTGCCTGGCCAGGTGTGGATATAAACCTTTATGCCTACTAAAACAAGGTTGCATTGTGCACATAATTCTATCAGCTTGGGTGATAACAGGTATTCACGACATGCTAATGAAAGTAAACATGTTGACTAAGAAAGCCAACCTCTCTGAAATGTTCTAAGAAATGAATACCAAAACTTTAATACAACATCAGAAAAGCTAACTATTGCCTCCTTCCCATTTAGATTTCTGCTCCCACCTTTCTTAAACCTCCAAATGTTACCTGAAAACTCCATCGAGAGTGTCAACTTGACAAGTTGGTTTGACACAGGCTAGCCATAAAGGTAACCCTTGCTTAGGTTTATGCAGTCTTAAAAATTTACAATTTATTTTAGTCAGCTATTGTTTCTCTGTAAAATGTGCTTCTGATAAGCCAGTAAATGACAAGGAGATATAATCAATAAATCTCTGTAAATGAAATTCCAATTCAAATGAACTGACACCATACAGAATTGATTGTGATATATTTAGGGGAAAAAATAGATAAAACTTTTAAGAAGACATCATAGCCTCATGCAGGATTCAAACAATGGCCCTGAAGTTAAGAGCCCCAAACTTCTCAGCTGAGCTACTCAGTCTTTTAAGACAACACTACATAGAACTTAACTAGGGATAAAAAGAAGCATTCACTATATTTTGTTCGTATATACTTCGATAATCTGTTCATTTTCACATGCAATTTAGCATGGGTTGTGGCAGATTAATTAGTAATCAATCTGCAGTTGTTTCTTTTCCAATCTCCAGGTGCTTCTTTAAACTCAGAGAGCAATTGGTGTGAGGCATGAAATGTCAAATTACTTGCTTGCCTTGATTCCCTGCCAGTACATGATTAAATTGTTTAAAAATCAACAAAACATTCCATTCTGTCACCAAAAAAGGAACAGTTATGCATACAACAGCAACGGTGCTGTGGGCCAAGTTTACATGTGAAAATGTTCCCGATGCCTTTCCAGTTAGCAGCTGGAGTGGGAGTATTATTAGATTTTTGCTTGTATCAACAAGCCAGAAAAAACAGTAAATGAACAATCTACTATCACAATTTTTTGAAATTAAAATTCATTATCTGATGAATGAAACACCTACTGCATTGAAATATGGCACTTGAAACTCAGCCAAGCATTCAAGATTGCCATAGCTGTCCAAACAGTAGGCTACTCTATAGCAAGAAAAGAACAAAATAAAAACCATAGCAATTTCCAAGCAGAATGACTCAAAAAAATGTAATTGAGCAAGTGATTAGATGGGTTACAAGTGGAATTTGTTTTCATATCAAACCCAGAAACTAAAGGAGAAGGAAGATAGAATTTCAAGCAGAATTCTTTTAACTATCAAAGTAGATGTTTTTAATCAAGCAGAGCCATGTAAATCAAAGTAGAAAAGATGGGAAAAAAACTGTCAGGGCATTTTGTTTCATTCTTCCTTACATTATGATGATTCCCATACAAGGGAGAAAAACACTGTAATGTAAATAAGGAAATACGTGTCAATGTATCTTTAAAGGACATATGCCCATGACAAATCACTACTTTGAAAGCTCATCTCCATTACACCACAATGCATAATAGTGACATTTGAAAATGTGAAACCACTTTATGTTTGCTTTTCAGACTATTCTAGACTCCTCAACTTTCTATTTAATCCATGAACTCTCAAACCTAGCATGCTTTTAACATGCATATAAATTTCTGTACCATCAAATGAAAATGGTCTGCAGAAAGAAATTCAAACTCCATCCTTCATTTAAAAGGGGGAGCCCAACCACAGCCAGGTTTGGGTTTTGTACCGATTTAGCCCACATTTTGCAAGCATTCCTGGCCTGCAAAAGGTCCAGAGGAATGTCAGACTTCCTTCAAAGAAAATCTAAGTCCAGCTAGTCATGTAATTCTGCACTCAGAAGAGATTTGACCGATTAATGTTTCGTTATTTTTTTCGTTGCTGAAAATATCCAACAAAATCAAATGATATGCAGATTCAAACGTGCAGGGAGCACAACAAATGCTAGATCTCACATATTTATAATAAATTGTGCCAGTGCTGAAATTCACTGCACTGTTAAGGCCAGTTAACGCATGAAAGAGGAAGAATTGAGAAATGGTCGTAGCAGTAATCCCTTACCAGCGCTTAATTTAAAATTCAGTTCTGATGGGAAGTTGCAACTGAGATCCTACCTAACAATTTGTTTTTCTTAATATTAAATAATTTCCAGGTATTTACAACTTTTTTCTATTCCATTTCAAACAAAGGGTGATGAAATAAAAATGTTCCTGGTGACTGAAGCCTCACTTTGACACTGCAATATGAAATTGAATAAAGTATTTTATGTTTTTTTTCATTGCATGCCATTCAGGGTCTTAAAATGCTGGACAATTAAGTTTTGTCACTCTATTGATTCCCAGCAACATATTGCTGGGTATAACTAATAACCATGTGGTCATTAATTCAAAGTAGCAATTACTTTATCATTTAGGTTTAGTAAAATGGGAAAATAGATAAAAATGTAACAAACAAAATCATCAGGTACAGAACAATGATGACTTTAAGTTCATCTTCTACCCCTCAACTTTGCTTGCAAAAGATGAGCTTGTAATTTGTTTGCTGCAATGCATTCAATTCAAAGACATTATTAGCCAGTGTTTTCTTTTAAGTTAAATCATTTGCAGCAGGAAAATTATAGTGCAATCTTAACAAGTTAGGACAAAAAAGCTAAATATAAGAACAATGTAGGTAGGTAGTAGTTCCTATTCCAAACTGATTATGAATTAAAACAAAGATTGAATTGTTAATCTGTAGTACTAGAGAACAAACTGTTATGCTTTATATATAATTATTTAGTATGTACGATAGTGTTGATGTAATAGAAATCTGCCGCCATTGTTTGAATTTGAACATCCTCTTCTGAGGTGTGTTTGGTGGAGTGGAACCATATAATTGGGCATAAGGATCCAGGAGAGAACCTGCTGCCTTCTTTCCCCTGACCTGACTATATCCCTGGTGGAAAGCTATCTTAACGGACTTTCTACCCCTCCACCAACTGAGGCTCATCAGTGAGCAATAATGTCCCTTTAAGAGCTTTATCTTGCCCCCTCTTGTATTCACCCATTGGCAGTGCAGGGACTCGCCATGCAGGAATCTCAACAAGCAAACCCTGTCGTGATTGCTTCTGGTTCCTGGGGTTCTGGAGGGAAACGGGATGCTCCATCTTCAAAACCACAGTGTCTGATCGAGAACCTGATATGAACCAACATCCTTGCTTTCACCATCCTCACCTTCGACCACAATGCCATCATTCTCCTTCTGCCATTATTCACTTGTGCCATTATTCACTTTTGCCCTGGCTTTGTCAGTGATTCTGGGCCTTGGATAAATGCAGTACAGGCAGCACCTGCTGCTTGCTGGGTAGTGCTGCAGCACGATCAAAAGATGTTGGCCTCTGACTAGATGACAGCTCTCAAGGACCCGGGCCTCTGACTCTTGGGTCCCTGATCCCATGGAAAGGCTCATGGTTGTCCGGATAAATGACTGTTTGGCAGCAAGATGTGGTGGGCCTTCCAAAAATGAAGTGATACAGGGCTCTCACTGTCTCTTTCGCTGACGGGCAAGAACTCCATCACTTATGTTAAACTCACCCATTGTTTATCTTGACTTCTGTCTGTTGGCATGAGATGTCTGGGAATTGTTAAACCTTAGCTGCTGCAGACCATATTAGGGCAGAGCACATTCAAATAGTATTTAATAAATGGAAGCTAAAAGAAAGACAAGATGCTGCATTTACTTGCCACATTGTGTCTAACTCTACATTGCTCCCACCTCCACTATAGAGTACCTTCATGGCTTGTGTATTTTGTATGAACCTAAAGTTTGTTAAGGTCATAACAATGTGGTGAGATCATCGTGATTGAGAGCAGTTTGTCGACATCAAGACAGTAGGAGGTATTTAAAATGTGTGACTGGGACAAGGATTATAGTAAAAGCTTGCAAATAAAGGGTTGCAAGCATCCTATAGGGCATGTAAAAACAACCGCTGATAGATTCTTTACCAACAACATGGCTAAATGCCATCTATAGAAGAAAGAACACCTCAAATTCACCAGTGAGCTGTTTTCATATCCATGGAGTCTGGTTGACTTGAACGGAAAAAGTCATAATGCCATCATTTATACGATACAAGTTCAAATCTGTTCAGAGTGTTCCCAATATAGACACACCCTCACAGTGCCCCCTCCTACCTCGACTGGGAGATGGCCTCCGTCCAAGTCTGCAGTCTTTCTGATTCCCTCTGCCACTGACGGCAAACAATATTAGTTGTCTTCAGAGATAAAAGGTACTGCAGATGCTGGAGAATCCGAGATAATCCGATTTTCTGATGAAGGGTTTAGGCCCGAAACGTCAAGTTTTCCTGCTCCTGTGATGCTGCTTGACCTGCTGTGTTCATCCAGCCCCATGCTTGTTATCTTTAGTTGTCTTCAACCCTGTTAGTCTATTTGTCTGCAAACAGTACATCTCACAAATTAATGAATCAATGTTAATGAAACATGTTACATAGACAGCCTATTTGTCTTATTTTGGAGTGAAGCTGCTGATCTGGAGGAATCCAAATATCAACAAGTGCGAGACTGGGTCCTGAAAATTGTCTGCTATTAACTGTAAGGAGGTAATGATCCTAGTGTCAAAAGAGACCAAAAGAAAAATTTCATTAAGAAATAAAGAAAGGAGACACAGGACTGAAAAGTTAAAAAAATTTTTTTTTTGTAAATTCAAAGATTACCTGAAGGAATCAGTCTCTATGTTTACAATTACACTTTTTATGCCAGTGAGGATGATTGATAGTTGTTCACACTTCATGCCACTTTAAATGGCATTTTTTTCAATAATTACTAGACTTTACTTTCTGTGTTTAGTTCAACTAATGATTAAATCTGAAGCTATTACAACTTTATAAAACTCATGGAGTCCTTAAGGAAATGATGCTGTTTTGACGAAGTTGACAAAGGATTACTGCAGATAGGGATGGAATATTGGCATAGTGGTTAGCACTGCTGCCACAGAGCAGCAGGGGCCTGTGTTCTATTCCAGCTTCAGGCAACTGTCTGTGTGCCATTTGTACATTCTCCCACTGTCTATATGGGTTTGCTCTGGTTTCCTCCCACAGTCCAAAGATGTGCAGGTTAGGTAGATTGGCCATGCTAAATGGCCCCCAGTGTGCAGGCTAGGTGCAGGCTAAGTATCAGATTGAAAAAGAACGCATACAAAAAAGCAAAGCGTAGTGGGAAACTAATAGACTGGGAAATCTTTAAAGGCCAACAGAAAGCCACAAAAAAAGTTATAAAGTAAAGTAAGATAGATTATGAGAGTAAACTAGCTCAGAATATAAAAACAGGCAGCAAAAGTTTCTATAAATATGTAAATCGTAAAAGAGTGGTGAAGGTAAGCATTGGTCCTTTAGAGGATGAGAAGGCCAATTTAATAACTGGGAATGAGGAAATAGCCGAGACATTAGACAGTTATTTCATGTCGGTCTTCACAGTGGAAGACATAAATAACATGCCGAAAACTAATGGCAAGAAGGTTATAGCATGTGAGGACGTAGAAACTATCATTATCACTAAGGAGGTAGTGCTGGGCAAGCTAATGGGGCTAAAGTTAGACAAGTCTCCTGGCCCTGATGAAATGCATCCTAGGGTACTGAAAGAGGTGATGGGGGAAATAGCAAATGCACTAGTAATGATTTATCAAAATTCACTGGACTCTGGAGTGGTTCCCGCAAAACAGCCAATGCGACGCCACTGTTTAAAAAAGGAAGTAGACAAAAAGGAGGTAACTATAGGCCAGTTAGCTTAACTTCGGTAGTGGGGAAAATGCTTGAATCTATCATTAAGGAAGAAATAGCAAGTCATCTGGATATAAATTGTCCCATTGGGAACACCCAGCATGGATTCATGAAGGGTAGGTCATGTTTAACTAATTTGGTGGAATTCTTTGAGGACATTACTTGCACGGTGAACAATGGGGAACCTGTGGACGTGGTGTATCTGGATTTCCAGAAGGCATTTGACAAGGTGCCACACCAAAGGCTGCTAAATAAGATAAAGTTGCACAGTATTACAGGTAATGTATTGGCATGGATAGAGGATTGGTTGACCAGTAGAAAGCAAAGAGTAGGGGTAGATGGGTGTTTTTCTGGTTAGCTGTCAGTGGCTAGTGGTGTGCCTCAGGGATCAGTGTTGGGACCTCAATTGTTTACAATTTACATAGATGATTTGGAGTTGGGGACTAAGTGTGGTGTGTCAAAATTTGCAGATGACACTAAGGTGAGTGGTAGAACAAAGTGTGCAGAAGACACTGAATGTATGCAGAGGGACACAGATAGTCTAAGTGAATGGGCAAAGGTCTGGCAGATGGAGTACAATGTTGATAAGTGTGAGGTCATCCATTTTGGTAGGAGTAACAGCAAAATGGACAATGTTTTAAATGGTAAAAAATTGCAGCACGCTGTTGTGCAGAGGACCTTGGGTGTCCTTGTGCATGAATCGCTGAAGGTGGGATTGCAGGTGCAGCAGGTGATTAAAAAGGCAAATAGAATGTTGTCTGCCATTACTCGAGGGATGGAGTTTAAAAACAGGAAGGCTATGCTGCAGCTGTATCGGGTCCTGGTGAGGCCACACCTGGAGTACTGTGTGCAGTTTTTGTCTCCTTTCTTGAGAAGAGATATACTAGCACTGGAGGGGGTACAGAGGAGATTCACTCGGTTGATTCCAGAGTTGAGAGGGTTGGATTAGGGTAAGAGGGTAAGAGGGATGAGTCTGAGTGGGATGCTCTTCAGAGAGTCAGTGTGGCCTTTTTGGGCTGAATGGCCTGTTTTCACAGTGGAGGGATTCTATGATAAATCCGGCAACTGCTGCAATGGGGAAATTCATGGGATAATTGTTCTTCATCACTGCTGCTACAGAGTTTGCAGCTTAATAACATTGTGCATCATTTCAATTTCTTCAGTAAATTCTACTTGATTATATTCATTGGTTTGGAACAACGAAATGTTGTATTGTATTACAATAATTGCCTGTAAACAGAATTATTTGTTCCTTTCCATGTGGAGCATTTTTACTGAGGTTTTGATATCTCTTACATATATAAATAAAGTTACATTTTGGGATGTCAGACCATTTGATTAAAGCAGAGAGTAGGTATTTTTGATATGGAAATGGATTTGTAAAGTCAAATTTAGTCCTTAGGTGGATGTATTCAGAACGGTAAATGTGAGAGATGTGCATTCCAAATCAAAAAATTTGCTTATCTGGATTGCTTGCAAAAATAGAGGTTTTCTTTGGAATTCTTTTATGTTAGGGATGATGAATCCTTGTGATTCCCCACAGATATATTTTTCAGGCAGAACCAGGGATAGTTTTGAGGGTCCCCTATGCAAGGGCACAGTAAATTAAGAGCCATCCTGGCCAATCCTCAGACAGGGAATAAGTCAGATTTATTTTGGGCTGAACTCTCCCAGTAATGGATTGGGACATGGGAGGGCTGGAAAATAATGGAGGGAGGAACTGAGAGGAACCTCAACGCTGAACCTCTGCAATGGCATAATGTCAGCATCAGGAATCATGGTGGCACAGCTAACCATTGGAAGGCCAATGCAGCAACAAATTGAAGGATTATTTATGCCCGACAGTCATTTTACCCACATTAGGAGAGTCCCCCACTTGGTGGGAAAACTGCCAAGGAAACTTGGCAGATTCTGAAGAGGTTCTTGGTTGTGGCCTTTCTTTATGAACATGAGGCTGAAACCACAGCACTAGTCAGCACTAATGATGCACAATTGGGCCATCTAATTTGCCAGGTCTCTGATTGGCTTCACAATTAGGTGCTGCTGGCAAAGTGCTGCTCCTCGGTCCTGATAAATTGGAGTTGCATCACACTTTTGGCCACTGTTGTTAGAACATGAAGCCTAATTCAGAATTCCCTCATTTTCAGGGACGGTGTGTCACATTTTACTGTAATCTTTGTTCAGAGGAGTGCCAATGAAAATAAATTCAAGCTTTGTGGATTTTTCTCTAGATGTTGATCTCTTCTTTTCCTTCTAAAGTGAAAATTGATTCATCTGCATCTTTCCAATGTGATAATTGATTCCTCTTAGTCTGGCAAAGACATTGGGTTGAAGCTTAACTCCCAAAAATGTAGTCTATTTACATTTCGGAAAGAAGTGGTCAGAATTTAAAATTCATTTGACTGAATCAGGAACCCAGCCGTCCACTTCTAGTTTTAATGAAGGAAGACGTCAAATTATATTTCTTTACACCACTTTCTAATCGTTGAGCACAAAAAGAAGAAAGAAAAAACACAATCAGTGCCTTGCCAAATGAAGCAACTTACAGATTCTTAGGCCTATTAATTGACCTGTTGATGTGCCTTCCCATAGACAAATTAATTAACTTCCTGCTATCTGTAGCCGGGGGATGAATTGAATTTTAATTTTATAATGTTTGCTGAGGGAATTGTTAGCTTTTAAAAATTGCAATCATCAGAATCCTTCACAGTTCCACAACATGCAGTTAATGGATTGTATTACGTTGGAAGAAAAATTGGATAAAGCCTGAAAACAAGTACAGGGATCACGATGCATGATTAATTGTGTTTGTTCCTTCTGATGCAGGCAGTGCACAAACTTACTGTTACCTACTTATTATAATGAGTATAATGAGTATAATGTGTGGCCAGCTTTAAGAAACACCATATCAATTTACTGCAACCTGGACTACTTAAAGTCAACTGAACTGTGTCCATCTATTCCACAAATGACTTGAAACTGGATAAGACAAAGGAGTGGCACAATATGGCAGATTTTGCATTCTGTGATGCAACATTGAAAGCCTTCACAAGGAAGAATGAGGCCCTATGTATACAACGGCCAGGAGACTGTACAGGAAATCTCACAAGAAGACAATGGGAGCAAAAACTCGTACAGGTCAATGCCAGAAGTGTAGTCCTGATGAACTTGATGGAGTGCTGAAAGTAATTTGGTTACCCTGTTTCAGTAGTCAAGTTAATGAATACATCTCCAAATTTCAATTCTAACCAACTGCATCACTGACCTCAAACACTGCTCAATGTATCACAACCTCTTCACTCACCTGCAAATAGTTTCCATCAACTGAAGTTGCACATTCATAAACAAGCCCATCTTCATACAATTCTGACATCTGAAAGTCTCACACCCATACATCAAATCCTGTGTATATTGCCAGAGGTTCAACGATGAAATATTCTTCACCAAAATGTATTGCACTGTACTCATTGACACATTTTTCACTCCCTTTGACATCAATATGTGCAAAATAGATGGTAGTAACTATCCAGCAGGCTAGACCACTCCCATTGTCCTCTTGAGAGACTTCCTGGACAGTCTCCTGGCCATTGTATACATAGTTGCACTGAATTCTGAGGAAAGGTCACTGGACTTGAAACACTAACTCTGATTTGTCTCCACAAATGCTGCCAGACCTGCTGAGCTTTTCCAATAATTTCTGTATTTGTTTCTGATTTTCAGTATCTGAAAATCTTTCAGTTTATTTTTGGATATTAATAAGGCTGCCATCAAAGATAGAACTGAAATGATTGAAAATGGATGTATGTTCTTACCTCCTCTTCCACCTTCTCACTGCCACTTCATCCAACAATCTCTTCTAATTTCAACTGAAGATGGTGTAAGCTTGTACTCTTGCATTCTCCCCAACCTCTATTGACACCCTTTCTCTTTTCCTTTAAAATGCTCTAAAGCTACAATCAGGCCAGGCAGTAATACAGCAAAATGAAGTATAGAGGAAAAAGCGACTCATGATAATGAAATACCAAACATGATCTCACACACTTGGTCAGAGACTTTAGAGGGTAGTATAGAGGTGGGATCTGTACATATTGAGTCACGACAATGAGCATCATGCTGTCAGGACAGGGGTATAGTTTAAATAGATGTAACCTCAGTTGGCAGATAATGACATTGTTGGAACAGAGTACAGGAGAATTCTAATAGGCACGCACAGTTAAATGGTGCATTGGCTAACCAAATAGAAAGCCTGTTGCCACTGCCGAGGACATGGTGTTGGGGTATGTAACATTAATCTGTCGAAGTGTTTTGTGCGGAACTGGGAGGCTCCTTTCCTGAAGTTCTAGTGAACTCCATGACAGCATCTGCGGACCCAACACAGCACAGTCATCCTCCGCCATTTTGGCCACCTACAATCCAATCCCACCACCAAAGAGATATTTCCCTCCCCACCTGTATCTGCATTTTGTAGGGACTGCTCACTCCACGAATTCTTTTTCCACTCCAAACTCTCCACCAACCCCATCACACCCGGCACCTTACCCTGCAACCGCAGGAGGTGCTACACATGCCCCTATACCTCCCCTCTCAACTCCATTCATTGCCGAAGACAAACTTTCCACATCCGACAGGAGTTCACCTGTACATCCTCCAACCTGGTCTACTGTATCCGTTGCTCCTGATGTAGTCTCCTCTACATCAGTGAGACCAAACATACACTTGGTGACAGATTTGCGGAGCACCAGTGCTCCATATGCTATAATCAACAACATCTTCCAGTGAAAACCATTTTAACTCCCCCTCCCACTCCCTGGGTGACATGTCCATGCTGGCCCTCTGCCAGTGTCACCGTGACACCAACCGCAAACTGGAGGAGCAGCACCTCATATTCCACCTCAAGAGCCCACGGCGTGATGGCCTAAACATAGAATTCACCATTTTTAAAATCTCCCCACCATCCCTCTCATCCCCACCTGCATGACTTGACACTACAATTCATCTTCTTTTCCACCTATCTGCCCCACCCTTCCCACTGACCAATCCCCACTACCCCTAACTACATCCACCTATCGCTATTCCACCTACCTTCTCCCAGCCCCACCCCTCTTTCCTCTATTTCCCAGCTCCCATCCCCTCCCCAGTCCTGATGAAGGGTCTAGGCCCTAAACGATGACTGTCCTATCACTCTGATGCTGCCTGACCTGCTGTGTTCCTCCAGCTCCACACTGTATCGACTGAATCTTAAAGGTTGTTAGCTAAGTGTTCATTGGGTTTTAGAGAAGGTTTCTCTTCGCAAGGCCTAGTGAGGTTGCTCGTTGAATTTTGCCAAACTCTCTTCTTTAATTACTTATCCTGATCCTATGGCACCTGTCCCTCATGATTTCATCATCATTTTTCACTTGCTGCACCCAAAACAACTTGCCATTGGTGAAATATCCCAGAATGGGCCAGCATTCCTGGCACAATGCCATCTTTAAAAGGCTGTTGTGCTCTCTGGCAAATGCTGTTAGTCTGGAGTTGCCCTGCATGGTTCCTTAAGTTTACCCCGGACATGGCACCAAAGAGAAGATTGCTTCAAAGTGAGTGAGCACTAAGAGAGCAAGTAAACAGGTCAGAGGTGTAGTCGGGTTAAGTTAAAGACCTGGGTACATGTCTTGAGAACACAGTGTCCTTTTTGCAGAATTACAGATAATTATCATTGTGCCCTGAAGTGCAGCATTGAAGTGAAGAAGAGTCCCGTAAATTGATCGGAGATATGCCATGAGGGCTTTAAGTGGCTGGAATATGTTGCGTGTCCATGTCCATTGCCCTGGAATGTGTGTGGGCAGTGCCCATGAAGTGTATGACATGAGTGTCATTTGGAATAAGTAGCAAGTTAAAATTCCAGGTACTTGCTCTGACTTCCATGTTAAGAATTCTCAGTGTCTAGTTACCTTGTGGTGCCTGGTAGCGCAGTAAGCGGCATATCAATGAAGCAAGTCGTGCAGTTAATATAGTCAATAATAAGCAATAATCTATTCAAGATGCAACTTGCCATTCACTTCAATTGGCAGAACTTAGTTAAAAATGCAGTGAGTTGTTCCCAACATCAAGATAGGCCTCGTGGACTTTCCACATGATTCTTTCCACATATTTTTAACTATGTTGTTCAGGCCATTACAAGATTTCACATGAATATCAGAGGTGTCAAGGGCAGAATTGATTTGAATAGAGCTAAGGAATAAGAAGGGTGCAATTATATACAGACAACTGGCCAATGGGAAGGGTATAAATGAACAAATCTGCAAAGAAATTATGACAGCTGTAAACATCATAAAATAGGTATAATGAAGGACTTTAATTATCTCTATATGAATTGGGATTATGATATTATAAGAGGTAGAGACGGGCAAGAACCCCTAGATTGTGTTCAGGAGAATTAGTCCAATAAGAAAAGGGGCACTGTTAGATCTGGTTTTTGCAAATGAGGTGGGCCAAGTCGATCAAGTGACAGTGGGGGACCTTTTAGGGGACCACAATTATTGTATCATAAGATTTAGGATGGCAGTAGAAAATGACATTGGTGAATCCAGAATAATGAATTGGCAGAGAGTGAACTTCAATGGGACAAGGACAGAACTGGACCACATAGACTAGAACCAAAGGAGAGAAATAAACTGAAAGCTAAACAATGGGCTATCTTGAGAGAGGAAATGATCGAGACATGTTCAAGATATGTCCTCTCAAAATGAAAAAGGTAAGATAAACAAATCCAGAACATCCAAGAGACAAAGGAGTTAGAAATTAATTTTTTTAACATGTACTTATGACAAGTGCTAGGTAGTAAATGCAGTTGAGAACCAAGCTTATTTTAAAAGCTTTAGATGGATGGTTAAGAAGCAAATGAGGATCATAAAAAATGATGGGCAGCTAAATTAAAGGACATCCTCGATAAACGTCAATACAAATAGAGTGGTAAAAGGGTTGATTAGGGAACAAATAGATGGTTTACACTTAGAAACAAGAAGCAAATTGAGGCTTTGACCTCAAAGTCAAATCACTGGAAGGGTTTAAAACTGAGAAAGTAGTGTTACTGGTTAAGTTATTGGTAATTAAAGTTGATAAGATGCATCCAAGGATTTTGAGGAAAGTGAGCATGGAGACAAGCATTGCAGAGGTACTGGCAATTATCAATTAAGTTCACTAACATTTAGCATCCCATTTTTTTCCAAGCAAAGTAGATATCAAGAATTTTTGATGTAGAGATTGGAGTGAGTACCAAGTAACTTCAGCTCGCTGCTGGCTGTGAGGAATTCCCATGTTGATTCAACACCAAATAACATCACAGGGCACGATCCACAGGCACGAACAGCATGCAACCCTCCTCGATAGACATTGACATCCGATATAGCCAATACTTCATGATCCTTACAGCACCTCTCTGATCCATTTGCAGGGCATTTAGGAAATGCATACTGGCAACTAGTATTGAAAGGCTGCTGCAAGGATAGTGTACACAAATTGGCAGGCACCGAACTCATGGATTGGAACAGGCTACATCTCAAGGCTGCTCTCATGATCTCTTAGCCCTCAGTTACTTAACACCCACCTACTTGCTCATCAATTCATCCCCTGCCCTGTCTTGCCTTGCTGTGACAATTCATGCAGTCACACAAATGGGTTTCAACTCCCCCTCCCATTCCTCAGATGAACCATTTCAACACCCCCTCCCATTCCTCAGACGACATGTCCATCCTGGGCCTCCTGCAATGATACAGTGATGCCACCCGAAGGCTGCAGGAACAGCAAATCATATTCAGCCTGGGAACCCTGCAGCCCAATGGCATCAATGTGGATTTCACAAGCTTCAAAATCTCCCCTCCCCCAACTGCATCCCAAAACCAGCCTAGCTCATCTCCACCTCCCTAACCTGTTTTTCCTCTCACCTCAAGCCACACCCCCATCTCCTATCTACTAACATCATCCCGCCCCCTTGACCTGTCCGTCCTCCCTGGACTGACCTATCTCCTCCCTACCCCCCTACCTACACTCACCTTTACTGGCTCCATCCCCGCCTCTTCGACTTGTCTGCCTCCTCTCCACCTATCCTCTCCTCTATCCATCCTCTATCTGCCTCCCCCTCTCTCCCTATTTATTTCAGAACCCTCTTCCCCTCCCCCATTTCTGATGAAGGGTCTAGGCCCGAAACGTCAAGTTTTCCTGCTCCTATGATGCTGCTTGACCTGCTGTGTTCATCCAGCCCCATGCTTGTTAACACAAATGGGTAGCTTGCCTTGCTGGGTAGCAGTCCTCAGTCAAAGGGATGGATATCTTGTTACTACATCAATGTGCTACATCAATCAATTCATTGCTTGTGCAGCAAGTAGGCAGCAATGTCTAAGCATTTGAGGCAAGAAGTTCTCATTGAAGTCCATGGAGGCACACATCAATCAGGGTGTCCCAGTACAGGACGTCAAGGGAAGCTTTCCATACCAGTCCCAGGGATTGGCTATGGTCAGGCATCCGGTCGGGGTGTTTTCAGTCAGGAGATACATGCCTCTGCCGTCCAGGTAGCGAATCACAGCCAGAGGTACTCTGGCCTGTGGGCTCCCTCATCCCTTGTAATCTCTTCCCTCCCAGTGTGCTGTACATCTCCCTGCCCTGGGCACAGCTCACCACCTCACTCACATCAGCATTTTTGGACACAGAGGCCAGGGAATGAATACGGATATTTTAGGATGAAAAACAAAAGTGTCAGCATAACACAGAGCCCTATATATGCCTTGTTGATCCTGTTTCCACATGCTACCAGTCTCTCAACACAGACATCAATCCATGGAACATCCTGTATGGACACGGACTTAAGCACCTAACTGGGATGTATAAAAACAATCAAATTTATACAATTGTGTTGTGTATGTTGTAACTCATGCCTTTAAAGGATGTTTTTATTTTCTCTCTCATTACATGTTAGTGTGGTCCTAGGTTCCCCACGTGGGTGGAAGGAGTCTGCTTAGCAGTGGAGGCTGTTGGTCCTGCAGGTTTGGTAGGTGACCCACAGGCATTTGTGTCTGGTTGGTTCAGACATGCTGATGGTCATTCTGCCAGAGGCCAGTTGACCCTCCTCTGTATGAACTTCCAGTTGATGGAGGAAAGCAGGTAGAGTGGAGGTGGAGGGACCCAGACACCACAGGAATTTTCTGGAAGGAGGCTCTTGAGGGGCCGATGTGTTGTTCCTCCACTGGCTGGGCACCTTATAGCAGTGCCCTGTCTCCTTGTGAGGAAAGCATAAATGGAATATGTGCCAGATTCCTCAGTGCCCCTGTTGCCCTGCTTTCAGTTATGAGGCCCAATGGCTGGGATGATGGAGTTCAGGTGTGAGCACTGCTACAGCAGATCTTGATGATGCTAGGCCTGGCTCTGCGTGGCAGCCGCCAACATGTCCATTGAAACAGACAAGCTTGTGGCTGCTGGATGCCCAGGGTGACGTTCCACCCTTACAACCTCTGGTCAATGAGGGTCGCTGCACCCCACATAGCTGCCTACTGCTCTTGCCCCTCCCTGTGCATGTGGATGAAGTCTGTGCTAGATGACTCCACAGGATTCTGTCCTGGTTGGGGCTGAGCAGGTGTCCAATATCTGGCAGTGCCCGAATGCCATTGGTCTAAGGTGTTTCTTCTTTGGCCGGCTGTGGAGCTGTTGCAGTGAGATGTTCGTAAGTTACATTTTCAAAATTTGTAAGCGCGATATTTCTTCGGAAGTGTCAGTCTCTGAGTTGGTGGAGGGTGCAGGAGGCAGCCTGGCCAATGTTTCCTTTGAGGTCTCAGTCCTCTTTGTATCTCTGCAGAAGTGATGCTGGTCTTCTTTTGCAAAGGCCAGAATTCAGGATTCCCTCTTAATAGAGTCATAGAGTTACACAACACAAAATCAGACCCTTCGGTCCAACTCGTCCGTGCTGACCAGATATCCTAAACTGATTTAGCCCCATTTACCAGCATTTGGGCCGTACCTCTCTCAACCCTCCCTATTCATCCAAATGCATTTTAAATGTTATAATTGTACGTAACTCCACCACTTCCTCTGGCAGCTCATTTTATACACGCATCACCCTCTATTTGAAAAAGTTGCCCTTCCCCTCTCACCTTAAACCTGTGCCCTCTAGGAGTGAGGAGAGTGATGTTGAGCACCCCTCCATTCATGTTGGCCCTCTCTGCCTTATTATGGACTGTCTCTTCCCAGAATGAGAAAAAAAGGAGGAATTGAGTCAGATAAAAATGTGTGGTATAGCTCTGAGTGCTGGTGCAGTTGGTAGAAAAGTTGTGAGGTGTCCCAGGACGAGGTGACTGAGCAGTGCAGGGGGTATGCATGTGTGGTTGGAAAGGGTAGTGAGAGTGAGTGATGGTAGATTTTGTAGGCATTAGTGGGAGTGGCAGAGCATGAGTGAAAAACAAAGAACTGTTTTGTCTTATGAAGAGAGTTTGAGCAGTTTAGGCCATATGCTATGAAGTTTAGAAGAATGAGAGGGGATCAAATTGAGGGATATAAGATGTTAAATGGGATTAACAAAGTAGATGTAGAAAGGATGTCTCCTCAAGTGGGGCAATCTAGAATTAGAGGTCATAGTTCTAGGTGAAGGGATGACCGATTTAAAACAAAGATGAGGAGGAATCGGTTCTCACAAATGGTTGTAAATTTGTGGAATTCACTACCAGGAGCGCAGCGAATGCTGTGACTCTGAATAAATTTAAATAGGAGATAGACAGATTTTTAATTAGTAACAGGTTGAAGAGCTATGGAGACTGGCCAGGAAAGTAAAGTTGAGGCTGAGATGAGATCATCTATGATTGTATTAAATGGCGGAATAAGGTTGATGGGCTGACTGGCCTACTCCTCCTCTAAGTTCTTATCTTCTAATGAATTCTCAATTGAGTTCCCCTGCGTGTGTGGCTACAAATTCTCACAGATCTTTTCTGCCAGAAGATTATATTTTTCAAATCTGTTTTTTAAAGTGAAGATTATGCCAGTATCTAGTTAGTTTAGGAGAAAAAAAACAAGCAGGCCAATTCACTGTCAGCCATTTTGAATTACAGTGTTCAGAACACCAATGGAGTAAACCAAGCATTTTTCAATGTGTTTGTCACCAAGCTGGACTTTAACTCTATGTAGTGTCAAACTGAAGTTAACCTTCTCTGAGAAGTCATGGCTTTAGCACACGCACAAAATTGTTTCACATTGACGCAGCATTTGTAATGAGTACAGAATTTGTAGTGTAAATGTGTTCCAAGAAGTGTTTTCCTGTATTAGATTTTGAATTAAACTTGGTCCAGACCAAAATCGAAATGGATTTCAGGACTGTACCGAAGAATATGCTGAAAATGAATAAAAGGAGTGAATTTTCCCAAGACTGGTAGGACACCGGGGTCTAATGTGGGTCCAGGCCCACACACTTCCACAGCAACCTTGCCAGTGCAAGTATATGGACAGAGTGTTTGAAATTATTGCTTCACACTCACAATCCAAGTAATAATGGTGAGCAAGACATGGAGAGGCTCAGAACCAGAAGGCCTGAAGGGATGGCCAGCTATTAGGAGAGATCAGCACTGCTTGGGTAGAGGGAGAACTATGGCAAGCCTCAAAATAGAGGATCTCACAAAAGTGTGCAGATAGCAATGTGTATCAGGAATGTCCAGATTTGTCAATGTTATTACATGGTGGTGGAGATGGTGGCCTATGTGATGCCAGCAAAAATTTACCTCCTTCTCTGAAAATAGTAGTAATTGAAACCGTGATTGTCCTGATTCACTCTTGCCGTCATGAGGCAGTTGACAATTATAGTGACAGCTTGATGGAGTTTAATACTCTTTTGTCCCCTCCCCCCACCCCGGGACAAGAGAAGTTCTCCCCAGTTTCAGATATCAGGAGCTATGAAATCCCTCTTTTCAGGAAAAGTAACAGCTCTTTATTTTCATAAATCAAACAGTTAAAAATTACATTATTTCACTATGTCATGTGCGGGCTAATGCCTAGGACATGATAAGCTTTTCTTAATTTCATTACAAGTCAAAACAGGTTGTTTACCACAGAAACGTTTTATGGCAAGATAACAGAAATTTCTACTGCAATTAATACATTTTTAAGAAGCTTTTAGTGCCTCCCCATTTTTGAGTTTATTAGCCAACCAGGGTAAATATTTTTATTACATGTAAGATGACGAGGTAGGCTGCTCGTCTACCTCAAGTGGACCTCATGTAATGTAACCTCATTGACATTGATCTGATGCAATGTCCAATCCAGCTGAAGTGATTGTAATGAGGTCAGCCAGGTGGATACCATAGAATATGAGTTACCTGATTGGGACTGTTAATCTGGTCCAAACAAGGAGCACTGGCTGACAGGTATAAACAGAGTGTCAGAGGTTCTGTTCACTCAGGGAGCTGGCTCTGAGGAAGCTGGTCCGGTGTCAAAGACATGTAAAAGTAGGATGACTTGGAGATGGGATACTGGCCTCTGTGGAATCATTTCAGTGGCAACAAGAATGGAATAGCTCCAGCAGAGTTGCTAATGTGAAGAAGACTGTGCACCAGATTAATTCTGATCTTCCAGGAACTGAGGGTTGGGGGTGGCTGCAGGCTGAAACAGTATCAGGAATGCCAGTACGGGGCACAAGACTCTGCTAAGTGAAGGAAACAGTTTACTTCAGGGAACAAAGTTCGGTGTAAGCACCATGGAAATGGCCCTGCATGGGTAAGAGGCATGGTCGACACAAAGTTAGATCCAGTGATATATAAAGTTTGGGTAGGTGTGACGGTTCTGAACAGGCAGATGGACCATGTGAAAGCTGCAAATTCACAAACAGTGCAAGAGTAAAGCATGTCTAGTTCCTCAATAGCCTCTATGTCTGTTACAGAGCCCATGGGTTCTCCCTCTCTGTAGAGCAATGAAGATACTTTGAAATCTGATTTAGACACTGCAGATAGCACAGCCTCGATGCCTATGTCCTTGGAAGGGGAGAATGAGTTTCTTCTGAGGCGCTCTGGGGACAAGACGTGAGCTACTGAGTATTAAATGCTCGCCAATCAGAGGCAGATTTGGAGAAATCTGACCCAGTGCTAGAACACCCCACGAGGAGTTATAAAGAAAAGAACCAGCCTACGTCCTCAGACTCAGAGGGGGAGAGATGTAATGATTGGAACAAAGTCAGCCAGGTGGCCCTCATTGGGTTCGAGTTCCTTGATTAGAGCTGTTAATCTGGTCCAATCAGGGAGCCCTAGCTGACAGACATAAACAGGACTGTCAGACATCGTCTTCACTCTGAGAGCTGGCTCTGAAGAAGCTGGATCAGTGTCAAAGGTGCTCCATGTGTAAATAAAAAGTGACTTGGTGACAGGATACCAGCCTCTGTAGAGTTATTTCACTAGCCACTTAGCCAGTTGACCTATCCTGGTCCCTAAGCCCTCCGTTGTTGCTATATTCTGGCAATCTTCTTTTTCCTCAACAAAAAGACGAATCATAAAATTTAGTCAGTTAAGAATATAATTTTCTCTAACATTTTGTTTATTTTACCATAAAAAACATTGCAATAATGTTGCAATCATGTATCATTGATTTCACTATTTTCTAACGGTCTTCTGCATATAACACAGTCTTAAGTGAAAACTGAGGCACCCAAAAGATTTGATTTGATTTGATTTATTTATTGTCATGTGTATTTGTTGCAAAATACAGCAAAAAGTGTTGTATAGTGTCGCCATTCCTGGGCCTTTTGTAAGATTGATTTTTAATTAGATACTGTCCAACAGTGTTACATTTTCCACAGTGTTCCTTTCAGAAGCAGATACCAGTAAGGACACCAAAATGTTTTACTTTTGCTATTTTAGTTCATTTATGAAAGATTAATAGTGGAAAAAGGAACAAGGTCTGTCTTAAACTGCAAACTCCTGCAGCAGGGGATGTTGCTGTCACTCTGGGTACAAATGAGACAGCTCTGGCCTAATTTCATCTGACTTTGATTGTGTGTGAATTGAAGGACACACTGAATTGACTATAGACTGTGAAAATAGGCCTGGACAGAAAATCATTGCAAATCACAGTGTTATACATTTTTTATGAAGTTAGATGAGAAAAATTATTTGTTAAAAACATTTAGAATTTTGAGTTGGATTGTAACTGAGGGCAGACTTCCTGCACATGAGTATTAACTTCAGGAGTGAGCCCACCTCTACTTGGCTAGTTTGCTATGTTTTAACCTTTCAAGTAATGACCTTTTAAACAATAGGAAGCAGGACACTCTCTATCTTTAGGAGGAAGTCCTGTTTCATAGAGTTGCTGATCAGTGCATGGTAAGCAGCTCTGTGCTCCACATCAGGATTGGTGGTGCTGACATTGCAGAAGGCCTGAGAGGAAGAGGAACCAGGGATGCTCCCAATCCTGGTAAGTCTGTGATTTTTCTGGAGCTAAGTTGACAGGCATAAATGAGTGGGTTAGGTGCATGTTGGATAGAATGTTGCTGAGGATGGACGTAGGGAGGTTAAACTGTGGGGAGGGGTCTCCTTGGCTACACCTTGAAGACAATTCTCCAACTGCCCATTAAATTGGAGCAATGGATGGATGATGCCCTGAATTAGGCATAAGCTGTCCATGTAAAGACCTCAGTTGAACCATGGCCTGATATTTGCCCCTAAAAATGTAGTAGGATAGAGATGGGAATCAGTGGGCCTGTTGGATGATCCACATGCTAATTAACTGCCTGCAAGTAGCACATAAAATGTAACTCATAAGATTCTCTGAAGTAATTCATCCTTTATTATAGTTATTGAGCTTCCACTTTAAATGTAACTTTGGTTTTAGTGTAAAAGAAGTAAAGGCATTTATGTGGTAACTAATACAAATTATAGCAAGGAAAGGTACTTGTTTGGTAAAAGGAGGATGTATACCTGATGAACGCTGCAGGTGTCTTAGTTTTCACACTACTCCAGCAAGGGCAGAATTATCTGAAAATCAAGCTCTCTCGTTGATAACGTAACCCAATGCTAAAAGCATCATTATATTCACTGTACATCAATCAAAAGAATTGTTTACGTGCTGCTTCCTGACTTCTTTATATGTCCTAAACAGGATGGCTCTGTGAATCCTCAGCAGAACTTGAGAATTTTTTGTTTCTAGTACAGATGTGTCCCTTGTCTAAATCAATAGTGATGAAGGTAGATGGGTTGATCGGAGTATTAACATTTGTTTTGGTAGATACAGGATACCACTTTCATCCTTTAATTGCATTACCTATGTTTAGTCTTAAGATGTCTACTTTTATGAATATAGCTTGATCTCTTTCGCTTAGAACCACTTGAGCTATTGAGTGTAAAACACTACAGAATGGTCCCATGCATTATTCAGCACGGAGCCTGAAGCTATTCAATGACAGATAGTTACAGAACCCAATAGTGGAGGGCACAAGCATTTTCAGCACCTAGAACCTCAATGACTGTCCCTGAGTGATTTCCATTATATGTGCGGTCTCTGTGTGTGACTTAGAAAAGGAAGCTAAACTATTGCTGGAGGCTGCAGGAACGGCAGTTATATTGACTGGCTGCATGGCCCATCTGGAGTAGCTGAAGAAAATTTTAATTATTTTTACATCAAATGACAATCCAGCATCAGTGTTTTCACAAGAAAGAAAATAAGATCATTTATGCAGTGTTATTTATGACCTCAGGACATCCCAAGAGTTTCACAGTTAATGATGTACTTTTGAAATTGAATCACTGTTGTAATATGGGCAAAATCAGCAGCCAATTTACTCACATTTTAGTTCTGACACTCTCAGATATAAAATAAATAAACAGTTAATCTGTTTCTGGTACTGAGTCATATTCTAGCCAAGATGCCACAAGAGTTTCCAAGCAAATAGTGTCATGGTGTCTTTACTGTTCACCTGAATAGGTAAATAAGGCATGAGCATAAGATCCCATTCAAAATGTATAAATATTAAAATGGGACTCTGAGCGTCTTTGATAGAAGGCAGCTAGAAACCATGCTAATGTAAAATAATGAGCTTTCATTTCCTCTTTTTATAATTTACAGACATTAGCTGTATCCGGACTCCATTATATACTCCTTTGGCAAATTCCAGTTCCATGTGTCTTTTTTTTTTATAGAATCCCCACAGGTTGGAAACAGGCCATTTGGCCCAACAAGTCCACACCAAACCGTTGAAGAGCATCACACCCAGACCCAACCCTCTTCCCTATGTTTCCCATGGCTAATGCACCTACCTACACATCCCTAAACATTATGGGCAACTTAACATTACAAATCCACCCAAATTGCTCATCTTTGGACTATAGGAGGAAACCGGAGCACCCAGCAGAAACACACAGAGACGTGGGGAGAATGTGCAAACTCCACACAGTCAGTGTCCAAGGCTGGAATCAAACCCAGGTCCCTGGTACTGTGAGGCAGTAGTGCTAAGCACTGAGCAACCATGCCACCCCTGATCTGAGATTGCAGATAAAACAGATTGCCTATTAGCATAATGGATATTAATGTCTTATTCTACATCTTCCCCAAAAGTCTTTTATCCCCTATAAACCATGAATTATTTCCATGTTAACCTTGCTCCTGTTCCCCCTCTTTTATTGTGTGGCTTGAAGTCACACTATGGGCGAAATGTTATAGGGCCCTGAGCAAAATGCATTGAGCAGAAAAATCTGGAAGAACCATGTAAGAAGGCCATTGAGGCTTTCCTCTATTTTGGGAGCTACAAGTTGCATTTTCCAACAGAGATCCAGGCTGTGAACAGAGATTCTGACTAAGAGTGGCAAGATGCCTATTAACAGGGATTTTTGCTTGTTATCAGCCTCATGATCTGCAAATCTCAACTAATTAATATGCAGCCTCCCACCTACCACCCATTGCAAAGAAATAAGATACTGGAAATGCCTCACATGAAAGTATCTAGCGGCTCTATGTCACCGCCTGCACCTCTATACCTCCATCTTGAGCACCCAGATCAGCATCTCAGGGCACACTCCATGGACAACAGCCACGTACACCTCAAGTCTAAAAACCTCGGCATCAGACACTTGCCAGCCTCTCCATATTATCATGACACATTTCTGATCCATATGAACAATGCTGCTGCACCAAAATGCTGCATCTTGGAGTGCAATGGGAATTATCACTGCAATACTGCTACAAGGCATTTTGCACACAGGGATAGTCTCAGATTGGATAGCAATAATTTTCAAAGTTGCTTTGTTACTCTCTTAGCACTCACCCACCTAAAGACTACATAGGTGCTCACAGCAGCCGTGCTTTGGCTTTTTGAACTTTGCCCCCATCAGCCAGAGATACCAGACTCTTAGTGCTTCTGTCTGGCCATTCCCATTTACATAGACACAAAGCCAAGAGACTTGTCATGTTTGTTGCAGTCCTCGTTCAAGGTTGAAAGCCTTCAGTTGAGATAAATAAAGGGCAGGGACTTGGGCACAGTCAGCCAGCCGCCTGGGGCAGTCATCATCAAGATCCCCTTGGAAGACGTGAGGAGCCAAATATCAGCTACTCCACCATCCATCTTGGCTCTTTCTGCCCTAATGTGGGCTCTTTTCTCCCAGAATAAGAAAATGGAAGGTATTAAGTGAATTGAAAAGGGAGGATAGAGCTGTTAGTGCTGGTACGGCTGGGAGAATAGTGGTGAGGTGCCCCCATATGTGTGAGTAGGCAACACAGAGGGCATGTAGGCTTAGCAGTGTGGAGGCTTGGAGTGTGAGAAAGTTTACATGTGATAGTTAGAGCAGTGGAGCATGAACCTTGGTGCAGTAGTAGATATAGAGAGAGTACAAAGCAGCAGAGAGAAGATGGTAAAACTTAACTGGTTAAGCAGAGAAGGTCATTGACATTCCTTCTGCAATGCTGGGCAGTCTCCTGAGACTGAGATCACTCTGACCTAGGTGGCAACCTTGGACCAATCTGGCAGAATCTGATTTGTTGGCCTCCTCTGCCAGTCCTGATGAAAGACGATAGGTCTCCTCTGTACCATTACCTTGAACAAGATCTCCAGGCACCTGTCCCAGAGTGGAGTGCCATATTCCATGTCCAGGACAAATGTCATATACAGGACAATCCCAAACTGGCAGTATTCATCCATATGCCCAATGTTCTTTTAAAGATGCTACTAACACCAGGAATGCCATTCTGAGATATCCAAGCTGTGGTGAGGGCTTCCCGGCTATGGAAAGTGGGAGGATTGGAAGAGCAGGCTGTCATATGAATGCAGTAAGTAGCTAATGAGGTGAATTTGGAAAAATAGCTCAATAAACATTCTCGGCTCAGAGACAGTAACCTTCCATGAAACCTGACAAAATTGACACTTAGCCGAAAGCTAAAAGATTCAGCCCTATGAGTTTGGGTTCATGGACTGGCAGAGAAGGAGGCAAAGTCAAGAACTGTGTTCAGCCTTAGGCTTCAGAAAAGTACAATTTATTGTAGATTAACAGTAGGTATTGCTGTATCTGATAATCATGGGTATACCAGGCTCAGATCTTACAAATACACTGGGGAAACATCAATATATCTTTTTCATGTGTTCATGTCCGTGCGCTCCTATGAGTCTTTCCAGTCTAGACTATTCTAACTTGTCCCGCACTGTGTTGGCTATGCTCAATAATGTGTAGCTCAGTGACATTATTGCAAAGTTGCTTTAGCGTTTTGAAGTTCCTACACAGCACCCCACCCTAAGCTTTCTCTCCCTTATCATAAACATTCACTAGCATTTATATACATTTTCAAATGAAGTACTTAGCATACTTCTTTTTACAATACTGTTTGTACATATTTACTTTGGTATAAAAACACTTGAGACAAAGCTTATGGTTTTGCTTTATTTTTCAGGCTTCCACTGTATGAAAGATTCATTTGATCTGGCCAAATGAACTTGCAATGATGTTACTACAGAAGTGTGTGAGAATTATAAGGTGGTTATTCATCTTCGACACTATGATTAGCATTATATACAGTTGTTAGTCCCCTAGAACAAAATGAAGCAGTCCATCCATGTGTCGTTGCCCTCCTTATGAAGTTTGTTCAATTGCAGCATTGAGTCATTCTTCATTTGATTTGGTGCCCATTCCATAAGCTGTTTAAAATATTCAGAATTAGATTTAGATTTTAGTATCATGTATACATGAGAACAGGAATATGGGAGTGCGGTGAAAAGTGCACAAAGTCACCATTTGCTGGCACCATCTTAAGGCAGGATTTAAAACAGAAGGAGAAATAAAAGAAACAGCCTAAAGAAAAGGAAATGTCCAGATCATTTGCCTGCATCCACCATGAGTCCTCACTGCCAGAAAAACAAAGTCACAAAGTCCATCCATCAGCATGCAAATACTCAGGTGCCCCAAGTCCCTGTATGCCATCACAGATGGAATGCCTCTACCTTCAGGTACCCAAGCCCAAACATGAGCTGGAGGCGGTGTCACTGCTGCAGGAAACTCGTCGCCATTCTTTTGTGACATCTTTTCCTCCATGATCCCATGCTAGGCCGACATCGGCAATCAGCCACCGCTGAAGCTTTTGGGTTGCAAATTGGCCTCAAACTTTACACCGGGCCCACCACAATGAAGCAGCTGATGCCTCGTTCTGGCTTACATTATTGCTGCCTCTGGTCATCAGAAGGAGCTGATTCTGTTGATGCCTTTGCTGCCTCCAATTGTTGGGAAGCACAGTCTCTATGGCTGCTGCTGCCGTTATGTTTTCCAGTATGCAAATTTGCTGATCTATCAAATAGATCTGAAGGCTTAAATTTTTCTGGTGAAAAGATTGATGTTGATGAATTTTATTTCTAGACACTTTTAGATATGGAAGAATACTGATAGGATTTTGATTTCCTTGCACTGCACTCATTTTATTGTTTTGTGGTATTCTTCGCTGGTTAAAGTTGTTGTTGAATGTTTGTTTTTATAACAATTGTTGTTGTAGTATTAAAACTGAAAGCTGTTGATGTTTCTACTGCTGTCATGATATCAGTCAAGATTTTTATCCCTGCCTTTGAGGTATTTTTGTGCCAAATTTGACACTACGTGATCAGATTTCAACTTTTTCTTTATCCAAATGTTAAATATTTTAATGAATAAAATCTGTAAAATGTCTTAGTTGCCAAATAAAACATTGAATTTGTCATTCAATACATCAAAGCAATAAAGACTTCATTAACTTCAGTATTCATGCTCTAATTCTTTGAGCTGCAATAATGATCCTTATTCATGATTGTCTTCCTTTTCCAATCGATTTTCTTTAAGCCTGTACCTGAAGAATTATCTTAACTTGCAGTTGTTAACTTTGTCATTAAGTAAATTATTCAGAAATTTGTTAACTCACAATTGGAAGTCTTAACTATGCTCCTCAGCCTATTTCTTTGTTTCAGTCCAGAAACAATACTTTTTAATCTTTTCCCTCAAGGGATCAAATCTGATTTGGTATCCAGTAATCTGTCTCTTTTCACAGGTACTCAATTTGGATTTACCCACTTTGCTGCTAGTGTCCTTTACTGCTTTCTTCAAAAGACACATTTCCCCTGTCTCTGTCAGTAAAAGACTTTTAGAAACTTAAGAGTTCTCAGTTCAAATATATTTTCTTGTCAACAGGTGCTGAACTCTGTGGGTTTTCTGGCTGCGAGTGGGTCTTAAAACAATATTGACTTCTTGATTTTTAAAAATTTCTTCTTGTCACTAGACAGTTTCAATTCTGTATCTTGAACTTCACTGCTGCCTTGATTTTCCAGGCAGTGTATCCAATGGCTGCCAGCATCTTTTGATTTTGATTTTATTGTCACATGTACCAAAATACAGCGAAAATCTTTGTTTATGAGGGGTACAGGCAGATTGCAGCAAGCAAAAAAAAATTCAAGAACTCGTCAATATAGCTTTAAGACCCACTTGCAGCCTTTTGTCTGTCATTTGATGCCACGTTATGTGTCTGTGTTCTGGGAAAAGGCTGGTCAAGGAGAAAATAAAGTCAAGAATAATCTTCAGTATTACACTTCAAAGTAACATATTCATTACATGTTAATAATAAATCTAACTATACATGGTAATCGTAGGTATATCAGGTTCTAATCTTACAGTTACATGAGGTAAAGATTGATCAATATTGTGTTCATGACCATATTCTCATGTGAGACTTTCTAGTCAAGTTTATTCAAACTCCACCCATAATGTACAATTTATACTCAACGATCTGCAGCTCTGTGACATCATTACAAAGTTAATTCTCCAACTTGGTTCTCATGAAGGATGTTTAAGATTCTACTTTCTTTTGTTTGGAAAGCACTGACATCAGTCAACTAAGATTTGTGCTTCTTAATCCGTGCAGAAAAATAATGTACAGAGTTCTTCAATTTCTCTGTTTTATTTTTCTTCCTAGAACATTGGAGAAAGGTAAGCTGTTGGCTGTTCCTACCTGAACAAATGAAGCTCAATCAATTCCTGTGAAGAAATGTAAACAAGAAATGCGGATGATCTCAGCGAGTCAGGCAGCATCCATGGAGAGAAAGCAAGCTAATGTTTTGAGTCTTGATGACTCTTTAGCAGAGCTGAAGTGAAGTGTGGAGAGGGCAGCATATATGCTATGGTGGAGGGAGAGTTTGGAGTGCTAGGGAGAAAAGATGTTGATAGTTCAAGTTAAGTGATCAAAATGTGAGAATGGCAGCACAATGGTGTGTCTAACTGCCAGACTGGAAAGAACAGACAATCCTGCTGGAGTGGCGGGGGGAGGAGGGAGAGGACATGGTGACAGAGAATGTAACAAAGCTAAAAGGGAAGGAATGGGTTCATAATATGAAGTTGTTGAATATTGGATTAACACACAATTTTAAATAAGAAAGTATAAATATTTACCTTTCTCATAAACCCAACATATACACATACACATATACCAATTAAAAGAAAAAGTAAGAAACTTTCTCTGCCGAGATTAACTGAATAAAAACTAATTAGCTAATCATTGTTAGCTCTTGAGTGAAAAATGATAAGACATAAAGTGTTCAAGATGGCTTTCAGTAGGCGTCCTGGCATATGTAGATGGGTACAACAAACACAGGTGATTGTCACTGGGACCTTTAAATGCAGTTTATTTAGGAAATATCATTAATTTGGAGGCTTTTCAGGAGTGCTGCATCTGCTTTTTTTAGTCTCACACTGCTTTCTAAAAGGTTTTGTTCTCGGAAAGATAGAAGATCAGCTGGATATCTTCTCTCTCTCAGAACGTTGTACACATATAAAACTCTAAATAATATCTAAACAGAATTTAATTCCTGATAGCCATAAACCCAGGCATGTGATTTCCATTAATCAAGTCAAGGCAATTCGTTTGTGTGACTCCTAATCAGTGATATTACAAACAAAAAGTCCCAATGTCTTTTCAGTGACCTCTTAAAAAAAACACATTCACGTATCCAAATGTACCATTTTCACAATTCTTTAACATGGACTCTCAAAAAATAAAAGAATAATGAAGCATCTTAACAATAATAGCACTATTAAGATCTGTAATAAGCATCTTTGTGGATTCCTTATCTCCAGATTTGACTTTAGATTCAAAAGCTGTTGTTACCTGCATATTGCATGTTGTTGCACAGTGCCTTCCAGTGCTAGGAACTTGGGTTCAATTCCACCCTCGGGTGAATGTCTGTGTGGAGTTTACATGTTCTCCCTGTGTCTGCATGGGTTTCCTCTGGGTGCTCTAGTTTCCTCCCACAGTCCAAAGATGTGCAGGCTACGTAGATTGGCCATGATAATTTGCCCATAGTGTTCAGTGATGTGTAGATGACGTAGGTTATAGGGGGATGGGTCTGGGTGGAATGCTCTAAGGGTCAAAGTAGACTTGTTGGACCAAATGGCCTGTTTCCACACTGTAGGGATACAATGATCTATGTCATTGATATCGTCAGGAGAATGTACCAAGTGATTTGCATCTTTGTGAAAACCGCATTCATCTTAGCAAAATCAGGACTGTTTTTTTTTCTATGCTGTCTTCAAAGATAAAGCATAGTTCATGATTGCTTCTTGCAATAGATCATTGACATGTGTAGCGCTTTGATTAACATTCACACCCACTCTTGCTGAAAGAGCAAATTAAGGTCTAGAATATTATTTTGTGGCTGATTGCCCTTATCTTCATTGCTCCTAATATCCTACTTTCAACCACTCCTGAAAGAAAACTGAAAGATCTAAGACATCATCAAGTGTTTCTAGAGATGGAGTTTCTTCAATGAAAGCTTATTCATTGTGCATCAGTCAACTTGAATTTCTTCAGCAACTTGTGAACAAAAAAGTTCCAATTTCACACGAGCTTCTCTACTTAAAAATGCTGATTAGGAATGATGACCAAGATATTGGTGATCTTGCTTCCAATATACCAAAATGTAGAGCACACACTTTGATGGCAGTCTGAGTGGAATACTTCCTGCGCTATGAGATTTATTGCAAGATGGTTGGAGAAATTCAGATTTCAGCCATTTTGTTGTATCAGAGAGAATACATATTCCATTGTCTGCACACAGTTTAAGATTTGTATTTCCGCCACTAATGATGATATCTGGTGACCAGAAATCCTTTTGTGGGTCTACCACTTCCCATAAGAAGTTTTCTTGGGTGTGTTATGGAGTCTTTGAGTCATACAGCATGAAAACAGATTCTTTGGTCCATCCAGTCAGAGCGTATTCCCAAACTAAACTAATCCCACCTGCCTGCTCCTCGACCATATCCCTCCAAACCTTTCCTATTCATGTACTTATCCAAATGTCTTTTAAATGTTGTAATTGTACCCACACCCAATATTTCCTCTAGAAGGTCATTCCACACATAAACCACCATCTGTGTAAAAAAAAATTGCCCGCATGTTGTTTTTTATACCTGTCATCTTAAAAATGTGCCCCCTGGCCTTAAAATCCCCCATCCTAGGATAAAGACAACTACCATTGACTCTATCTATACCCCTCATTATCTTATATACCTCTGTAATGTCACATCTCAACCTCCTATGCTCCAGGGGAAAAATGTCTCACTCTATCCAGTCTTTATTTATAACTCAAAGCTTCCATACCCAGCAACATCCTGGTAAATCTCTTTTGAACTCTCTCCAGCTTAATAATATCCTTCCTATAATTGGGTGATGAGAACTGGACACAGTATTCCAGAACAGGCCTCACCAATGTCCTGTAAAACCTCAACATGACGTCCCAACTCCTATACTCAAAGGACTCAGCAATGAAGACAAGCATGCTAAATACCCTTTTGACCATCCTGTCTATATGTGACGCAAACTTCAAAGAATTATGTACCTGAACCCCTAGATCCCTCTGTTCTACGAAGCCCAGGCCCTATTGTTAATTGTATAAGCCCTACCCTTGTTTGTTGGACCAAAATGCAATACCTCTTACTTATTCAAATTAAACTCCATCTGCCATTTTTTCAGCCCATTGACCCATTTCATCAAGATCCCTTTGTAATCTTAGAAAACCTTTTCCACTGTATACTATGCCATCAATTTTGGTGTCATCTGCAAACTTACTAATCATACCTTCTATGTTCTCAGCCAAATCATTATCATAAATGACAAACAAAAGATGACCTAGAATCAATCCCTCTGGAATACCGTTGATGACAGGCCTCCAGTCTGAAAAGCAACCCTCCACCGTCACTCTCTGTGTCCTGTCATTAAGCCATATTGGTTCATTGGCAAGTTCATCCTGAATCCCATGTGACCTAACTTTACTAATTAGTCTACCATGCGTAGCCTCGTCGAAGGCTTTACTAAAGTTGAAGTAAACAGCCTCTATCGCTCCGCCCTCAACAATCAAGTTTGTGAGATATGATTTTCCTCACACAAAAGCATACTGACTATCCCTAATTATTTTTCGCCTCTCTAAATATCCATAAATCCTATCTTTTAAAATCACCTCCAACAATTTACGCACAACTGAAGTCAGACTCACAGGTCTATAGTTCTCAGATTTCGTCTTACAACATTTCTTAAACAAAGGTAAAACATTAACCACCCTCCAGTCATCAGGCACCTCACCCATAGTTATAGATTAAGCAAACATTTCTGCAAGGGGTCTTGCAATTTCCTCCCTTACTTCCTACAACATTCTGGGATACATTAGATCAGGTACTGGAAATTTATCCTTAAGACCTTCCCAAATTCCTCTTCTGTAATATGAACTGTTTTAAAACATCAAAAGTTATTTCTCTAGCCTCCCATTCTTTCTCCACAGTAAAAATTGACATGGAATATTCATTTAGTATTTCTCCCATCTCCTGGGGTTCAACACAAAGACAACCTCCTTTATCTTTAAGGGACCCTACCCTCTCTCTACTTACCCAATTGCTCTTAATGTATTTGTAGAATTTCTTTGGTTATCCTTAACTTCATCTGCCAATTCTATCTCCTAACCTGTCTTTGCCTTCCTGATTTCTTTCTTAGGAATGCTCTTATACTCTTTATATTGATTTAAAAATTCAATTGAACCAATGTTCTGTCAAGCTATTGGCTTTTCACTTTCCCATCTTTGGTGAAACCACCATGGAATAAATGGAATCATCTGAACTGAGCTTAACATATTTATCAAACGACTTTGAAACTATTCTAACCGGTCAGGCATGAAGAAAATCTCATCTCCTACTTTTGATTTGTCAAATATTGATCGTCCACAATTACCACTATCATAACAACATGAACTGAAAATGTTTAACGGCAGCACGTTAAATGAAAATGTATTGCAAAGTCCTGTGAACTAGGAAAACCTGCTCATTCTCAGATCATTCATAAAGTCTACAATGTTTTGATCTGACCTTTTTATTTATATATTATTTAATCACAAACATTGCAAAAATCAAAATAATCAATCAAATGGGATCATAAATAGAATGGGAAAAATATCCTGCTTACACATTATTATTCAAATTCCTTGATGTGTAGTTAACGGAAAAATGACAAGAATTTGAAAATACACTGCATTATGCATCAGCCTGGAAAGGATAGATAGATGAAGAACTGGTGAACTTAGGAAATTAGGAAGTGGTAAAGTCAAGGCAAAATTAATAGGGATGTACTTAAACTGGAAATGGTAATGCTGGGATAAGCCATAATAAACAATATTGGGAATTAGAAATGTCAAATCTGCATTTTGGAACTCAACTTATTTACTTTCATTGAGGCAGATGTCATGAGTAGTTAACAGTTTCTTCACAGATTTTAAAGCATTTACAATAATCTTTGTTTTTAACACTACTTTTGATGAAACATCTTAAGCCCCAATTTTAACCCAGGTGCCTAACATTAATTTTATGAGTGAGGAGTTAAAAAGAACTGTGCAAATGAGGGGTAGGAGGCATTGGTTGTGCCACATTCTCACCTTGTTCAATTTTAATCAGGAGAGGATTTGTTCATGAGGGCAAACCAACACAGACAGCTGGGGCCGACATGCAAACATTGTGAGATTGAGAGTTAATTGGCACCACAACACACTTGTTTGTCTCAATGAAATGGGGAGCCCATCCTGCATTAGACATGCCATTTGAACCTAGTGGGAGTTTTTTTCTTTACAGGCACCTGCTGCATGCAGCACACTTACAGCTCCATGGATCATTGGATCATCACCATACAGATTGCTGAAAAAATTTTCAGTTTCCAAATGGCTTTTTTCATTGTTTTCAACTGGCTTCAGGTCAGAACTCTTTCAAACATCATTGTAGCACTACTTTTCCAAACATTTCTGGATTGATGAACAATTGTGCAAAAAGGAACAACGGTGATGTCAAGAGACTGAGAACTGCAGGGGCCTCAGGAATCAGTGCTTCTCTCAAGAAAACAGGTGAGGTAGGCTCATAGTAAAAGGCCACACGCAACATAGTGAATGTATCTTGTCCCTGGACCTCATATTGGAGCAGTGTCTGAAAGGGTTAACTTCACCACATAGGCTATTTTAGACGTTTGAAAGCTGCTGCTAGTGGAACTCCTGTTTGCTGAATCGGGAAGATATCCTTCTCTGTGGTGGTCAAAGTCACTATACTCCTCAGAAGTTTTACTACTGTATCATTGAAGTCTGCTATAGGGTCCATCACTGTGTTAACTGGTCTGGAGGATGTAGCTGCATCGATTGGATCACTAATTTTCTTTTACCTGAGCTCACCAATGCCACTACCTTCCAATGCCACTACAACAATGACAAAGGGAGAATTTGAGGAACATCAGCAGTATTGCCTCAAGTGAGACATTGCTTGAGCTATCTTACTTCATTAAAAGGTGCTATCTAAATGGCAGAGTTATTCAAGGCAACCTTCACCTCAGTTGGCTAGGTTCTAAGCTCTGAAACTCCTTCCTGAGTTTCTCTGCCTCTATTCTTTTAAGTTGATGCTTAAATGATCAACTGAGCTCATCTCCTTGCGCAGTATGCATGAATTAGTTTGCTAATGCTCCAGACAAGTGCCTTTGAATTTTTGAGTAAATTGTAAGCACTACATAAATGCAACTTACAGTTGTTAGGTTGATTGCAGGAAGAAAAAAATGTCTACACTGCATTATTTATTTTGTTTCAATTATCCACGGATAAGATATAACATGGGAATGTAAATACTGTCTCAAACGGTAATCTTAGAGCTTGAATGCCAAAAAATAATTTGGTGTCATAGCTTTATATTAGTAGCTACCATGAACAGAATAGATATAAACATGCAGTGCTGCCCAAATAGTCCCATCCATTTTTTATTATTTACAATCCAGAGGCCTGCAAGGATTGTAATACTGTTCGTTTTACTTCTAGTTGTATATTCTCAGATTCAGCCAAGCTGCCTGGATCTATGCACCTCATTGTAAATCACCACATTGCAACACTCTTGATTTAAAATAATCTCTTAAAGCTAACCTTTTAAAAAAAAATCTAGCAATGTACTGGATGTAATCATTATAGTAGTTGGCACTGTCCATATCTAATGTAAGGTTATGGGAATATCATAAGCTGTACTCTGGGCTTTCTAACACCACAGATGATGACTAAATTTTCAGCATCTTATCACACAGTCACAGGGTGGACTAGTACAGGGGACTATGAAGAAAACACAGCATGAAAACTGGAGTACAGATGATCAGATTAAAAGATTTTGGATTTGTTAGTGGCAGCACAATCTGACTGGAGCAGGCCTAGACCAGGGCCCATGGAGACTAAATAAATTCTCTTTTCTCTTTATCCTTTCACCCAGTTAAACTCTTCTGAGAAGGGGAATTTAACACTTCAGAGATTCTGACAACTTATCAGATGGGCTGATTGATTGTGGCCGTTGGATACACTGTAGTTATCGCAGGGTGAAAGGCAAAACAGGATCCAGATACAATTCAACAAGATCTCTCCAGCATTAACAACTCGGCAGTTTGACTGCACTTTCATGAATCTTTTCCGCATGGATTGTCTATCTGTTGTGCACGCTTATGTCAGCCCCTGTTGTTCTGTTCCAACCTAAACAAGGACTGTGGCAATCTACAAAGCATAAAGGGGAATGAAACTTTTTTGTAGTTAATGACTCAGTAGTATGAGTTTGGCTTATCTTCACAATTGTATGTATTTCTGTTCTTGCAAATACACTGGACTATTTTGTTTAAATTGGGAAATTATCATTTGCTGCCTATAAGCTTTACTAAACTTTTAAATAGGACACTCAATTATACTTCATACTAATGCTTTAACTGAACGGAAATGTATAATGCAATATAGAAAAGTGTGTTTTTTTTATTTAAAGAAGAGTGGCTATGAAATTTTGTCGGGATCTTCCCTTTCTCGCATTGTAATTTTGGTAGAAGGCTAACTTCCCCTCCCTGGCCCTTCCTGTCAGGGAAACATCAGCCACGGTTTGCATTTTGGATCTCAGTGCATTGTTACCAAGGAGGAATACATTTGCATAAGTCTATTAGCCCAGGACACAATTAGGGTAAGCGAAGCTTCCTCTCATTTGTTTGACCTCATTCATGGGAACATTGGAACAGGAGTAAGCCATTCAGCCCATCAAGTATGTTTGTCTGTCAATGCAACCATAGCAGGAAGAATATTTCAATGTCTTTTAGTCTCATTATCCCCATAACTCAGTAATCAGAAATCTATCAATTTCTGCCTTAAACACTCTCAAAGACTGAAGAACAAAAACAGAAGTTGCTGGAAAAGCTCAGTAGATCTGGCAGAATCTGTGAAGAACAAAATAAGAGTTAACGTTTCAGGTCCAGTTCTCTTCCTCAGAAATGATGGTGGCAGGGAAAACATCAGTTTACATGCAGAAACTAGGGAGGGGAGTGGGGTCGGGAGTAAACAATAGGATAGAGCCTAAAGAGAGAAAAGAACAATTGGACAGACAAAGAAGTTGATAACGAATGGGCTGGGAAGGGGCACAGTTGTTAATGGGGAATGTTAGTGACTAACAACAGGTGGTGTGTAATGGCAGGCTATGTGATAACAAGGCCTGGTGTGTGGGGTAGGAGACTGGGACATTTGATAGTTTAGGCCCTAAATTTAATGAATTCGATATTGAGTCCGGAGGGCTGCAGGGTTCCAAGCAGACAATGAGGTGTTGTTCTTCCAGTTTGCGCTGAGCTTCGCTGGAACACTGCAGCAAGCCAGAGACAAGGATGTTGGCCAGAGTGGTGCATTAAAGTGGCAAGCAACAGGTAGCTCAGGGTCTTTTTTTCAGTAGAATGTAGATGTTCTGCAAAGGAGTCACCCAGTCTATGCTTCATTTCCCCAATGTAGAGGACACCACGTTGTGAGTAGCGAATGCAGTAGATTAGTTTCTGGGAAGTACAGATGAAGTGTTGCTTCACCTGCAAGGTATGTTTGGGCCCTTAGATACTGGGGATGGAGAAGGTAAATGGGCAGGTGTTGCACCTTCACTGGTTACAGGGGAATGTGTCGTAGGGCTGTGGTGTGGGGGATTGGGGGCAGTGGTGTTGGTGGTGAAGGAAGTGTGGACCAGGGTATCCCGGAAGGAACGGTCCCTGCAGAAGGAGGACTAGGGAGGGGAGGGGAATATATGTCTGGTGGTGGCATCTCTCTTGATGATCACCAGATGTCTGTCCAACTGTTTTTCTCTCTCTTTAGGCCCCATCCTATCATTTACTCCCTACTCCTCCTCACTCTTTATTTTCTGTACATAAACTGACGTTTCCCCAGCCACCATCGGTTCTGAGGAAAGGTCCCCAGACTTTTTCTTCACAGATGTTGCCAGACCCGCTGAGCTTTTCCAGCAGTTTCTGTTTTTGTTCCTGATTTACAGCATCCGCAGTTCTTTCGGTTCTTACTCAAAGAGTGAGTATCCACAGCACTCTGTGGTAGGGAATTTCAAAGATTCACAACCTTCTGAGTAAAATAATTTTTCCCCATTTCCTGTCTAAATAGCATCCTCTTTATCATTAAATTGTGCCTTCTGGTTTTACGCTGCCCAACCAGGGAAAATATTCTTAGCTGTTTCTTCCCCATCTCTCTCTAATAGTATTTTGTAGGTTTCAATAAGCTTCAAAGTGAAAAATGACCATCCCTGGTTTGAAGTATTAGAGCACTGCTGATTTTCAGCACAGTGTTTTGAAGTTAGCAGCATGTGAAATCTCAGAAAACTCAAGCCTCTGTAGGGTAACTAGTAGTCAACAGATCTAGCCCAGTGCAGTGCTTCTGCAAAACTTGTTGTGGCATTTTCACAGTATTATCACAACCTGTCGTCCCCTACCATATCATCAATTTCTCTTCAATTTCATTAGTTATTTAGTAAAACTGGCAGAAAAATGCAGGGTGTCCAGCATTCCTAAAGACAAAATGCTATGAGTATACAAGATAGGTGCTCAGAAACAGTAAACCCTTAAGCTGAAGTCTTAATATAGATTGAGGGGACAATTAACCCATTGGTCAGTTCCAAACTCAGAACCAATATAATTTTTCTCCTAAAGTACTTGAAAGATCAAGTCGCTGCAATTTTATGGCTTACTTCACATTTTCCAAAGGGCGTACAAGGACCATGGGATTTCAGAGGTCGAACCTAGTTAAAGCAGTGACAAAGTAGTGGCATTTCTCTCAAGAAGCTGGCAGCTTGAAGTGGCAGAAGGTGCACAATGTACAATGATGAGGCTGAGGAACAAAATGGATGCATTTCAGTCCATTATATTTAGCACATGGTTGTGCACATGAGGGTTAACAAGGATGTTGATGAGTTCTCAAAGAATACCATTAATTGGAACATGAAGCAATAACAATGAACAAAAAAAAATTCAAGCGCAGCAGAATGAAGACTTTAAATCCACAATTGTGTTCATGTGTGAAACCCAAAAGTGTGCTTCCTAACTGTCCCATGAGTTCTTGTGTTATTCTGGTGATGAGTCTTGAAATTAGATTCTTGACAAGGTTTAGAGAGAATGCTCAAAATATATTTTTGGTAAAACTACCTTTTAAGTTAACATACTGTCCATTCTTTAGACTATTAAGATTAACACAAGGCTGTGTACAGAATCATTTCTGTCTTGAGTCTAGTACCATGCAATTCTTTGAATCATGATTGAAATGGGTTGTCATTTTAAGTATTAATCCTTTACTTGATATCACCTGGTAAGCCCCAGTGTGTCAATTCTTGCTGTACTGGTATCACTGCCAGAAGAACTGGGGAGCTTTGTCCACATCAGGAATAATATGAGAGGAGCCTCCAAATGCAAAAATCACCTGCTGCTTTTCCCAAGTAAGTCATACTTATATCTCCCTGTTACCTTGAGAAACTCAAGAACCTGGTGAAAACTGTAATTGCTTGGTCATCTGTTCCCTTACTACTCCTGTACAAAATTCATGGGCAAAATGATAGTGTGTGTGTAACTCCGACGTCTGGGTTTTCCTGCGCCATTGTTTTGAGTTCGAGTTACCAAAGCTCCTGAATTATCCAGAAGTCTCCTGGAGTGAATGATTCATTGTGGAGCTGCAGCTGATAATCTCGAAAGAATGTATTTCCACAATTCGGTTTGGGATAGCATGCCTCTAAAGGCCTAAATGCTTGAATGCAAAACCTAACCGCAAATTTCTATATTGTGACGTCATGTAAGTGTATTGCCAAAGTCATAAAACAAATTGTTTCAAGATGGAGAATGTCTTGAAGGGTTATTAGCTACATCACTGCCCTACATCTGTATGGATTGTTAGTTGTTTCTATAAATCTTCTGGCCATGAACTGTGAAGCATTGTTAAATAAATCTGCACCGTACCACATGCCTGCAGCACATGGCTCAAATGCTGAAGTTTATGATAAATCTAATTGCTTCCAATGCCTAGCAGACAAATGAGGGAAGAAATATAATGAATTGTTAAAGGAAAACAACATATTTTTGCTGCACAATGTAAAATGGCTAAGTTTCATGAGATTGAACTTCCTCGTACAAATCGAACTAAATTTGACAATCCTGCTTTGAACCTATTCCCCTGCACCTGCCAGATGTCCTGCTCTGCCAGCTTTACTGTGGGACAAATAATCCTGTTGATGTTTAGTTCCATAAAATCTGCATTTATGCAATAACTTATACCATTAATAGAATAAATAAGTAGAAAAAGCCAGGATCATAGATCAAAAAGGAGCAAGGATATTTAATGAGGAATGAAGAATAAAATTGATAGATAGATTTGATGGTCACAGACAATTATCAGGATGGATATGTGAAAGGTGACATATAATATTAGCGATAGTTGTTGTCCGCCTAGTCTCTCTTTAACAAGCTGCAATAAAACAAATAACTTTTGCTCTTGGACTCAGTTCAGTCTAAAAACATGCAAACAAGTAGACCTGATGAAAGATGTAATATTCCATGCCAAAGTCCATTTTCTTCAACATCAAAGAAAATGTGGCAGGGCATGAGTCTTCCACAACATCAGGACCAGATCAACCCTACTAAATGTTAACATTTAAGGCAAGACCTCTGTTCTTATGCCAAGAACACAGCAGTTGCAGATGCTCCACAGCATACTGTCAATTCAGAGAGGAAGCACACAATGCCAGAGGCAAAGTTTCTGTGTGACATTTTTAACTTGTCCACTGGAGCCCCATTAAAAATTGTTCGATTGCTACATCATTTGCACTCTTAGTCACTGCTGGGATTCATTTCAAGGAGCATTGATAACTTGTAGATTTGTGACCAGATAGACCCTATTATTATGAAACATTTGCACCAACATAAAATTTGTTTAGCAAGGAAATTAGGACTGTGGTTTTCACAATACAACTTTTATTTTCATATGTAAATAGCAAACAAAGAAACTTGCTATTTGCATTAGGATGCTACACATAAAGAACATTCACAGTGAAGTAAAACACCCAACACTTGTATTTCGTATTTTGTAGTTTGTAACTAGTAACTTTATTTAACATTAAATTATGTAAATTATAAATTGGGGACACATTAGTAGTAATTTTAATGAAAATGGCTCTCATTTTAATTCCATTTACAGCTAATTCTGTAACTAACAACATTGTTGGAGAAAATTGTTAATCAGAATATACTACAAATGCCAATTATAAGATGCATTTTCTCATGAATTATAAAGATAGTCATTAAATATGGCAAGTGGTCTTATTTTTGAGTACACATTCAGCATCACTTGCTTTATTTTAAAATAGAAGTAGCTCTGGAAATACACCCTCATCTGCTTAACCAAACCTGTCCTTACCCTTAGCAATTTCTCCTTCAACTCCTCCCACTTCCTACAGACAAAAGGGGTGGCCATGGGAACCAGCATGAGCCCAAGCTATGCCTGCCTCTTCATAGGATAAATGGAGCAGCTTCCTCTTCTGCAGCTACACTGGCACAATCCTCCACCTCTTTCTCCGCTACACCAATGACAGTATCAGCGCTGCCTCGTGCTCCCATGTGGAGCTCGAACAGTTCACCAATTTTACTAACACTCTTCACCCCAACCTCAAGTTCACCTGGACCATCTCTGATACCTGTCTCTTCTTCCCAGACCTCTCTGTGTCCATCTCTGGTGACCGCCTCGAAAGCAATACCTATTTCAAAACCACCGACTCCCACAGCTACCTGCAGTACACCTCCTCTCACCCACCTGTCTGCAAGAATGCGATCCCCTACTCCTAATTCCTCTGCCTCCCACCTTGTCTGCTCCCAAGATGGGGCATTCCACTCCTGAACACCCCAATGTCCTCTTATTTCAAGGACTGCAATATGCCCCCTTCAGTGGTCGAAAATGCCCTCGACCGCATCTCTTGCGTTTCTCCCACCTCTGCCCTCACATCCCCTCCCCGCAATAAAAACAAAGATAGAATCCCCCTTGTCCTCATGTATCACCACACTTAGCTCCGGATTCTCTCGTATCATTCTCCGCCACTTCCGCCACCTGCAGCCTGATCCCACTACGAATGATATATTTGCCTTCCCACCCCTATCTGCCTTCCATAAGGATTGGTCTCTCCATGACTCCCCCGTCCACTCCACGCTCCTCCTAACCCCACCAACCGCCGGCACCTTTTCCTGCAACCGCACAAAGTGTTACACCTGCCCCTACACCTCCCACCTCACCTCCATCAAAAGAACAAAAAATACCCTCCACATCAGACAGAGGTTCACCTGCACATCCGCTAATGTGGTCTACTGTATCTGCTGCTCCTGAAGTGGCCTCCTTTACATCAGTGAGATCAAGAGGAGTCTCAGAGACCACTTTGTAAAACACCTGCGCTCTGTTCGCAACAAACGACATCACCTTCCAGTCGCGAACCACTTCAACTACCCCTCCCACACCCTGGGTGATATGTCCATCCTGGGCCTCATCCAGTGTCACAATGACAATCACATGGTCTCAATGTGGGCTTTACCGGTTTCAAAATCTTCTCACCCCCGGCCTCATCCCATATCCAACCCTTCCTCTCATCCCCGCCTCCTTGACCTGACACAACCCGACACAACCTGCCCATACTCTCTCCCACCTATCCGCTCCTCCCACCTCACTGACCAATCCCCACCACTGCCTACCTGCACTCACCTATCACCATCCCACCTACCTTCCCCAGCCCAACGTCTCCTCTCTCTATTTATTTCAGAGCTCCATTCCCCCTCCCCCATTTCTGAAAAGGAGTCCCGACCCGAAACATCAACTTTCCTGCTCCTCTGATGCTGCCTGGCCTGCTGTGCTCCTCCAGCTCCAAACTGTGTTATCTTTGACTCCAGCATCGGCAGTTCTTACTATCTCTGGAAATACAATGTTTTCTGCAGTTACCTTATTTCTTTTAATTATATCCTGACCCATGCCATGCTTGAAGAGATGGTTTGCCTAGATTTTCTGCAAAATTGTAATGCCACTATGCCTCACTGATCTTCTAGCTTTTAAAATAATTTTCCCACACTTTCCCAGGAACTTTCCTGGGAATAGGTAACATGTTTGTTACCAGCATGGTTTCCACCAACTGTGTAACATTGTTGGTAGTGAGGCACAAAAAGGTCAATTTCCCCCTTTCTCATAATTCTGACAATAGTATCATTGAATCTCTCTTCTGGCAGCACATTCAATGGATTTCTCTCTTTTTGATTTGCTGTCCCCACTGCTCCATGACAGAGCAGTATGTCTTCTGACCATCTGTAATGAATACAACTGGGGACCCTCTAGCGTAAATACCAAACAGACAGGAAAGCCTGAACCGAAAGAACTGCGGATGCCGTAAATCAGAAACAAAAACAGAAGTTGCTGGAAAAAGCTCAGCAGGTCTGGCAGCATCTGTGAAGGAAAAAACAGAGTTAACATTTTGGGTCCAGTGATGCTTCCTCAGAACTCTGAATTCTCAGGAAGGGTCACCAGAGCCGAAACGTTAACTCTGTTTTTTCCTTCACAGATACTACTAGACCTGCTGAGCTTTTCCAGTAACTTCTGTTTTTGTTCTTGAGACAGAAAAGTCTGTCTGACAAACATTACTTAATACAGCTACAATTACAATTCTCTTTTAGAGGAATATTATCTGTTCATTGCATACTGTGCCAATGATGTAAGCAGATAACAACTGAGTATGCTTCAATGTGAGCTTAATGAGAGCAAGAATATAGTCACAGGAAATTATCAAATAAGTAAACGTGATTGCAATTAAGAATCCACCTCCAAAAACCTGAATTCCAGTTTCTTCAATAACCTTGAACTAGACATTGTGTGTAGGGATTCCGGCTTACAAAGGGAAAGCACACTTCTAATTCTCTGCATCAGACAAATGGTTCATAATGGCTCAGCTTTCAGAGGGATAAGTTAAAATATATGTTTATTGATTTCCGTGGAGAGTTATAAGTCAAATGAGTCGTGAAATTCTTCGTCCAGTTCCAGATGAAAATGCTCGCACAATACAAATGTTTTTAATATCCTAGCCTATGTTTCAAAAAGTTTCAATTCAAAGTATGAAATATAAAAATAGAATTTTGCCTCATGTTGTTCATTATTATAGTTTTTATTATCAGTAATTGGCTTGGGTGGAATCTTGGTGTTTAGACACTAACTGTGGACGTGGTACGAAAATGAGAACACTTCTATGTGGGGATGGGTTAAGTTTTCTTTTGAGATTGCATTCTTCGCAACTCATTGCATATGCTGTGTGGATAAAGCAACAGATTTCATAGGCAGGCAGGTAGCTCTGACTGGTTGGACTCCAACTTCTGCGTGACATATTTAAAAGGTATCCAAACAGCACTTCACTCTGCGATCTAGAGGCCTTATTCTATTCATCTTTTCTGTGCATCATTACTCTGACAAAGAAGTGGTGCCATACTTTAGCAATGCCTCTTGAAAGGTTCTCCTGAAGGCAGTTCAGAAAAGAAGGGACGTTCTTTTCCCTAGGGATGGTGACAAGAGCCACCCTGACTGAGGAAGGCAGCTTGGAAAGAGGGGGCTGTGAAGATCAGCACCCCTGGGTGGCTCCAGTGCTCCAAGAGGATGAATGGTCTGTGTTAGATCTCTAAGCACTCTAGAAACTGGACCAACAGAGGACACCCACCAATGTAATCTGATGCATACCCGCAAACACTCAGCATCTTTCCTCAAGTTCAGCTACAACTGTAGCTGTCAAGGCAGCATTAAGTTGTTATTAAACAACACTGATGTCAGTTTGAATGAACAGGTGCCTTCTGTACAACTTACGCTTTACAAAAATATTGCACTTTGTGCAACAGGTCTCATCTCTTTCAATCTGTTAAGGTGTTTGATTATTTATGATATTCATAGATAGTATCTTCAGGGGCACTGATCACTGGTCTTGTTCACTTACACATCATATGGAACAATACAAAACTTGCGGAGGCTGTCATTCTCCATTACCCATTGGTAAGAGCATAACCTCTGGAAAGGGAGAATTTAAGATCGATGTTTGGTTTTGGAAGTTAATCGACATAGTTTAGCCCTTTCACATCTCTGTAATAGATGAATGCCCCTTGCAAACTAAGGATTGAGTCATATAAGCACAGATCCCTTTCAATCCTGCATTATTCCGTATTGATAATCTGGCCCGGAAACTGAACAGCAGGCTGCTGGTGTAAAGAAGCAAGTTACCTTAAAATTAATGACGTCAAAATATCTTAACAATTTAAAGATATAAAGCAAGTATTTGCTTGATGGTTAGAATGGCTCTGCTCCATAATTGACTGATAGCTTTGATGGTCACATATGATTAATACTACATTATCACCCTCGAATCTAGCCGCTATCAAGTTGTATCAGGTCTATTTGCCTTGTGTCACTACAGCCCTAGCTCCCTCAGCATCCTGATCATCAGTGTTAACTCCCACAGCATCTCTGTCAGACTCCCCTTCTTCCCTGTCTGAGGAGATGGGTAACTAGTTCATTTTCCCTATAATATGTTCTTGTCCTCTCTTTGAGATCTTATGTTCCCTGAACTTTATCCTGGCACTGCCAGGATATCTGAGGTCTGTGAGAAGCATCGGCTTCTGGAATTGGAAGTCAAAATGTCCATAACAGATTGCTGTATGTGGACCTTCTGAGAGCTTAGAGGAAACATGGAAACATTGCTGAGTGTCATTGTGCAGAATTGTTATCCGGGGAACCCTGCCTAACAAGTAGCTCTTCCTAAATTGTCTGGGTAAAGGAAGATAAATCAATAATGGCCCTAATAGATTCATTGACAGCATTGCAGTGTTGTTTGCTATCAATGAGAGTTTCACACTGGGTTCATCAACCATGTTTTTATAGCTGTCCCTTATCACCCACAAGCTCGTGCTAGAGATGAATTGTGAGGGTAAACCTTTGAGAAGCCCAGGAATTGCACAGAATGTAAGAATCATGGCAGTTTTTTGGAAAGCAGGCAAATATCTGCAGGAATTATTGCCTGTGGTTAAAAAAGATTTGGACCTGGAGTGAATGAAATCTCTTCCTGTTCGGAATGATGCCGTGGAGTGCCCCAAACATACAATCAATGGCTCTTACGTAACCAAGGGAATTTTATGATGGCTGCAAATCTGACAGCTTGGACACCTTTGCTCTTTGTGTCCATGGCTAAGCAGACAAACTGTATTGCTTTCCTGAAATGTCATAAAGAACTTTGAATTGGGCTGTTAATTGGGAGATACCACACTTGTCCCTGCTGAGGTTTCAAAGGAACTAATGGCTAGGAAATTCAATGCCATTGCGATATTCAGCTCCACAGTCATACTGCTGCCTTATAAACTACCCAATTACAGATCCAGGAGGTGCCAGTTGTCAGTGACAGCATCTCTAGTCATGCAAAAGTTTCTCCAGAATGGCGTTTTACTCACCTGCAGGTATCTGCAAAGCCTTCAGTAGCTCCTCTCTCAATACTACTTGTTGGCACTAAATCACCTCTTCAGAGTTGCTTGTTCACAGTTTCAACTCTTCTAACCTTGTATTCCTGGCTCCATTGGCACAAACTATTCTTTCTTTTCCTTCTTAGCTTCAGTAAGGCTTACAGAATTGTTCAGTTAAACTGTGATCCAATTACTAATCTGTGAAGAAATATCAGGAATGATATATTTGTTCTTCATTTGAGATCTTGACATAGTCAAGCTACCCTTTTGTGATCATCTTTCAATATTCTACTAATTCCAAAATTGTATCTGCAGATTGGAAGCTTGCAAATGTGAACACCAATGTTTAAGAAAGGAAGAGGAGAGAAAACAGGAACATGATATCTGTTAGTTTGATGTCAATTAGAGGGAAATACTGGTATCTCTTGTAAAAGATTTGATTACTGGATATTTAGAAAATAATTGTATGATTTGGCAGTGTTAACATAGATTATGAAACATTGTCATGTTTGACAAGCCTGATATAGATTTTAGAGGACATTACCAGCAAAGTCAATAAAGGTGTAGCACATTTGAATTTTCAGAAGGCTTTCAAAAGCACCACACAGAAGATTAATAAACTAAATTAAAATGCATGGGATTGGGGCAAAATACTAGCATGGATTAAGATTTGGTTAACAGGAAGAAAGCAGAAAGTTGGAATAAATGTATCATTCTCAGGTTGGCAGGCTGTGACCAGTTAGGTAGCACTGGCTTCAGTTGGGGTCCAGTAGCTCACAATCTATAATCAATTATTTTAATGTAGGAACTAGTTACAATATTTTCAAATTTGCTGATGCAAATACAAAATTTGGTCGGAATGAAAGCGATGAGAAGAATGCAAAAAAGTCTTCAAGGAGCTTTCAATAAGCTAAATGAGTGGGCAAGAGAATGACAAATGAATATGATGTGGAAAAGTATGAGGTTGTCCACTTGGGAAGGATGAATAAAGGTGCAGACTATCTCTTAAATTATGGGAACCATTCTGTATCAGAAACATTCACTCTGTTTCTCTTACAGAGATGTTACTAGACCTGCTGAGTTTCTCCAGAATTTTTCATGTCTATTTCAGATTTCCAGCATCTGCAGTAATTTGTTTTTAATAAGACAAGCAACTTCAACCAATATTTCTATTGTCAATGACTGGAGACCCCAGCACATCGATAAAAAGATGAGAATGAAGTATCTTAAAAGATTTTCAACCAGAAGTGCTAAATGCAAGATTTATCGTGGCCTCATTTTGAGGTCTCCAATGTCACAGATGCCAGTGTTTACCCTATTCGATTCACACCCTATGATAGAAAGAAACAGCTGGAAGCATTGAATACTCCAAAGAGTACAGGCTCCAACAGAATTCCTACAAAAGTACTGAGGACTTCAGCTCCCAAATTAGCTGCGCCCCAGCTAAGTTGTTTTAGTACAGCCTCATTATTGGCACCTACCCAACCACGTGGAAATTTACCCAGGATATCCTGTGCAGGAAAAGCAGGACAAATCCATTCAGCATTTCCTAAGATTGTCCCCATGCCCTCCATGCCTCCAACCACAGCTATTTCTGTTCCCTTTCTGGAAGGTGATTACTGATGTCATGACTTCCAAGATGGCAGTGGTGGGGTCAGCAGTGTTTAGCTCCTGAGCACGGGGCATGGCTGCTCATGGCTCTTGCGGCAGGTTCTGCTGCATCAACACAGCTTCATCATTGTCTTTCCAGCTTGGTTACACTTTTTTTTTGGTTGCCCTGGGGCGTCTTCTTGACATCCTACTACAGGACCCCATTAGGCTTAGAAACTCAGAGCTGCTTAGAAACTAGAATCCCTACAGTGTGCTAACAGGCCATTTGGCCCAACGAGTCTAACCGACCCTTTGAGGAGTATCCCATCCAGAACCATCCCCCTACCCAATTCCTATAACCCTGCATTTCCCATTGGCTAAGGCACCTAACCAGGACACTACGGGATAATTTAGCATGGCCAATCCACCTAATCTGCACATCTTTGATTTGTGAGAGGAAACTGGAGCACCCAGTGGAAACCCACACAGACACAGGAAGAACATGCAAACCACACAGACAGTTGCCTAAGGGTGGGATTGAACTTGGGACCCTAATGCTGTGAAGCAGCAGTGCTAATCACTAAGTCACCATGCTGCCCCATGTATCTCCATCCTGGCTCCACCTCAGTTGACTCGGAACCAGGACCCGTCTGCCGCTTCCAGCGTCAGAGGAGATGCAGGATCCACGCAGTGTGACCATCTCCAGCTCGGAGGTGGCTGCGGTAGAGGTGGCGCTGGTGACAATTGAAACAGAGCACGTGGCCAGGACCCCAGGGACAATATTGGATGGCAGCAAACTGGAGGAGAAAAGAGGGTAAAGTCTACGGAGAGGGAAAGATGAACTTTTGAAGCCGTTTCAGTTTTAATAATATCAATATTAATCTGGCACTGGGATGTGGCAACTTTATCCGCTTTTCACAGTTCCAAGGTACAAGTGACAATATATTACATAAATCTACTGAATAAATCTTTCAGTTCTACTTGCCACCATTCCTTTCTCAATAACTCTTTGCATCTGAACATTTTGAGCACAGCCCTTTCTGAGTTAAGGCCCCCTTTTGAATTAACCATCACTTACCTGTCCCAGTCAGGTTTGCTGACATGAGCTAGCGCAGTTGCCTCACTTGTGAAGGCTGGTTGAGTCGGTCAGATTTCCCTCCTTACACTGTAGACAGATAAGACAACAAGGACTAAGACGTCTCATGAACTGTTTGATCTGGTTAGCTTTCAGTAAATGCTTATGCAAAGAAATGGCTTAGTTATGAAGTAGCCAAGTTGCTGAAGAGGTTTGTATTCAACAAAAGTCAGGTACAAACCTAATAGAAATAATTGGGTTTGTGATCAGACCTGTTTCCCCTTTTCCCTAAGAAGATTGTGCCCCTGAACATTATTGCAGTAGGCTGTGGTGTTAATGAGTAATAATGGCCTGCTAGTTAATGCATAAAGGCTCCTGACCATCAGCAATGAGAAAAACTTTGAACATACAATAATCAACATTTTAACTGCTGTCAGCAAACTTAAATTTTACCTCCTTCCAAATTAAGATCTCCTACCCACCATTCTAAAAGCTGGCGTAGATCTGTCTGCCCTATTTCAATTGGATGAATAAATTTTCATAACTTCAGGCATATCATTAACTGCAATAGAACATGCTGATTAATTATCTTATTTTTTGCCAACTAATATCCAAATGAATGATATAATCTGATCATTTGCAAAGCTGCAGAAGGATAATATTCCCCATTTGCCTTTCTTTATTTTAATTTGTAACTGTAAGCGGCACTTCATCCTCATTTATGAATCAACCATTTCTTTAACCAGTTCATTCACAAACTATCTAAGACTTTCACACAGGTCAACGTGAGATGTTTCCTCTTCAGACACTCTCTTTAGACGAAGAAGTGTCCAAGAGTGGAAGTAACAGCATATGAATCTTGTTCTGAGCTATTTCATCTCACTGGAAAGTACATGCTCAGCACAATGGGACCAATCAATAAGTTAATGGCATAAATCAATGAAAAAGATTTTTGAGAGATCTTAATTAAAGAAACAACTGCTGATACAAATTATGTTTTCAATGTATTGATATAACAGAGGGCAGAAGGTTGAGCAAAGACGTGCAGTGATCAATGTTCTTAACATTTGCATTCCTTTTCATCATCTACAGAGATCATTTAATGTACCTGCCTTTTTGTTTTAACAGATAATGCTCCAGAATCTTTGAGACAATTTGTCCTTCTCCAAGGTGAACTGAAAGTCTAGATAAGTCAGTAACTCATGTTTTCTTTTAAATTATTTTAGAATATAATGACTGGGAAATCCGTGCTAGCACATGGCCAAAATTTGACATCAGAAGATCTTTTCTCTAGTGAGTAGTATAACAATAATAATTAAAGCAGAGTTGAATTGATGGATCCCATTAAAAGCAGCAAAAAATCCTCCAGTGAATGCACAGCACAAACATCCAAAGTCAATAGTTCTGATTCCCCCGATAGTTAAGTCTGAGACCCAGTTTAAAGAGACATCAATCTATGATGTCAGCATATAGCTAATGAACCTTCAAGAAATCAATATTCAAAATCCCTTTTCTACACAAAATCCTGACTATTGCGACATCTTCAGTAACTGCCAGTTAAAGTGAAACAGCGTAGAAAAGTGAAATGTGTAGAAGCTGTTATTTTTATTCTCAGTCATCTTTGGGAATTGGAAATTTTAGAAGTTGAATAAATCCAGTCTAGTGAAACCATAATAGAACTGAATTTGGAAAAAAAGAAATAAACATTCCTGTACCATGTAATAATTTAGACATTTTGCAGCAGAACACCACTTGAAGTTTTCCATTTATAATATACAGTTTTCAGCCAGAAAGGATTTTCATAAGTTTGAGCTTTGATAACCTGCAATATACATGAAAAATAGGTTGAAATAGCCTAAATGGCTTTTAAACAATAACAAAATATTGAAACCATCAAGCTTTTCCTCAAAACAATTTTAAAGTCTGGTCTAGGTATGATACGAATATACTCAATGTCGTTCTTAATATGCACGTTCTTAAAACCAATTGTTAATTGACCTTAATGAAATATATTACTTGTGTCAACATTGCTACAGTGATAGCTGTCTTGCATCCAAATCAGAAAGTCAGGGATTCAAGCTCAACTCCAGACTGCTTGACATTTGATCTCAAAATATATTTCAGTGCGATGCTGAGGGAATGCAGCACTACTATTGGTTCTGCTTTTGGACAGGATATTAAATGGAACCTTCCATCTGTCATTTCAAGTAAAAGAAAAAATCATGGCATAATTCAAAAAAGAGCAGTAAGTTGTCAAAACAAAAGTTCAACCTCTGTCAACATTGCTAAAAAACGTTAAGTTGAAATTTACATTCTTATTGGTTGTGTTCTTGATCTGCAGTAGTTGACTGCTGCATTTATCTTGATTAAGCAGCGACCACATTTCCAAACTCTATAAAACACTTCTGGTTGTCCCATGCCGATAAAAAAAAGACCTGTGATATCTTCTAGAATGGTGCTAGGGATGAGAGATATCAGCTATGTGGAGAGTACAGAGAAAGTAGGATTCTTCTCCTAACAGGATAAGAAATTGCAGAAACGTTACACAGAAATTTTCAAAAATTTCATGGGTTTTTAAAATAAATAAGGAGAAACTGTTTGCATTGGCAAGAGTTCTGAGGTAACTGGAAGATAGTGATTTAAGCCAATTGGAAATATAAGTAGCATTATTCTACATAGAAAACTGTTATGAATGGGCACATACTGCTTGAAATAGAGGTTAAAACAAATTAAATAATAATTTTGAAATGAGAATTAGTTGAAAAGGAAATATTTGAATAATGTTGAGGAAAAGTCTTGAAGGGTTTTTTCTAAAGAGTTGACGTAGCATGATGAATCAATGGCCTTCTTCTATATTTCTATAACAGACACAGTATAAATTCAAGGTCAGCGAAATTGGAGTCCTTTGCACCTGTGTTTTAACTGCAGTTTGCCTCCAAAATGGCATTGCTCATGCACATTTCTGCTGTGAAATGGTTTGTATTTCATTTTGGTGTGTCCATCAAAGAATGCTGAATTAGCAGCCGGAAGTGTCAATCACTATGTGTCATTTCAGCTTAACACCCTGTATTAACCTCTCACAATTGGACTTATATGCTGCAGCAGGAAGGACTCCCTTTACCCAGCTCTGAAGCTCTGCCCTTGCGCCACAACCAGCAGTACTTAAGGAGCAATAAAACTACAGGTAATTCTGCTATTAACGTGTGTCTTGTTAACGCCAATGGACTGTAATGCAATTGATGAATAGTTTGGATAATGTGAACTTTCTGTTGTACAGATATAACAATTTTCTACAGCGATTTCCCTATAATGCGATTTTCTATGGCGATTTTCCGTAGCGCGAGGTCAGACAATAACACAATTATGGCATTATAGGAGAACTACCTGTACTTTCAGGTTGGTTGCTGATTGATTCCTGTTGTCTCTTTCTGTACATACAGAGGTGGTAGTATCAAGAGTTGTTTAAAGTTGCCTAAGGGAGAAATCTGTGGAAGTTCTGTGACACGTTGATTTTAAGAGTTCTGCACAACATACTTGCTCCTAAGTATTGGTGCAATATTTCTTCCACACCATGGCAGGAACAATGAGCAGGTGCATGACGAAGATGCTGGTAGAGGAAGGCAGAGCAAGGGAGAAGGACTGCCTTTTAAAGGGCATACTGTCTAGAGTGGTCAAGGAACAATGCTATTTTACCAGTCGCAGTCAAGAACAATGGACTGAATCCCACCTTTTTTTATCTAAGTCCACGTTCTGTTGAGGTTTATTTCAGCGGGTTTATCGCTGTGAGACCGAATGGGTCTACTTGCTATTTCTTATCAAGCTCCATGAACTAATTACTTACCTTGCCCCAGTGATGTCTCTCATATCCAAGTTCTTCCCATTTTACCATGCACAATTCCCAGAACAATGCATAACTCTGCTAAACATGTAAACATGCAACTCTGCATGCCTCTTCGACTCTTCAAATAATTGCATTGTCAGTCTTGCTCATTACAGAGCTCTTCTAACCATTGGCCTTGTAATATTTCTCTTTTGTGCATTGCAGGTACAGCCAGCCTCCCTGTAACGTTCCTCTGTGCTGAAATACCCAGTTTTCCCAGAAGCACCACTCTGGACTTCTTAAATTGAGATTACTGAGACCTCAGAGGAAGCATTGGCAGAGACTGCCTCTTGAACCTCCACCAGCTCAGATATTGCCACCTAAGTGGGAATGTTCATCATATAGAGTGTGTGAGACCACAAACTGGTGACCATGTCACTTTATCAGCTCCGCAGCTGGCCAAAAAAGAAATATTCAGGCATCAGGCACTTGGAGGATTGCCAGAGACCAGGACTCTGCTTGGCAGGAGAGGACTCTGTGGTGTTGGTGATCAGAGACATCAGGAAAATGTACAAAGAGGAGTATTGGCAGACAAACATCTGAGACATCATGACTTTCATTGTGCAGAACTGGAGTGATTAAGGGGAGATCTGATCGAAGTCTTCAAGACAAGGTAGATAAAGATAACTATTTCCATTTGTTGGAGATTCTAGAACTAGAGGCATAGTTTGAGAATTAGGGCCAGACTGTTCAGGAAATATGTTAGGAAACACAGTGATGTTTTGGAACTCTCTTCCACAAGTGGCAGCGGATGCTGGCTCACTTATTAGTTTTAAATCTGAGTTAGATTTTTTTAGTTAAGCAAAGGTAAAGGAGTTAGGCCACAGGACAATCGTGATCTCATTGAATGGTAGAATTGGCTTGAAGGCTGAATGGCCTACTCCTGTTCCTATATTTCTATGAGTAGGCAGTCGGTGTGCCTATGTGCTTTACATTGCTATCAACCAAAGTTCTTCCCTTTTAAAAGCACCATGATGGGCCGTGGTTGCAGCCCCTGTTCTCTAATATATAGGTCACTTACCAAGCCCAGTCTGAGTATGGTTATGGTTATTTTATTTCCCTTTGAGTACTTTTCAGGATGATGGGGAGCCTAGACTACAGATGCACAGATCTTCTGACTAATAAAATCCTGACAGGATACTTCATTTATCAGGAGTATGATGGAGTGCTCACCATTCATCTGGATGGAAGCAGCTCCAATAACTCCCAAGAAGCTTGCTATCATCCAGACAAAGCTGCCCACTTGATTGGCAACCCACCTACCACCGTCAACATACAGTCCCTTCGTCATCAATGCATAGTGGTAACAGTGTGTATCATCTACAAGATGCAGTGCAACAACTCATCCAATCTCCTCTGAAAACGCCAACAAGAACTCTTAACCTTTATGGGGGACAAGGGCAGCAGGATACAGAATGAAGCAGAGCAAAATAACTGACAAAGACACATCCGTCCCTGAGGGACTAGATGCTTTCTATGATCGGTTCCAGCAGAACGCCAGTGGTGCAGTATCACCTTCCCCACCAACTCCAGCTGCAACTGTTCCCTCCGTCACCGCTGCAGACCTCAGGTCGGTCTTCCTGAGATTCAACCCAAGGAAAACAACAGGCCCAGACAGATCCCCCGGCCATGCACTTAGATCCTGTGCAGACCAACTGGCAGAGGTATTCACTGACATCTTCAATCTCTCCCTCCTACAAGCCAAAGTCCTTACTTACTTCAAGAAGACCACCATCATCCTAATACCAAAGAAATCACATGCAACATGCCTTAATGACTAACACCCAGTGGCTCTGACTCCATAATCATGAAGTGCTTTGAGAGTCTGGTCATGGCCCACATCAATTCCAGTCTCCCAGCCTGTCTCAATGCCCTGCAATTTGCCTACTGATGAAACAGGTCCACAGTGGATGTGATTTCCCTAGCCCTGCACTCATCTCTGGAACATCTGGACAACAAGGATACATACATCGGACTCCTGCTTATTGATTACAGCTCTGCCTTCAACACCATTATCCCGTCCAGAGTGATCTCAAAACTCTGAGACCTAGCTTTCGGCTCTGCCCTCTGCAACTGGATCCTCACCTTCCTGACCTATAGACCATAATCAGTGAAGACAGACAACTACACCTCCTCCTCGATAACACTCAACATTGATGCCCCCAAGGATGCACTCTCAGGCCCCTACTCTACTCCCAGTACACGCACAACTATGTTGCAAAATTCTGAACAAACCCCATCTGCAAGTTTGCTGACAACACCACCGTGGTAGGACAGATATCAAACAATGACGAGTCAGAATACAAAAATGAGATAGAGGTCATGGTGACATGGTGCAATGATAACAACCTCTCTTTCAAAGTCAGCAAAACTAAAGAACTGATCATTGACTTCAGAAAGAAAGGAGGAGAACATGCCCCCATCTACACAAACAGAGCTGAGGTTGAGATGGTTGAAAGTGTCATGTCCCTAGGATACCCAACAACCTGTCCTGGACTTCCCATGTTGATGCAACGGCCAAGAAGGCACGTCTTCTTCCTCAGGTGGCTCAGGAAATTCAGCATACGCATAAGGACCCCCACCAACTTTTACAGATGCACTATAGAAAGCATACTATCCAGGTGCATAATGGCCTGGTACGGTAAGTACTCAGCCCAGGTCCGTAAGAAACTACAGAAGGCTGTGCGCAAAGCTCAAACCATCAAGGAAGCCAACTTTCCATCCATGGACTCCATTTATACACCTTGTTGCTGCAGAAAAGCTGCCAACATCATCAAAGACCAATCCCACCCTGGTAGTGCTCTCCTACAAACTCTTCCGTCAGGCAGAAGATACAGAAGCTTGGACACAAGCACCAACAGATTCAAGAACAGCTTCTTCCCTGTTGCTATTAGACTGATGGACGGACTCTGTAACTTGAAATAATGTTGATCTTGTTAATGTTAATCTTGCCTAGAGATTAGCAATTCCTACACAGTGTCACCTGTATGCTTTGCTCTGTCCACCCTAAGATCTTTGCGTCCTTGCTTACTATGATTTGGCTGTAGTGCTCACAAAGCTTTTCACTGTACATAGGAACTTCAGTTGCATGTTCTCCTCCAAACCATGTAATATTCTGATTTGGAATTATGTTGCTATTCCTTCATTATTGCTGCGTCAAAATCTTGGAACTCCCTTCCTGACAGCACTGTGGGTGTCCCTATGTCCCAAGATGGTATCTTACCACCATCTTCTCTGGGGAGTTAGGGATAGGCCTTATGCAGGCCTTGACAGTGATGCTAACATTCCCTTGGCCAAACAAAGTTAAATTTCCCCCAACTGCAGCTTGAGAATAGGACAAGGATGGTACTGCCAGTTCTTGTGATGGTGACCCATGGCCATTAACTTTTATGTCTTTGATTTCTTCCAGGTTGGAGCAAGCAATATGCACAACATCTCTCCACTTATCACCTAATGATGCATAAATGAGTTGCTTGAGGCTCTGCATCCCAAGATAGCTGAACACCTCCCATTTTCTTGCGACAGAGATCGATAAGGCAAAAATCTCCAACTTTCCCAATGCATGGGGAGCCATTGATTGCAGTATTTTTCACAAAGGTCAAGTACTTATACATGCTAAGTTCCCTATTGCCTTTTTGCCATTTTTGCATGGTCTATTGTCCATATATATTGCGACTTCAGTGGCTGTAATTTGACCTGTGAAAGGGTATTGAATTTCAATGGGACAGATTGCAAATGGCCTTGCAGGATGACATTGAGGAGCACAGTCCGTCAAACCTGACTTTGGATTGCATCATAAATGACAGGAATCTGGCCAGGCTAACTAATATCCATAGGCAGGGACACGGCCCCAGCATCAATGGTGAGTTGAATGTAATCTGCTACTCTAAGAGGGACAGTAGGATCAGGCTTCACAGATTCCATTGTAGAACCTCGACAATCCTCACAAGGGAAAGGTAAAGACAGCACATTTCATCAGGAAAGTAGTGAAATAGATATAAATTGACAACAATCCAGTGGTTTCATGGTCACTGTTACCATTCGTAGTTGATTTTTTTTTTCCTGATACCTGATTGACTTAGTTAGCTGATTTTCAATTGTCCAGCTGCTGTGGTGGATTTTGAACTCATTACTCTAGGTCATTAGTTTAGACTTCTTGGTTATTATGACTGTAACATACCCACTGTGCTATAGAACCCCTTAATAATGTCATTTAACGTTGTATTCAGCCAAGTGAGGGTAAGACACAGCGTGTATTGGAGTGTGCCATTTCATCAAATCAGCATTGCACACTGATTGATGAAATAATCTGATTTCCCTTCTCGGCTTTCGACTGACAATCATTTGTTTCAAAACAAAACATCTTTACAATAGGGTAAATAGGAGATACAATTCTAAAGGGGGTGCAGGAGCAGAGGGACATTGCTATGTATTTGCACAGATCATTGAAGGTGGTAGGAAAAGGGGACAAGCCAGTATCCTTAGCTTTATTAATAGTGGCACATAGTACAAGAGCAAAAAGTTGATGTTAAATTTATATAAGACTCTTGTTAGACCTCAGCTGGATTATTGTACACAGCTGTGTGTGTCAATATTAAAGGAAAGATATAAATTCAATCAGAATTTGCAGAAGCAATTGCAAGAATGGTTCCAGGAATGAGAATCTTCCATGATTAAGTCATTATCTTTTGTGATGAAGTCAGACGTCACACAACACCTGGTTATCGTCCAACAGTTCTATCTGAAATACAAGCTTTCGGAGCGCTATTCCTTCGTCAGGCGAAGTGGACTTCCCCAATTAGAAACATAATGCTAAATTTTATCACATTATGGCCACTCACCACAAAAGATTCTTTTACAATAAACTTCTGAATTAATTAGCTAATTTTTCATTATGTTGTCATGGCACACTGGGTAGTAAACTGTATATCATGCCCTGCTATTCTGGAATTGTACAAAGGTTAAGTATTTTAAAGCAGGTACATAAAATTCCCCTATTTTCAGACCAGATTGATAGATATGTGAAGGTTTGACCTTTTTTTGAGAGTATATTGCTGGGATTAAAGGGATGAATCTTAATTTCTGATATTTTCAATAAGATTTCTTTTGTTTCTTGTAATATAGTTCATAGTTTTGGTAAACTTTTATATTCTTTTCTTAAAGTGTACAAAGGTAGCCTCTTGTGACTGTTCAGTGATGCACTTCCACAGTAAACAAGAGAAAAATAAATTCAAACACTTTTTCTGCATCCTCCGCCTCTATGCCTATTTCTTTAACCACGAGTCTAGCCCACCCTCTACAGACCCCTTCTCCCATCTCCAACACACTCCATCCTCCTGGACACCACCCCACTGCCTCCTACCCTCCCTTGAACTCTTCATCTCCAGATGGCACCGTAACATCGATTACCTCAATCTCTCCACCCCTCACGTTCACTCCAACTCTCCCCAATGGAACATGCAGCCCTCCGTTCCCTCTGCTCCAAACCTAACCTCACTATCAAACCCACAGATAAAGGGAGGCGCAGTCGTGGTATCACGCACTGACCTTTACATAGCCGAGGCCCAGCACCAACTCTCTGACACCTCCTCCTACTACCCTCTCAACCATGACCCCACCCCTGCCCACCAACACATCATCTCTCAAACCATTCACAACCTCATCACCTCAGGTGACCTCCCATTAACAGTCTCCAACTTCATCGTTCCATAACCCCATACCGCCCGTTTCTATCTCCTTCCCAAAATCCACAAACCTGACTGCCCCGCTGACCCATTGTCTCTGCCTGTTCCTACCCCACTGAACTCATCTCTGCTTACCTTGACTCTGTTTTCTACCCCCGGTCCAGGAGCTCCCGACCTACGTCTGGGACACCACCCACACCTTCCACCTCCTCCAAGACTTCCAATTTCCTGGCCCCCAACACCTCATCTTCACCATGGACATCCAGTCCCTGTATACTTGCATTCCCCACACAGATGCCCTAAAAGTCCTCCACTTCTTCCTCGCCCGCAAGTCCAACCAGTCCTGCTCCACCAACACCCTCATCCACTTTACTGACCTTGTGCTTTCCCCTAACTACTTTTCCTTCAACTCCTCCCACTTCCTACAGACTAAGGGGGTGGCCATGGGCTGCATGGGCTCAAGCTATGCCTGCCTTTATCGGATATGTGGAACATTCCTCTTCCAGTGCTACATTGGCACTATCCCCCACTTCTTCTTCCGCCATATTGACGACCGTATTGGCACTGCCTCCTGCTCCCATGAGGAGCTCGAACAGTTCAGCAACTTTACTAACATCTTTCACCCCAATCTCAAATTCACCTGGACCATCTCAGATACCACCCTCTCCTTCCTGGACCTCTCTGTCTCCATCTCTGGTGACCACCCCAAAACTGACATCTATTTCAAGCCAACTGACTCCCACAGCTACCAGGACTACACCTCCTCTCACCCACCTTCCTGCAAGAATGTGATCCCCTACTGCCAATTCCTCTGCCATGTCTGCTCTCAAGATGGGGCGTTCCACTCCCGCACATCCCAGATGTCCTCTTATTTCAAGGATCATAAACTACCCCCCTCTGGTGATCAAAAATGCACTCAACCACATCGCTTGCATTTCCCGACTTCTGCTCTCACATCCTCTCCCCCCAACAAAAATAATGATAGAATCGGCCTTGTCCTCACATATCACCCCACCAATCTTAACATCCAATGTACCATTCTAGCCACTTCCACCACCTGCAATCCAACCCACAACCAAAGAGATATTTCTCTCCCCGCCCCTATTTGCCTTTCGTAGGGACTGCACTCTCTGGGACTCCCTCGTCTGGTCTACTCTTCCCACTAAACCCACCACCCCTGGCACCTTTCCTTGTAACCACAGGAAGTGCAACACCTGTCCCTACACTTCCCCCCTCACCTCCATTCAAGGCACCAAACAAACCATCCACCTGCAGAGGTAGACAGAGGTTCACCTGCACATCCGTCAAGGTGGCCTATTGTATCTGCTGTTCCCGATGTGGCCTCCTGTACACCTGTGAGACCAAGCGGAGACTCGGAGACCGTTTTGTAGAGCATCTGCGCTCTGTACATGACAAATGACAACACCTTCCAATCGCGAACCATTTTAACTCCCAGTTCCATTCCCTGGGTGACATATCCATCCCGGGTCTCCTCCAGTGTCACAATGGCACCACCCACAAACTGGAGGAGCAACACCTCATATTCCGCCTCAGGAGCCTACAGCCCGATGGCCTAAACATGGATTTCGTTAGTTTTAAAATCTCCCTATCCCCGGCATCATCCCATGTCCAACCCTCCCTCTCATCCCTGCTTCCTTGACCTGACACAACCTGTCCATCTTCTCTCCCACCTATCCACCACTCCCATCTCACTGGCTAATTCCCAACACTCCCTACCTGCACTCACCTATCACCATCTGACCTACCTTTCCCAGCCCCACTCCTCCTCTCTCTATATTTTTTCTGATCTCCCTTCCCCTTTCCCATTTTTGAAGAAGGGTCCCAACCTGAAATGTCAACTTTCCTGCTCCTTTGATGCTGCCTGGCCTGCTGTGTTCTTCCAGTTCTACACTGTGTTAGCTCTAAAATAAATTCTGCATGTTTAATGCAGTACCAACCTCAATCCATACCAAGGAGACATGAAGGACAATAATAAATGTATCATGTAAGTTGGATGTCTTCCATCAATGTTGCCTACCTGAGATCTTGGGCATCATTTGGTGAGAGAACACCTGAATGAGAAAGAGCCACATAGGACTAGTTGGGCAGCACAGTGGTTCAGTGGTTAGCACTGCTGCCTCACAACGCCAGGTACCCGGGTTCCATTCTAACCTTGGGCGACAGTCTGTGTGGAGTTTGCACATTCTCCCCGTGTCTGCATAGATTTTCCTTGGGGTGCTCTGGTTTCCTCCCACAGTCTAAAGATGTGCAGGTTGGTTGGATTGGCCATGCTAAATTACTCATAGTGTCCAAGGATGTGTAAGCTGGTTAATTAGCCACGGTAAATGCAGGGTTTCAGGGATAGGTAGGGGGCTTGGTCTAGGTGGGACGTTCTTTGGAAGGTCGGTGTGGACTTGATGATCTGAATGACTCCAGGACATCGGAACAGAGAGACTGGCAGCACATATATTTCAGGTCCGGATTTCAGATGAAAAAGAGAAGATGGAGCAAGCCAAAGAAGACCTGGTGAAGTGCATTTAAGGAGGACTTTTCATCACCTGGGCTAGAGCAAAAGAAATTGCGAAGAATCAGGGCTGGTGGTATAGTCTTGCTGCTCAGAAGAATTAAGAATAAGTCAACCCATAACTTTGGGTCAATCTTAAGTCTCCCACTTGGAGCAGATGTTGCAGTGACAACATTGCATTGAACAAGCAAAATATAATTGTGATTAATTTTCTACCTTACAACAGTGACAACAATTCAAAGGTGAGTCTTTGTCTCTAAAACACTTTGGCATACCTTGCGGTCATGAAAATTCGGTATAAATACAACCTTTCTTTCACTCTAACATCTCAAAGTTGATTCCACTGTAATGAGGCTCAGAAACCTGTTTGAATTTTACTACCAACTTACTAAAGTTTACTGATTGGTTTGGGAAACTTAAAATTAAAATAATTGACTATCATCCTCCTTTTGCCAATTTATGGAAAGCTTGGTACATCTTACACAATCCTAAGAATATGATTACTTTTATGAATTTAATGAAACATAACTCCACTATCAAAATATAAGAAGACTTTTTTCAGGGTGGGGAGTAGATTAACAAACTAATATTTTATCCATTTATGAAAGGTCATTATGGTTAACAGAGTGTGAATGGAGTGAGATAGAACACTATTTCCATTGTAATAAAGTCTTGCCAGCAAGCAGGCTAAGAACTGACAAAACATATCACAACCGTCAGCTGAACATGTTCAAAATGTTACAGTCAAACCAATCAACCTAAAGATATAGAGTGCCTTAATCTCTGTGCAATCACAACTAATTATTGGTTTGCACATCAATATAGCTTCATTTTAATGATGCTACCATTGGCTGTTCTGATTAACAGTTGGTGCCTCTTTCTTAAACTGAACCATTTGTTTATGATACACGCTTTCATTGCTGGGCAAGTAAGAATCTACCCTAGTGACAAATGAAAATGAGAATCCATTTAAGTACCGCATTTGGAACTTCAGCAAAAAAATTAATTAAAATGTTATTCTTGTGTCTTCTGCACTTCCAATAGTTTAAGTACCACTAATATAGAAAAATATCCTGCATAAAATCAAATTCAAATCACTTTTCACAGTTGTCAGCATACTAATCTTATTTAATAGTTAATAATTTTAATTCTTAATTGTTTTAATATATATGATTAATATTGATCAGTCTATTACGAACATATAATTATAACGCTCATTGGAAAATAATGGACTGCTGGTAGTGGTGAGTTTATACATTAAATATAGGAGTCATTTTCCACTAACATTAGTAGTCAAGTTATTTGAATATAGTCAGCCTGTGAGCCCTTTCCTTTGATCCTTCAACCAACCATTGTATATAAAATTTTGAAATACTTAGCAGGTTAGACAGCATCTGTTGGCTCTCAGTTGACTGCACCAGTCCCCCACCCCCAAACTTCTGGGTTAATCCCAGTGTTATGGGCCAGAGCCCTTGATTCATCATTAATCAACCACTTAACGTCCTCAATTGAAAGCGGATGGGCACTCCAAATACTGGCCTTCCAACTCCTCAATTCTGGTGGAAGGCAACAAATTTCAAGCATGCTACTTCAGAAGTGGACTTTGCCACCAATACACCCACTCCTCTAGTTGCATTTGTCATCTCACCTGTCATATGTAATTAAATAATTAAGTGCTGTTGAGCATTAAACAAGCTGCCCATGCCAAAATACAGTAGGTGTTGCACCGACAGTAGGACATCCTTTAATGGCGAGTCGATTTCCAGTTACTTTCCTTCCAGGATTGTGGGTTGCAGGGGGATGCAAGTAGTCTCCCAGTCCACCCCACTCTCCAGTAATATTCAGCCCTTTGTTTCTGTTTCCACACATGTTGGGAGACCTGAGCAGTATTTCCATCATTTTCTGTTTTTGTTTCAGATCTCCATTATCTTCAGAATCTTACTTTTTTGATTGCGCCTTTGTCTTTTAGAAAGTCCATCACACACCTTTAGTGGAAGAGAGGGTGTAGAAGTTACATTTTACTGATCTAGAAAATTTGTTCATAATCGATACTTGGATGTAAAATGAATAAGTCACTATTTCAACACCTCTCAATGCTTTTAAATCATGGTAATCAGGTTTGGAAGCTGAAACTGAACTATTAAACAGCAAGTCTCCTTAACACAATGTCTGCATAATGCCTGTTTTCACCCTTTCCTGAAAATAACACCTCCTCTCTCCAAAACGTTTGTTCTTGCATCGTCTTTTGGACGTGTGGGGAATTGGTTAGTTCAACTGTCCAGATGTCGAGAATGAGGTGTAGAATAAAGCTATCATTTGTAGGTACAATCCCCACACTCACTGTGTTAGTTAGGAGGCCTCCTAGCCTTATGCCATGCTTGTGAAGTAGTTAACATCAAGCTACACATAACCTATAGTCTCTAATTGAGAGGGACGCTTATGGTCTTTGGGGACTATGGCACTTTACCATTGGAATTGCAGGATTAAGTACTTTTTTTATGGTCTCAGGCATACATATTTCCTGTCATGCTTCAAGACCCACCCTTAACTGGGTCAGAAGTCACATGACACTAGGTTATAGTCCAATAGGTTTATTTGAAACCACAAGCTTTCAGAGAACTGCTCCATCGTCAGTTGACTTCACCAAAAGCTTGTTATTTCAAGTAAACCTGTTGGACTATAACCTGGTGCTGTGTGACTTTTGACTTTGTCCACCCCAGTCCAACACCAGCACCTCCACAATTGAGCAGGTTAGGTTATCTTTAAGCTTACTCCTGAGCCACCCTGAAGTTCCCCCTGCTGCCTTTTGCCTTGCTGTGGTTTTATTCCACTGTGTTATTTGTTCCAGTGGTGCTTTACTTCCAACGCAATGACTTGATTCCTACTGTCTAGCTGCACAATGTAATCAATGGATTAATCATCACTGGTGAGAGCAAGGAGTGGTATGTGTTGACCTTAGCGAATGTTTGTTTCCTTTACAGTTAAGCACTGTGCCCATGTATTAGCCAAAATTTCTTTGAAACTAAAGCTCAATTTTTCACACTTTTAACATTTCATCTTGTCACTCAGCAACATAATTCCTTTTGGTCTTTCTTTGAGAACTATGTTATAATTTTAGTAACAATAAACAGTGATCAGCCATTGCATCAATAGATTAAAAATAGGCAAGTGGTGATGCGTGAGGAGAAATCATTTCTAAGAAATACCACATTATGAATTAACCATCTTCATACTGGTACAATACTATCAGCAGTCAGCAGAGGAATTAAGCAGCAGTACTGCCCAACTGTAATATTGCAGAGTGGAAACAATGTAACAATGTAATACATATTCTCATACAAATGAATAGACAGGTTACAGTTGACCTGTCTCCCAATGGAATAATAAGATCTTTACCATTCACAGAAATTAGAACAACAAAGTAAGTTGGTAGGAGTGAATTTTACCAAAATTCAGTTAAATTTCAATTTTGGAGTTTGTTGGAGGATTCCTCTCCATGAGCTCCAAAGCATTTTGTCATGCAATGTTACACTGCTGAACTTATTATCCATGCGCCAAGTCTCAACATCACTGCTCCAGTGGTGGAAGTGCTCACCACTGCTGGACATTCCATATTTCTTGATTGTCTAATAAGGTTAGGTTGCACAGGCTGGACTTGTTTCTACTGGAGTTTTGAAGAGTCGGGGGGTGATTTGATTAACATGTATAAGATCCTGAATGGTCTTAGAAGGTGGACTTTGAGAGGATGTTTCATTTTATGATTTAACCCAGAACTAGGACAACGGGGCACGATTTTAAAGTTAGGAGTCACCATCTTGGGACAGACGTGAGGAGAATTCTATTTAATTGGAGGGTTTGTGTGACTTTGTAACTCTGCCTCAGAAGGGGGTGGAGGTGAATTGACTATTTTTAAGATAAAAACAGAAAGGTTCTTGTTAGGTCGTAGAATCAAGGATTATTGGGGGTAGATAAGAATAGGGAATTCAAACACAAATAGAAGACTCATAATGTCGTTGAATGGCTAAGCAGGCTTGAGTGGCCAAATAGCCTACTCATTCTCTCAATTCATATGTACTCATGTTCTCAGTGATAGCATCATAGTTAAATATCAGATGTGCAGCAGATCAAATGCTGTAAGCCAGGAATTGTCTTTTATAATTCTAATGTGGGATGAATTGCCCCAATGCTGGCTCAAGTGGCACCCCAAATTGCTGACAGGGATCTGGAGGTCCTGATGGATGAGGTGGCGAGGTGGACTACCAGAGGAGACAACAGCATCAGCTTCTGCCTGCTTTGCTTAATGTGCCACCAGGTAATTGATGTTTCCACTAGGTCAAGAAGAGATTTCTGAAGAAGGGTCTCAACCCGAAACGTCAGCTTTCCTGCTCCTCTGATGCTGCTTGGCCTGCTGTGTTCATCCAGCTCCACAACGTTTTATCTCAAAAGGAATGTGCATCAGTGCTGCAAGCAGATCAATGCCTTTTACATTTGCAAGGGTATGTGCCACAATCTTCTCTCTGCTACTTCACACTCATGCTAACTCTTCCACTATATACAATTCTGACCAAGGCTAATGGTCCACCACTTTCACCATTCCATGCAGTATCATTCCTCACTTTCTTTCACTGCTAAGTAAGGGTATAGACCTACACTTCACCACTGTAGCCACTATTGCTCAGCACAAATAGCAAAGTGACAGGGTCAAGGGTTGCTGACCTCATTCAAGGTGCCTCCTTCTTCACAGGAGACAGGGCATTGCCAATACCCAGCCATGGAGGAAACACATATAGATTCACCAGAAGTATACTTTCTGGACACTCTAGAGGTGCCTGAATCCCTCACCTGCCTATGAAACTCAACCATGTGGAAGTTCAAACCTTGGATGATGGGCCCACATCTAGCCAGAATGCACTCGAGTTGTTTGGGTCCTTTAGCCAAAAATGTCCCTTTGGTTGCCCATGCAAAATTCCAACATCAATAGGCTCCACTCTAGGAATACCTCCTTCCACCTCTTCTGCAGACCCTGGGACTACACCTGGATGTGATTGGAGGGAAAAGAGAAAGAAACCATCTGAGCGCACAGAGGTGGCATGAGTAAAATGTAATTTACTTCATGGTAAATATGTTATCACATCGAAAATGTACATTCAGATTTCATCATCAGCTGTGTGATCAACTGTCATTTTAGCTGCACCGACAACAATTAAGTTAGAGAAACTAGCCACACAACATTCTAACTAGCTCCGAAGAATGACTATCTATGTAGCAACTGTGCTAGCATAAAACTTTGTCAGGATTGAATGAGGGAGTACCAGATGTTGTGAAGGCTTCCGTAGGTTTGTCACTTTCAATGTTAGAAAATAACTTTATGAAAGTAAAGAAAGAACAAACTGGTAAGGTATTTTGGCAGTTGGGATTAAAAATGGGAAGCTACCTCTTCAGCATCAAAACATCTATAATTAGAGATATTTGGCTTTGTGCGACTCAGTTCCATTAAACGCAGTTGCCAAACTGGTCCTGCCTGGGTCACTGCAGCTGATGCTGCTGTACTGTAGGATGGTGAAGGTCACATTCTTTCTCATGAATATCCTCGATTTTCCTACTTGCTGCAACTCTCACAAAGCCTCAACTATGTATGGCAAACTCTCATTGCATACCCCAGTTGTTCTGCAATGAACAGCCAGACCTTGCAAGAATGGGAACCTCTTGCTGAGGAGATATCATGGCCTTCATTGGCCCAGTGGAAGAAAGTGCTGCATTACAGGTGAATTGAGCAGTGTGACCTGCTGTTCTGACTCTTACGTCTATACAGAGTGTGGTGTCACTGCCCCTCTCCCATGTGGAAGACAATCCAAAGACAAATGATTGTGAGCTTCCTGCACTTTCTCTGCCTCATGAGGATAACTTTGGTTAGGAACTCTGCATTAGTAGGCTTTTATACCTATGTTGGAGGTTAATTCTGCTTCTGTGCTCCCAGACACGTGCACTCCTCATCAATTTCCATGCATGCTCTTAGTTCACTGAACACAAAGATGACCACAGTATCTGTCTCTGGATCCATTGCTGATGAGACTGTAATAAGACAATAACAAACAAAAATAGGAGTAGCCATTTGACTCCTTAGTTCTGTTCCACTATTCAATAAGATCACTGTTGAGCCACCACTTCTCACATCCACTTTCTTGCTCTTTCCCTGTAACCCTTGGTTCCCCCACTGATCAAGAATCTATCTACCTCAGCCTTAAATACACACATCAACTCAACCCCAACAGCTCTCTCTGGCAAGGTGTTCCAAAGCTCAAAATCCTGTGAGAGAAGAAATTCCTCCACATCTCAGTCTTCAATTGGTGCCCATTTATTCTGAGTCTATTCCCTTTGGTCCTAAACTCTCCCATGATTGGAAAAATCCTGTCAACATTTACCTCATCAAGGCCTTAAGAATCTGATATGTTTCAATGAGATCACCTCGGGTTCTTCGAAACCCAGATTCGGTCTCACCAGCAACTTGAACAGTTGCAGTAAGACTTCCCATGCTTTTACCCCAACATTCTATTAACCTTCCTGATTACTTGCTGCAGCTATTTCATGCACAAGTACCCCCAAGACCCTTTGAGTAGTTTTTCTGTAGTTTTCTGTAGTTTTTCTACATTTAATGCACCGTTCTGTTATTCCCCCTTGCAAAATGAACAACTTTACATTTTTCAATGTTGTACTCCATTTGCAACCTTTTGACCACTTACTTAACCTATCACTATCTCTCTGTAAACTGTTTGTATCCCTCTCGCAACCTGCCTTTCCACATGTTTTTGTGTTGTCTGCAAATCTAGCTACAGTACATTCACTTCCTTCCTCCAAGTCATTGATATTTATTTTAAACAGTTGTGGTCCCATCACTGATTTTTGTGCAACCCCACTGGTTATAGATTGCCAACCTGAAAAAGAACCCCTTAACCCCACTCATTGTTTCCTGCCCATTATCCAATTCTCTACCTATGCCACTGTATGACCTCTAACACCATAATGATTCCAATGAGCATACATGGTCAATATCAGAAACAAATATTATCTGTCAGCATTGCAGAACATACATTGAAATTTAAAGACAGTCCCTCAGACACTGGAACACACAAGGGTCTGAGAAGGAGGGTCATGGGCTACTGTACATGGGCCTTTAACACCATAGTCCTGACTCAGATGTATATGCACAAATCATTTGACACACAAACATTAAGAGATTTTAACTGGGATAGGAAAATGAGAACTCCACCTGCCACATCCACAACTCTTTACCTAAGAAAGGCAGTTTTACATGAAGGATTATTGTGTGCACATTTTATAATCAAAGCTGTGAGATGAACGGACTTGTGCCTCCTCAAACTTGCGCAGTCTGTAAGACCAGATTAATTTGTAATATTCAATTACATGATCAAGATGACTTGTGGCCAGGACTGGTATTCAGTGTATCTGCTGCCCTTGTCCTTTTAGGGAGTAGTCATTGTGGTTTTGAAAGGTGCTGGCTAAGAAGTCTTCATGAATTCTGCAATGCATCTTGTAGATGGATGCATTACTGTTGCTGTGAGTTGGATTGAATGGATGTTTGAGGATTTGGTGCCAATCAACAGACTGCTTTCAGTTACGAGTGGTGTACCACAAGGATCTGTTCTGGGTCCTCTTCTATTTGTGATTTTTGTAAATGATTTGGATGTAGGAGTGGAAGGGTGGATTAGTAAGTTCGCGGACGATATGAAGGTAGGTTGAGTTGTGGATAGTGTGGAGGGCTGTTCTAGGTTACAAAGCGACATTGATAGGATGCAGAGCTGGGGTGAGAAGTGGCAGATGGAGTTTAACCCTGAAAAGTGTGAGGTGATTCATTTTGGAAGGACAAACTTGAAAGCAGAATACAGGGTTAATGGAAAGATTCTTGGCAGTGTGGCGGAGCAGAGGGATCTTGGGGTTCATGTCCACAGTTCCCTGAAAGCTGACACCCAGGTGGATAGAGTTGTTAAGAAGGCATATGGTGAGTTAGCTTTCATTAATAGAGGGATTGAGTTCAAGGGCTGCAAAGTTATGCTCCAGCTATACAAAAGCCTCCAGCCAAGTCTGGAGTATTGTGTCCAGTTCTGGTCGCCTCATTGCAGGAAAGATGCGGAAGTGTTGGAAAAGGTGCAGAGAAGATTTATCAGGACGTAGCCTGGAATGGAGAGTAGGTCTTACGAAGAAAGGTTGAGAGAGCTAGGGCTTTTCTCTTTAGGGATTAAGGATGAAAGGTGATTTGATAGATGTTTACAAAATGATCAGAGGTATAGATAGAGTGGACAGCCAGAGACTTTTTCCTAGGCCGGAGGTAGCTATTACGAGGGGGCATAGTTTTAAAGTGAGTGGAGGTAGATGTAGGGGAGATGTCAGAGATAGGTTCTTTACTCAGAGAGTGGTGGAGGCGTGGAATGCATTGCCGGACAGGGTGGTGGAGTCGGCCTCATTAGGGGTATTTAAGTGGCTGTTAGATAGGCATATGGATAATAGTATAAGGTAGGGGTGGAGCTTAGATTGACCTTAGGTTTAGGGTAAAAGTTTGGCACAACATCGTGGGCCAAAGGGCCTGTACTGTTCTATGTTCTATGCTTTGTCCTGTGCGGTGTCAAACTTCGTGTCAGTTGTTGGAGCTGCACCCATGCAAGCAACTCCTGACTTGTGCCTTTTAGATGGTGGACAAGCTTTGGGGCAACAACATGAGTTATTCACTGCAGCATTCCTAGCCTCTGACCTGGTCATACAGCCACAACACTTATGTGGCTAGTCCAGTTCAATTTCTGGTCAATAATAACTCCCAGAATATTAACAGCAAAGGATTCAATAATGGCGATGTCACTGAATGATTTGAACTCAGAGCAATTCAGAGAAAAAGAGCCATTCTGGACTCAAAACATTAAGTTGGCTTCTCTCTTGATAGAGGCTGCTAGACCTGTTAAGTTTCTCCAGCATTTCCCATGTTTGTTCCATTGGTTGTGTGGTTGTTTAGCATATCTCTCAGTTGCTGCTTACGCAGATAGTGTTATGCTTATACAAGTAGTCCTGGATTACAACCTCCCCAGGTTTAAGTATGCCTGGTGCTGCTTCTAACATGCCCTCGTGCACTCTTCATTGAACCAGGGTTGATCCACTGGCTAGATGGGAATGGAAGACTGAACTTCATCTCTACACGGACTGTGCTGTGTTCATTTCTATTAAATCTGTCATGGACAAATACATCTAGAAGCAGGCAGACAAGAGAGGATGACGTCGTGTCCATGACTTTTCCCTTTTGTTGGTTCCTTTATAACCCGCCCAAGACATAGTCTCGCAGCTATATCCTGTAGGACTCAACCAACTCAGTAATACTACTGAGCCATTCTTTGTAATGGATATTGAAATCCACCTCTCTGAGTACATTCTGTGCCCCAACCATGTCATTTCCTCTAAGTATTGTTTGACGTGGAGGACCAATGATTCATCAGATGAGGGGGTTTGGGGTGAGGAGAAGCAATGTGGCAATCAGGAGGAGGTTACCTGGCCCATATTTGACTTGGGGCTATGAGACATCATTGAATTTGGAACCAATGCTGAAAACTCGCAGGACAACTCCTTCCTCACTGTATACCACTGTGTTCCCACTTCTGCTGGGTCTGTACTCGTGGCATAGATCACACCTAATGATGGTGATGGTGCTGTAAGCTATGAATCCATGAGTATATCTATGTCAGGTTGTTGGTTGAATAGTCAGTGAGACAGTTATTCCAATTTTGGCATTAGTTCCCAGATATTTGTTAGAAGGAGTTTGTTGGATCGACAAGGCTGAGTTTGCCATTGTCGTTTCCTGTGCCTGTGACAATGCTAGGTGGCCCATCCATTTCATTCCTTTTTTGAGACTTTTTTGCACTTTGATACAACTAATGGCTTGCTAGCATGTTTCAGAGGACAGCTAAAAGTCAACCACATTGCAGTATGTCATAAGTCACATGTAGGCCAGGTTAAGATGGCAGATTTTCCTTGTCAGCAATTAGTAGTGAGTCAGATGGGTTTTTACAACAATTGAAATGGTTTTATTGGTCACCTGTTAATTTCAAATTTCATTGAATTCATAATTCACCATCTGCCATCAAGGGATTCAAACCGTGATACCTAGAACATCGCTTACTCTAGTTTATTAGCCCAGCACCAGTATCACTGCACTATTGCTCTCAATTTATTTTATTTTGGCAAACAGCTGTCAACCTTCAATTAAAATTTAGTTTGATTAAAAAAACATGAAGAAATCAGTTACCAAAGTTTTCTTTGGTGCCTATTACTAATCCAATGGAAAAATAATCAAAATGTAACATTAAGTTTAGACATAGACAAGCACATATAATATGTTTAAATGGGACGGTGTGTGGTACAGACAGGAAGAATAAAAGTTAAAGAATCCTTAGAAGATTTGAAGTACTAGGCGGTTAAATTGAGTCCACAGTTTTATGGCTGACTTATATCCTCATTTGTGGTGGATCTGTAGATCTTTGAGTTCTTGATCAGTGGTGTTTTGCTCAATTTGCTTTTGCACTGGGCGCTGTATTCTGAAATGATGAAAGAAACAATTAGGAAGAGAGAGTTCTACTCTTGCCACAAAATTTATTTTTCTGCCTTGCTGGTCTGCAGCTCAAAATCAGCTGTTGAAGTAAATTTCAATGTGCATTCCGAAGTCTAACTCCATTGTCTTGCCAAGGTGACTAATTGGCAGGTGAATCATTCATCTCTTAATATATGGAACCATTACAAATATGTGAATTAAACAGGAGATTGGAATTTGTTGATGCTGATTCACTTGCCTATTTTCATTGTCTTTAGACTCAGCAAAAAAAACTCTCAATGCATATTCTTTTATTCCCATGGGTCCCTCAAAGATTGTGACTATCTGAGGTCAGGTGACTACTACTGCTGCTTTGGGTCCACATTTCTTCCTTTTTAAAACCATTTTCGGCCATGACAGTCTCTGGTATAACAATCAGATGATAGATGCTAAAGTTCAATACTCCCTTTTAACACTATTCTAATATTAGTATGATCTATTTAAAATCCCTGAAGTATTCCTTGTAAATTATTAAATCCACTAGTTTATTTGGCTTTATTGGGTGTTATTACAAAAACAGTGGAAAAGTATAAGACATTTGGGTTGAAGTTTCATAGCCCTAGATGGCGAAAATATGGCGAGATGGGAAAAACAGATTCTTGATGTTAAGGAAATCATCTGATTTTCCACCCAGGTTGGAACAGTGAGATAAGAATCTTGCTAGTGAGCCAAGAGAGCCCTATTTGAATGTGTTTACATCTCATTATTACCTATTCTCACCTCATTTAAATGTAATTTTCCATTTTCCTCACACATGGTGAGAAACTAGATAGTGATAGTTTCAACATGAAAGTCAAAGCAGATAATTGGTGGCTCCAGTTTGCCAGTTGCTCTTCCAGGCCTCCGTCTTGACCAGCATTCCCCAACATTGCAGGGCACACTCCATGTCTAACAACCTTCTGCATCCTTCGCCCACATCTTGACATCAACCACACACCAGGCTCACTACACCATCATGGGTCATCTTGGACTCACTTACAACACAGTTATCCACTTCAGTGTTACATTTTAGACCATAGTGACTCCTTGCATTGTAATCCTGCTGCCGAGCCACTATGTATGTAAGCACAATCACTTTTAGCTTGCTTTCTTAGCACTCACTCACTTTGCACTTACTCAGATACTCAAACATCTCTGCTGTACCTTACCTTTGTTGCCTCATTCAGAACTTACAAGCTCACAGTATTTCTATCTTGCCTTGGCTTTTAATGTATACAAAAAGCCATCCAGCTTGCAATGTTTGTCAGCAATGATCAGTCAAGAGAGTGGACATGTTGCTAACCTTAACCCTTTCACAGTATATAACAGCTGTGAATGATTGTGTTCAACCAAAGGGTCATGTCTCAAGGTGTTAGGGGAATAGCATACAGGAACTGTCTTCACTCAGGAGCAACTGGCATAGTAACTCAAGGACATCATCTGATCTAACTCCAGGGCCTTGGACATGGATAAATGGGAAATCAAAGTGTCCATGGTCAGGAGTTCTATATCAATACACAGTAGGGAGTGAGCCACAGTCAGTCCTACAAGTCCACTGTAAGTAGTGTGAGGACTAGTGGCAAGTCAATCAAATGCTTTGCAGAGTTCAGTCAGGGATCTGGTCACTTGTCAAGTTGGTGAGGGGGAAATGGGCCATGGTCAGTTTAGGAAGTCTGTTCTTTGAAAGTCAAGGAGGGTTATCAGGGACCAGTGCAGTGGTGGGGCCTCAAGGGAAGTCAGTTATGGGAACTGAAGATAGCATGTTGAATACACTGGTGATAGTAATTGTAATGGGGTGCATTTCAACATATAAACATGGGAAACAACACAGCCTGAGAAAAAAGCAGTACTGCAAGCAGCGGGGAGCATTGATTAACACCAAGACACTGGCTTTGATGGAGGGAAACATCAATGTTTCACATAACCAAGCCTGGGTTCAAGGGTAAAGTGGGGAGATGAGTGGTTAAATAAAAGAGCTGGGTGGGAATATGGAGAAAATCAAAGCTGATGGAATTGACAGGGAAGGCAATGGAGAAAGGAACATAAAGGTATGAAGGAGTCAGCTAGATTATGTGTCTGAGTCTGCAACTCACTGTGAAGCTCTACCTACATAGTCTTCCATCCTCAGTGAAAAGTGCATAATCAAAATTGAAAATGGTTGCACCACACTTAGAGGGATCAAAGGGAGTGTTTCTTTTCCTGTGAGCACACAGCTCACCTCCTGTTTAATGTGAAGCCCTTCAAAGGGCAACAGAATTAAATAGACGCACAGTACAGGTGAAAAATATCTGTGATCACATAATTCTGCATGTGGACCTCATGCAGTTACCTACTAGGTTGAGTAAACATCCTGGCCACGAGCAATCTTGACCAGATCGTTCAGTATTACAAATTAATCCTATTAGTGGCTGTGAAACACAAGCCGTAGATGAAGTTGTAGATTTACATCAGATGCCAAAGTTGCAATCACCATCCAAGGTTCCGTAGCCTGCGCAAGTATTAGGGGCTGTTCACTTCACATGTACTCTAAAATGTTTATTATCATGCACTGTCTTTCCAGGTTAATATGTGGGCTGGGAGTGGTGGGATAATTCTCATTTTTGCAACCACACTTACAATCTCCAACTGTATTTCTGCCAAATGAGGCAAGCAGTGAACATTTGAAACAGGTCAGTGATATGCAGGGTGCATATGAGGGCATCCTAATGCCCTCCTTGTCAGAGGCCGCCATCTCCCAATGTTCTGAAGAGGTTGTTCAAATATTATTTGTGTGAGTGCTCCAACTGCTGACTGATTACATTAGTGAGGAGCTGTTTTGTTTCTGATTTTGCCCATATTAGGTTCATTGGACCTGTCTCAGTGGATCCCATTACAGAAGCAGTGATGGTATTTGTGGCCACTGGGCTAATTGTCCACTTGGATGTTTGAGGAACAATTACATCTGGAAGACCAGGGCCTGCACCAGCCTCCAGCAGATGTGGTGTAACTGCATGTGTAATGTGGAATTTCCAAGCAAAGGACGCTCCATGAAGCAGAGAAGATGCACAGGGCCACAGTTGCTCAACATCCATAGAATGAAGGTGGAAGAGGGGCAATGGCATCATACTCTGTTCACAGGTGACTGTCAGAATGTCATGTCATGACATCCAATATATCTGTTCCTGGAGTCTGCTTCATTCCAGATGGTTAGATAATCAATCAAAACAGGCAATTAATTTCCAACGGTACCTACTATCTCTCTCATACGCACACAGATACGCAGAAACCCTCTGATACTCACCTCCTGCTCTGTCTACATGGAAAATTCCCTGAAACTGCAACTGTGAAGGGCAATTTCAGGCCTGCAGTGATTGAAAAGGTGCACAGCTAGGGTTGAAAAATGGTGCTAGCATTGGGAAATCCAGAAGATCTTGCAATGGAAACTATTTCTGCTACCGGTGAGTGTAAGATAGCACAGAAGTGGCACCATAGGGGCATGGTACATACTTAATAAGCTGTGCACAGTGTAAAATTGCATGAGGAAACTCATGAGGAGAGAAGATTCCTGAGATTGATAATTAGCCAAATTTTGGTAAAATTCAGCACTTTGTTTTCATCAAAATTCTATCCTGAATCACCAGAGCTAAATGGTTGCTCTTTGCTGTTTCAGATGAGCCATCTTCACAATCCCCTTTTACTGGTACCTTTGGGAAGCTCAGCTTGGAAGTTGCTTTTTTATAAACAGTAAATTTGTCCTTCATTTTTTCATTGTATACTTCACTTGGGAATGAATCCTCAACAAAATTAAGTTCTTAAATGGTTTTAGCAATTCTTATCTTGTGTGATTAAATTGAAGAGCTAAGCCGCAGCTCATTTCATTTCATCTTTTTTGAAATGCCGCCTGACCCGGAGGTCACAAGGGATTATTTCTTTCTGTACTGCTGAGCCTTGTATTGTTAGCTGATATTGCCTCAGTAAATGAGAAACTGATGTCAGAAAAATGCTAAACATTATTTATAAATATTAACATCAAAAGGGCAGTTGTATCAGATGCCTGGAAGGGGGGGAGGGGGTGGCTAAAATGCCTCAAACGCTACAATTAGTACTTGCTTTTTAAGCGGGGAGATGGGAATGCGCAGCAAATAAAACCATTCGATGTGGTAGTGTGAGTCTTTTCAAAACAAATTCAAATCCACAAGAAGAAACTAAATATTAATCTCAAGTTCTTTGATAATAAGCATAATGATAAAGAAATTACATGGAAAGAAAATAAATGGTTTCTGTGCAACTCAGTAGCCAGCAATGATTCACTGCTTGTGAGAACCCATAATGGGAGGCCAGGTCTGTAGCAAGCATTTAACAAAGACAGATGTGAGGCCTCCTTGCCACTTTACTGAATGATAATACACAGAAAGCTCCCACCGTGTAGCCAGAGAGAAGGAAAATTACTCTCTTCATGAGAACTTTAGCAAGATTGATTTATCATTTAGAAGGAAAAATTAACCAAGGAGAGTAGAATGACAAACAAGGAAATAGATACAGCTTAATTTCTTTTTACTGTTAAAACCACACTGGGACAATATCTGGTTAAACAGTCTTTTTTTTAACCTCAAGGGAAGAATTGGCTGCCTCACATTGGTTAAGTTTTATGATGTTTTGTACTGGCCACCAACATAAGTGCTGTATTAGACTGGCAACATTCTTAGTATTTATACTAGACTATATGGTACCATTTTAAACTCTATACAGGATCTTTCAGAAGGCCACCATCAAAATCTAACATCCTGGTTTGGCAATGAAAATTAATGGGTGACAAAAACATATGTACAAGCAAGATATTGCTGACGTTAACTTTCAGAATTTGTCATGAAGTTCTACTTTGCAACAGCAAAACGACAATTTTTGTCAATGTACAAAGGGGCTGTAATTTGATTAATTATTAAAAAATGCAATTTTTAGACAATTGAAAACTGATAATAAGCATGGCCAAATGGAAAATAGCAATGTAAAAATAATACAGAATTGTTCAATGCTGACCAATGACAATTGTTTACTTTAATATGAATGTAAATTCAACCTCAGTAGCGTTTGCTGTGAATTAACAGGGCTCAGTCTTAAAAGCTCTCCAGCATAATATCATTCTCTCATAATATCATTTTATCTTAAGATCTTTGAAATGAAATAACATAAATATAAATATCATTTGTTATATTAGGGATTTATCTGACATTGATAGAATAGGTTAGCTAAGTTAAAGGTGACGCAATTGGTAAAACTGGAAAAAAAATGTTACTGTACTGTCATTTATGTTAAAGAGATGGCAAAGGAATTTGGTTGAAAGAAAACAATCAGACACAAGTGATTAGAGATGTCTCATAAAGTAATTAAAGATGCAGTAATCAATAGGGCTTGTGCTTAAAGACTTTGTATCAAATGTGTTTACTACATAAGCATAATTCCCCAAGGTTTTTAAGGGACCAACATAATTTAATAATTATATAAATTAAGCAAATTAATACATTTCAAGAAATTAGTTTTTTCTATTTCTTCCTCTTCCTCATTATAGATAAGTTTTTTTAAAAAGTAGCATTCTGTTTGAATAGGTTGTTTGAGGTCAGTTAGTAGGAATCACAGTGATTAGTCTATAACTTTGAGACTGGTTGTCAATGCCAATGGTACAGTACCGAAGTGAAGGAACTCGAGGGGAAGAAAATCAAGAGAACAATATTCTAATGTTAAAAAATTTGATTGACAATGGAACATGATTAGCCATGGTTGGGGATGTTTCTGAAATGAGGAATTTAGTTAATTGTCATCATATTAAAAAGGCAGCACTTTGAAAGTATTTTTTGACCATTCTTGCTGTGGAATCAAATTATTTTTGCAACCAATAATCAGAAAATCTAGCAGATTCTTCTACAGTAGAAACTATCAGCGATTATTTCTACTTGCAGGTCAGACCTGAAGTCTTGACTGAATGACAGTAGAAACTTTACATTATTGTACATTTGTTGTACTTTACAGGAAAGCAGTAATGAAAATGGTGAGGAGTTACTTTTGTACACTTCTTAATTTGGAGTAGATATCTGCACCTACTGGATTAAAGTCAAACAGATTCACATCAGGTTGGGGTAAATGACCTATTTCAATTTCCTGGCAGATTCTGCTGCAAAGAAGAAACACAGCACGTGTGTCAGACTGGTAATTTAATACTGCGTAGTGCGCACTTTAACTTAGGGCAGGAGGCAGTGTATGAGTTGCAAGAGTGCATTTACTTCAGATTGGTGTGGTTTAGCTGGATGCAGTCTTGTAGTATAATGCTGAGTCAGACCTGAGCAACATAGTGCAAAGCAGACATTTGGAAAAGCTACCAAGCCATGAATTTGTTGAACGTATGCAGTATGCATGACACTCTTAATATGAGTGGAATATTATGCTCTATAACCAATGTGTAAAATGTTTTCTTTGACAACAATGATAACATCTGTTTTAGTTCTCCTCCTCAAAATTACAGTGTCGATTTTTCATAAACGAATTCTTTAACAATACTGAATGCATATGACAAAATCATTAGTTTTTAATAAGACTTTTAAAAAGATGTACGGACATAAAGTCACACTGTTATAATTGCTATTTTCAATCCTTTTGAGCTTGCAAGGGTATTAAATATTATCATATCAAAGGTTTAGTCACCACCATAAAGGAGATATAATTTAAATGGACAGAGGAATATTTGCAGTGATTATTCAAAGTAGGTTATTTGCACCTTGTATTTCAGAATATCAGGGTACAACTTAATTTAGCTCAAATAGCTGGCTGTCACTAATGGAAGAAATTTGCCTTCATTTTATCATTGCTATTGTGTCAAGTCGAAGAATACATAAAACATGAAATCTGATAAGCGGCATATGAACACAGCATGGGTAATGTAATGAATGAAGGGAAAAATGATTGCAAGACTGATGTTGTGAATGTAAATTTCCTCCAATAAACTGATTTTGGAAATACTCATGGCTGGAACGGTCGCAGTGGAATATAAAGCTTATCAATATGACTCCACAGTGGTATTTATTTCCTTTAGCTCCGATGCCTGACAGATGAATTATACAGGGATGATTTAGTGCCTAAAGATGTATGTCATATTCTATAAAAGACTTGTATCAGTGGAAAAATTATGAGTGGCACAACCCCCAGTCTCTCAGCCAATGATCTATCTGTGGTTTGGCTGGCAGATTGAATTACCCCCATAACAGTGTTTAGGCCTGCATGATAAACAGTCCACTTGTCAAATATTTTCTCAAAAAATGTGACCAAAGGGGAAAAATGTAAGTGGTTAAAGACCAACCACAGCATGAAATATGAAGCATAAATCGCCAGGGTCGCAGAGAGCAGGGACTTGGTTACTAGGGCTCCAGATGGATTAAATAAAGCCGCTCCTCAGGGATGGTGCAAAGGGATGCAATAAAAGGGATACAGAACAGAGTGCTCTTATGTTGAACAGTTTGAAGACAATCTCTGTTAATTCGCAAACTGCAGAGTCAAATTAGTCCAGTTCCCATGTAAGGAGAATTACATATTGTCCAACAGTAATAAATCTCCACTTCTTCTGTCAAATAAACCAAATTGAGACAGCCTCTACTGTGAGCGGTTCATTAAAATGTCTACTTTAATGTGGGACTTTGTTTTTATAATTTATATACTGCTTTCTTTCTATTAATACTAACATTGGACCCAATGTTGAAAGAGAGACAGAATACAAAATGACGGAAACATTTTTTCAGCCACATTTAACACTGCATCTGGGTTCTGCAGATGGGTCCACCAACTCCCCCAATTAAGTTTTAAACACAGATTAATTAACTGCACCAAATTGTTTAACCATCATTTGTAATCAATTCATAAATCACGTGCACCTTCTAAAGGACAAAGCATTAGCAGAAGGCAGTTTTGTGCATTTCATACAGTAGCATGCAGTTAAAAGCAAAAAGCTAGATGAGTTAAAAATCCCTTTCACAGTAGGCGTATTCCTTTCCCCTCTAGCAAATGTTCGGTTAATAATAAGCACTGAACAAAGAATTAGATCTGAAAGAACAAAGACCAGGAAAATAACTGCAGACAATGAAAAACAAGACTGATCTGACTGCCCTGCAGAAAGTGTCTATCAAGAAAGATGGGTTAATGGCAAAAGCCAGCTTATACTTTTTTCTCATCAGAAGAGGTCAAGGTTGTTTTACAGTTCAACTTTCATTGCTTGCACCACTAGTTTGGCAATTTTATTTTGTCACTTCCCCGAGCCAACATTATCACTGGCCGTGCAGTCTTTCATTTGAAAATGACTACCTGAGAGGCCTAATGCTCATCATCAAGAAATACAGAGCTGTTGAATGATGATAGGTTACTGAATATAAACAGTGCCTGCAGCAAAGGGGGACCAAAGAATGTGAAAAGATAAATAGGACAGATACTTTGTTTCATTGTCAGTGGCACTCTGCGTTATTTGAGGCACTTATTTATGCACTGTAAGCAGAACAATACTGAAAAAAATGATTAAATACTGACTCTTCAAGCAATAGACATCTCATTGTGGCAGGCCTAGCTCGCCACTGGGTGGTTTTGATAAAGGCAATATGAGCTGATAACTGATACAATTTGCCAGGAATCGTCAGGCTGCTGACAGCTACTATAGTTTTAATAAAATCATTAGAATGTAAATGTTTTATTGCAAAATAAAGAGCCTCCAGCAAGCATGACATTATCTACAGCTGGAGAATGAAAGTACCGATTAGCATTTGAAGATTTAATGATACACAAGTTATCTTTATTAAAATTTTAAAATCAAGTCTTCATTCTGTATGATTGAGTTTTAAACAAATGTAATATCTAGTTAGTTCCTGCATAAACCTTGAACAATTATTGAAAGTGTATGGCCTCTTAACATATGTTTCATAAGAATGGAATTGGATTTGCTATTTTAATATGACAAAGTAGATGGCCATTTATTGCAGCTCATTGCAAAGTAAAAATTTAGTTTTAATTTTACTCATGAGTGACAACATCCTTTTCAATTATTTCTAACTACTAGAAAATTTGCTGATATATTTTGGAACTTGCCAACAAAATAATTTTATATAACCTTTAATTGTTTGAAAAACGCACTTGACAAACAGAATAAAAGCAATGATTAATAGTGAAGCTAACATATAATGGAAGAAGAACACAAATTTTAGGTCAATTGTTTTGCTGAACAATAGGTGTACACACTAGGTCAATGTGAAGTCAGACCTTGAGGTCATCTGTTAAACTGAATAAGATCCAATATGGCTGCAGAGGAATGTGCTTCACAAAAGAACTAAAATGGCATCAAACCCAGACTGTGTGCCCTGGAAGTTACTGCATGTCAATCTAAAATTATCTGAAAAACATAAGTGAGTATTGAAGGTCACGCTTTACCAGATCAATATTTCTAGAGGAGGAGCAGGCATGCATGGATAAAATTCAACTTACTTTCATGCAGAATTACATTTTCCTATTTTTGAGTTTTTAAGCCATTTAGAGAAAATTAATTAGTTCTATTCAGATTCTATTAAAATAGTTTTTATGTTGTAGAACCTTTCTTTTTGGTAGTTCAATTATTTAATGTCTTGCTAATGATGGTTGATGGCTTAGTGTTTTTGTTAATGATGGCATAATCCATAATAATGACACAGAAAATAATCCACTATATATTATACTAATAATTCTTGATCCAAAATAATGAAGATATGTGGAATAATCATTACCATAAATGAACCTAAGTATATAAAGCTACATTCAATACAGATTGCCTAACACTGGTGCAATAGAAGCTAAAACAGTTCTGATACTTGTCTGGAGGACAGAGCTTCCCTTTGTATGACTATCCCTCGTATCTATTATAAGTCCAACTAAAACCAGAGGAAAAATTTTCACTAATTTTAGTTAGCAGTGCAGTCACAACTTTCTTGAAGAGATCACACAATATTAAAAGGAAGTTCTAAAAGTTTGAAAAAAAAAATTGCTTCAGGTTATTTCTGGGATTTCCCAGTCCTTGTCAATCATTAGGAAAAATGATAAAATTTGATAATGACATCTTGATGAGACAGAGTACATGACAAAAGAAAGTTGAACAAGTTCAGACTAATGATTTAACAATTTAACAGAAACAAACATAAAATGCTGAAGATAGACAGCAAGTAAGTCAGTGTCTATAAAGATGAAAAGGTAAGTAATAAAAACAGAAAATGCGAGAAATACTTAACAGTCCTGGAAGCATGTGTGGAGAGAGAAACTGTTAATCCCTTGACTTCTTCATTCTTCAAAGATACTGTCAGCCCTGCTGAATATATCCAGTATTTTCTGTTCTTATTTCAAATATCCAACATCTGCAGTGTTTTGATTTTCTAAAAGACAAATGTCTTTTTAAGCATCAAAGCGAGTGGTTAGATATAGGTTTGTGCTGGGCTACTATTCGGAAGATATAGTCAAAAAGGTGAACTTTCCACACAAGTGAACAATTGTAGTTAATTGTGGCACAGCAAGAAGTTACTGTTGACATTAGCCAATGGACATTTAACATGTTTGCATGACATTTCTGTGATATTTTATAATAGCTACTAACCTACTTGTATCCAATTGTTCAAGGCTTATACTTAACCGATAATTTATATTTTACAGGTTTTTTAACCAATTTCAGATAAGGGATGCATGCCAAAGTGTCAAATTCTCTTTGTACACTATTATGAAGTGTCTAACACGCAGAGGATGCATATCCAGGTGACATGATGACGTAATTGTAGTCTCTTCTTGCATTTAGTAATTTTTGGGCTTGAAATAATTAATTTAACACAGTCTACTGAGCTCCTTCTTTTCAATCCTTAAAAATCTTGTCGGCTTAACAGTACTATGCTAGTGACAGAATAATTTTCCTGGTAACTTAGTTGAGAGATAGGCACTATGAGTGTATTAATCCCCACAATCAATTATCCAGCCTCCCCAAAAGGAACTGCTCCTCAGATCTCATCATCACATTGTAAAACTGGCTGACTTTACCTCATCTTTCACTCCTAACCAGCCTCAATACGGCCACCAATCCAATCCTTTAATATTGCTTATAATACTGATTGACCAGCAGCTGTTAACCTATCTATTTGATTTTAGTTACTGGTACTATCTCTTCAGAAACTCATGAAGGAATAAAACAGAAACGAGGAGACAAAGACACAAATTGGTTGAAAAACACTGTGTAATAGACCTGCTTACATTATGCTCAAGGGGACTCCTGGGACTGTCCAATCCATGAAAGAATAATGGTATGAGTTGGACAGCCCTGGGACGATTAATCATGACCACAATGCAGATTTAGCATGTTAGGTGAAAAGATAAATGTGTAAAATGCTGTGTCAAAAACCCATAGTGCGGCCCACACTGTAATTTTGGGACAGTAATTGAACTTCACTATAATTATCCTGGGGAGATAATATTAACTTATAGTCTAGTGTGAAAGAGAGAGTATATAATTCATCACTCTATGGGCTGCTCAGTGCATTGTGTTATTGAAATATGATGGCTCCATTTTTATCCTGTCATAATGACAACTGATGTGCTTATTTTCTTTCTGCACCTCCAGGGTATCGGGACTTGTGAAATAGTAAGCAAACATTCTCTCTGACGAAGCAGCAGTGCTTCATCATAACAACTAACAGACTCAAAGTGCTACTGACCTCTTTTTTTTCAGGAAAAAAATTAAAACCAGCTGCTTTTTTTTATCACTACTCACCTATTCTTATTTATCAAAGTAAGACGTCAGGAAAAAAAACTTGTGGGTAGTATCCATCTTTCAATCTTTCTTGCAAAGTGATGGCTTGCAAATTTTGAATGGAATTAAGTTAGGTCATGAGGAAATAGAAAATGCAGCCAAAATAATCCTACATAGTAAAATCATTTTCATTTACATCATAATGTTATAGATTCAGATTTCTAAAATGTGCTCCTGCATTGATAAACTATCATTTGAGATTAATTGCATGTGCTGCATGTATGGAATGAGCTGCTAGAGGAAGAGTTGGAGGGGTTTCAATTACGACATTTAAAAGGCATCTGGATGGGTATATGAATAGGAAGGGCTTAGCAGGATTTGGGCCAGATGCTGGCAAATGGGATTAGGTCACATTGGGCTGTCTGTTCAGTGCAGACGAGTTGGACCAAAGGGTCTGCTTCTGTGCCGTATGACTCTATGACCCTATAATTGGCAAATATTTGAATAATGTTAACCTTGCCTTATTGCTAGCAATAGATCCCTGCAGGACAAGGCTGTGGGTTAAACCTCACTCCAAAGCTTAAGCATGTAACCCACTGCCAGTTCAGGACTGAGGAGACCAGTTTTGGATGAGATATTAATGTAAGGTGCTCTCTGTTCACTCAAGTCAGCAAAAAAAGTGACATGGTGCAATTTGAAGAAGAAAAAGGAGTTGCTCCTGATGTCCTAGACAATGTTTGTTCCTGAACAAATATTACTAAAACACATTGAACGGTAAATTGATCAAAGTCCATTTTTAGATCCATAATGACAATGTGTACAGTGTGTGCACCTTAACCCAAACGGCTAAAATTAGATCTCAGGGCCCAGTTCTAAACTTTACTTGAGTTGCCTTTATCTGTTATAACTTTAAAGGCTAACTTCAAGGTGCTGAATTTCAGGCTCCTTGTCTCTCTGCATGTGGCATTCCACCTCACTCTGGGTGAGACAAACGGTGATAATTAGCAAACCAACACGACCACACACTCACCTCCGCCAAGTTGGTGAGTTGTGGACCCAGTCTGGGTACTCTTGTCCTTCACTGTTTTGAAAGAAACTACCTTTCATTATAATGCCAGTCACTTGCAAGTCAATTTTTCAAGCAACCTGAAGTAGCATTACACCCCTCATTACATATGGAAACTGCCTGAAGCCTATTTAGATAGTTTGGTTTAGACACCCGTAATTAATCCAAGGCTAATCTAGTGTTGGATTTTTTTAGGCCTCCTTGAGGTGCAGATTATTAAATTTTGTCAGTAGGCAACTTGTCCTGCTCTCTGCCCAGAAAAAGGCCCTGTGATGACCAAGTTCATTCCAATTACTTGGTCATTCAACTTATTGCTGTTAGTCAATTCTTAATGTGTGCCAATTGATTTTCACTCTTCCTTGCGTTACAAAAGTGATGACAGTTTAAAACTCTTTATCGACTGTGAAGTATTTGAAACTCTTCAAACTTGGGAAAGGTGTTATGCACATCACAATTTCTTTCCTTCTCTTACAAAATGAGGTGTTTATCATTCCACAACTGTTGAAACACAATCCTTCAAATGCAACAACAACTTGTATTGATGTAGCACCTTCAATCTAATACTGTTACAAAAAAACCTCAAGATGCGTCACAGGATCATTACAAAATAAAGTAAGGCATCTAAGGAGAAATTGGGCTGAAATTTCATATACAAAGATTGTGATGGGATTAAGGAAATTGCCTGGCTTACTGTGCCAAACTGCGGAGAGAATGCAAAGACAGAGGTTTTGTTTCTATTCAAAAACAGATGAGTGCTATCTGGAGTCAAGCCTGTCACACCTAGAAAGAGGTCAGAGGGAGTGATAGGAGCTGCCAAATGCCAAGGTGGGCTATTTGAAAGGCCCACACTGGTGCTCTAGGTCTTCATTGAATTGTAGCAATGAAAGCAGAATAAAAAGAAGACCCTCTAACGCTCACCCTTCACATATTCTCATCTTTCATACACTTGCCATGCCCCAGCCTTTCCACCTCATATAATCCCACTCCCCACCTCATGCAATCACCATATAATCCCTCATGCTCTCCATCCCACCCCAAGTCACCATGTGCATTCATCCATTATAAACTCTCTGCAGATCCGACCAGCACCACTTTAATATGCAAGGTTAAAATAGCTTTTAAAAAATGTTGTTTATTATTTTCTAAGAAAATTATCCTTCCTTTCACTACATCTCTTTAAAAGTGTCAATCATCCAATTCCTTTAAAGTACCAAAAATGTTTAATAATATTAATTATAAACAATTAGTTAACAATTCAGAAGTTAATTCGAGGAGATTTTAGCTAATTCAAAACTGGATGTTGTACAAGCTACCTGACCATGCAGAGACAGCAGAGGGGTCATGAGAGGTCATGGTGAGATTATGCTCAATTTCATCAGTGTACATATGGAAGCTGACCTCACGTATAAGGATGATTTCATCAAGGGACAGCCTAATGAATAGAGACAGAAGAGGGATAACTCCTCCAATGTAAAGAACTATGGTTCATTCTATAGCATGAACTTATGTTAGCAGGATTGCTTCTTGTAATTAGGAACAGAAAATGTTGGCTCGCCGTGTATTTCCAGCATTTTCTGTTTTTATATCAGATTTCCAATATTCACAGATTTCTGCTATTTGACAGCTACTTATGCAGCTGTATTCCAAAGATGTGTTGAATTGAAGGAAAACAGCAGAAAACAATCATTTTAAAAACGTTGGTTCCACTAATCTGGCATGAGTCAAGCCTTTGGCCAGATGCTTTTTTGTGACAATTTGGGAATCCATATCTGATATAGCATATTTTTGTAACACATTGGTTGGGCACATGATCTCAATACACACATTTGCATGACATATGGCACATACAGTTGAACTTTTCTTGTGTGCTTGTTGCTATAATGATTGGAAGGAAAGACGAGTAGTCAAGTTTTTATTGATCCTTGAAAATTAGTTAATTCCTCAGTTACTCAATGGTATGTTTGTCTGAATTTTCTGCATATGTGTAAAGTTTTTTCCAACTAAAATTAGTGCATGTGGTTAAAATAGTGTTGCTGTGGGCATACATAAGGCTTAACAATTTTGATTGGATAACACTGCAACTATCCAAAGGAAAAATAGCCATCAGGAAGTAAATCTCATACCAATCTAACATTGAGTTCATCAGGACATAAGTACCATTCTTATCAAAGTGTTCGGCAAAAACTGTAATGCGATAATTCAACAAGAATAGCATGGAACCAGTTCAAGATTAACGTAATTTTGTCACGATCAAAGTGGTCAAATCATGCATAAAGCTTTACCTCAAAAATATTAAGAACTTTGCTCTTGTTGAAATGGAAGTTCAGTAAGGGCTACGAGCCTGATACTATGCATATTTTATACACTTTAAATGACATTATAAACATTTATGTTTTTAGATCTATTTCTGCATCATGAATTTGGCAATTCAGTTCTGCTGAATACCTAGGTCCTACAGTGACAGGGAGATTTTGTGGCACACAGGATTGCAATCCCTGCCTCTAAGCCAGTAATTGCCACATTCAAAATCCCAATGTGAGATGCAATGGCCATGAAAGGTGCATTTATAATATGTCCAAACAGATTGGTTATAAAACTGCAAATTCTTCTGATATACATATTATCAGTGGCAAGAGAAAATTCTCCGTATCAGCCATATTTGATTTGAAGTGGCACCACCTGACCTATAGCCTCAGGTGATAGGTTAGCGATATCCTCCAGCAAACATTAGCTATGAAAATAGATATAAGCACATATTTTAGTTGACTCACATACAGCTAGGTTCAGGAAAAAAAGTGAAAAGTTACAGTAAGGTCAACGTCCCATCTCTACCACTTGCTCTGGATCATACTCTCATAATATCAATATGCATTTCACTGGAGGTGACAGATCTTATGGTGTAGTGGTAGTATCTACATCTGGTCTAGAAGGTCTGGGTATGAGCTACATGCCATGAAATCCATGTTCATAATGAAGCCAAGCATGTTGATCATCAGGTTATAACTCCTTCAACTATGCTTCATGGCGGGCAGCAAGAGCAAGAGAATCTTCAGGTTAGCCATCCTACAGAGGCAATGGCAAACCACTGCAGTACTTTGCCCATTAGCATGGACTGATCCAATGGAAGCCAATGTCCCGAACTTTGAAAATGAGGATGGGAGAAGAGACGGATGAGTCTGCATACCACTATCTTATATTAGGGTTCACTGAAATCAGTTTGATCTATTTGTTCGGTTTCAGTTTAATGCAGTTCTAGTCAGGTGTAGATGAGCACTAAATGGAGAATTTCTGATGAAGGGTTTAGGCCTGAAACGTCAAGTTTTCCTGCTCCTATGATGCTGCTTGACCTGCTGTGTTCATCCAGCCCCATGCTTGTTATCTCGGATTCTCCAGCATCTGCAGTACCTTTTATCTCTCACTAAATGGAGAATGATGTTTTCATCTCATATCAAAACAAAAATATGTCTTTAAACACACCATGTGAATATCTGCTTGAACAAGTAAAAGGCTTCTGAAGGGGTAGTAAAATCAGGAAAAGAAAAATTCCTAAACAGCTGCTTTAACAACCTCGAGTGTGTTTTTGAACAGTAAGCGTGCTTGCATAAAGTCGAGTAGTTTAATTGTTAAATTAAGTGATGCTATCCACACACCTTTATTCTCCTAGTCAGTCCTCCACGATATGACCTGTTTCACCTCTTTTGCTTTATGTGTTCACATCCCTTTCTGTGCCTTGTGTGACTTATTCTGTAAATTTCCTTCTAGCTTCACATCCCAATTTCCAAACCTTGTGCTTCATGCTTTATAACCTCCAAACATCAAACTCTCTCCCTTGCAATATGCTCTTCTCCCCTCTACTTCCACTGCATTCTCAGTCTAATCTCTTTGCTTGCTGTCCCCTCACCAATGCAAGCTTTCTCATTAATTGCTTCCATCTCATGTTCTCCACCGACAGTCCCTTCTCCCTCTGGTTAAATTGCAGTTGCTTTGAGGTAATGAAGATATCCTCTGCTGCGGATTGATCATCTTGAGCTTTCCTGTTTCTGCATTTGTAGAATTGTATGTGTCTGGAAATCACAGAAGTGTTGAAACCACTATCCATAGTCTGGTCCTCTATCTTCAGATTTCTCTTGCTGCCAGATCTTAGAAGACAAGAAATGATTATAAGGGAACCTGCCATCCTAGCTCTGGCGAGCTCAGACCTGTAAATGAATGAATAGCTAACCTCCCAAGATGTCATCATATGTCTAGGGATCTCTTTTTGTTGCAATTACAACTCTTAAGGGTTGCAACTCTTATCTAATGACAACTGGTGGAGAATTTAGGAATTTGGTAGCCCCAAGAATCAGACCTGATCGTGAGCCCAGCATTATTCTACCACAAGCACAGGGAATGATTTGTTGTGTTCCGTGTTATGTGTCAAAAATAATTGAAGGTTTTCTTCTCAAATTTAGAAGTGTCTTTCCACTTTTCAAAATAAGATTTTTTTTTGATAAGAGCTGGAAAAAAATGCATTTTGGAAGATCTTACATCTAATAATTGGCAAGTAAAATCAGAGAAATGATAATATGTACTCTATATTACCTTATGGGAATAAAAATCCAGGTCATTTGTGCTAATCTACGACTTCCAGGTGTGGAAGCAGATCTCCTATTACTTTGTCTCAACTATTACAATTAAGGGACGCAGTCTGGAGGCTTATCAGAATGTCACGTATTGCTCCATTAGTCAACGCAAGTGATCCAGGATCCTCTGGCATAAACTGGCAGACTTCCAAGATAAAACTATATTAATCTCTGACCGAGAAAAGGAATTACATGCGCACTTTCAAGGATTTTGCAAAGCAACATTTGAACCTGCTGTTAGGAGGAGTGTGAAAACAGTTCAAATTGATTTGGATATCCTATGGGCTGGATTTTAAAATGCTGACACACTGGGAAAAGGAGATTCCTGTATGTATGGGAAACCCAGATGTAACTCTCAGACTGCCTGTTCATAGAATTTTATTCTGCCACTTCATTAACATGTTGACTGGAATTTTCCTGAGACAGACTTGAAAGTGGAGATAAGTGTAATCTCATTCAGTCAGTGTCACTGCGGACTACGCTTCCTTGGATAGAAATCTATTACAAATCTGAGTGCTATGATGGCAGGTGAAATGAATGCCAAAGCTGTAATTGCCCACTCAATACAAGTTGCAGGAAGTTCACCATGGCATTAAACTTTAATGCCTCTGGTTCTTTCAGGAGACCTTCTTGAGATATTGAGGGACCTATCAGTCTTATCTGCCTTCCATAGGGACAGCTCTCTCTGAGACTCCCTCGCCCTCTCCACACACCCTACTGGCTCCACTACACCTGCCCCTACACCTCCCCCCTCACCTCCATCAAAGGAACCAAAAAACCCTTCCACATCAGACAGATGTTCACCTGCACATCCGCTAATATGGTCTACTGCATCTACTGCTCCCGATGTGGCTCCCTCTACATAGGTGAGACCAAGCGGACGCTCGGAGACCGCTTTGTAGAGCACCAGCACTCTGTTCATGACAAATGACAACACCTTCCAGTCACGAACCTCTTCAACTCCTCTCCCATTCCCTGGATGACATGTCCATCCTGGGCCTCCTCCAGTGTCACAATGACACCACACAGAAACTGGAGGAACAGCACCTCATATCCCACCTTGATAGCCTACAACCCAATGGTCTCAATGTAGACTTTACTAGTTTCAAAATCTCCCCACCCCCGGCTTCATCCCATGTCCAACCCTCCCTCTCATCCTTGACCTGACACAACCTGTCCATCTTCTCTCCCACCTATCCTCTCCTCCCACCTCACTGACCAATCCCCACTACTGCCTACCTGCACTCATCTATCACCATCCCACCTACCTTCCCCAGCCCCACCCTTCCTCTCTCTATTTATTTCAGAGCTCCCTTCCCCCTCCCCCATTTCTGAAGAAGAGTCCCCTCCCGAAATGTCAGCTTTCCTTCTTCTCTGATGCTGCCTGGCCTGCTGTGTTCCTCCAGCTCCACACTGTGTTATCTTTGACTACAGCATCGGCAGTTCTTACTACCTCTTAAGATGGAGACAGTTATTTTAGTTCAGAGGATCAACCAACATATAAACTATTATAGTGACCTAGTCACTTTGAGATAGCCGTAGGATTCGTGGTCATCACTGAATACCCCAAAGGGATGGTAGACTGCATGCTAATAGCGATCAAGGCACAATAGACAACAGACAATAGACAATAGACAATAGGTGCAGGAGTAGGCCATTCGGCCCTTCAAGCCAGCACCACCATTCATTATGATCATGGTTGATCATCCACAATCAGTATCCTGTTCCTGCCTTATCCCCATAACCCTTGATTCCATTATCTATAAGAGCTCTATCCATCTCTTTCTTGAAAGTGTCCAGAGACTTGGCCTCCACTGCCTTCTGGGGCAGAGGATTCCATATATCCACCACTCTCTGGGTGAAGAGGTTTTTCCTCAACTTTGTTCTAAATGGCATAGCCCTTAATTTTAAACTGTGTGCTCTGGTTCTGGACTCACTCATCAGCGGAAACATGCTCCCTGGCTCCATAGTGTCCAATCCCTTAATAATCTTATACGTCTCAATCAGATCCCCTCTCATCCTTCTAAACTCAAGTGTATACAAGCCCAGTCGCTCCAACCTTTCAACATATGATAGTCCCACCATTCTGGGAATTAACCTCGTGAACCTACGCTGCACTCCCTCAATAGCAAGAATGTCCTACCTCAAATTTGGAGAGCAAAACTGCATGCAATACCCCAGGTGCGGTCTCACCAGGGCCCTGTACAGCTGCAGAAGGACCTCTTTGGTCCTATACTCAATTCGTCTTGTTATGAAGGCCAGCATGCCATTAGCTTTCTTCACTGCCTGCTATACCTGCATGCTTGCTTTCATTGACTGATGTACAAGAACACCTAGATCTCGTTGTACTTCCCCTTTACCTAACTTGACTCCATTTAGGTAGTAATCTGCCTTCCTGTTCTTGCCACCAAAGTGGATAACTTCACAGTTGTCCACATTAAACCGCATCTGCCATGCATCCGTCCACTCACCTAGCCTGTCCAAGTCACCCTTTATTCTCATAGCATCCTCCTCACATTTCACACTGCCACCCAGTTTTGTGTCATCAGCAAATTTGCTAATATTACTTTTAATGCCTTCATCTATATCATTAATGTATATTGTAAACAGCTGCGGTCCCAGCACCGAACCTTGCGGTACCCCACTGGTCACCGCCTGCCATTCCAAAAGGGACCCGTTTATCACTACTCTTTGCTTCCTGTCAGCCAGCCAATTTTCAATCCAAGTCAGTATTTTGCTCCCAATACCATGTGCCCTAATTTTCTCACTAATCTCCTATGTGGGACTGTATCAAAGGCTTTCTGAAAGTCCAGGTACACTACATCCACTGGCTCTCCCTTGTCCATCTTCATAGTTACATCCTCAAAAAATTCCAGAAGATTAGTCAAGCACGATTTCCCCTTCGTAAATCCATGCTGACTCTGACCTATCCTATTACTGCTTTCCAAGTGAGTCGTAATTTCATCTTTTATAATTGACCCCAGAATCTTTCCCACCACTGACGTCAGGCTAACCGGTCTACAGTTCCCTGTTTTCTCTCTCCCTCCTTTCTTGAAAAGTGGGACAACATTAGCCACCCTCTAATCTGCAGGAACTGATCCTGAATCTATAGAACATTGGAAAATGATTACCAATGCGTCCACGATTTCTAGAGCCACCTCCTTAAGTACCCTGGGATGCAGGCCGTCAGGTCCTGTGGACTTATCAGCCTTCAGACCTAACAGTCTGTTCAACACCATTTCCTGCCTAATATAAATTCCCCTCAGTTCATCCATTACCCTAGGTCCTTCAGCCACTATTACATCTGGGAGATCGTTTGTGTCTTCCTTAGTGAAGACAGATCCAAACTCTTCTGCCATTTCCTTGTTCCCCATAATAAACATTAGAACACACCTACTTAAATAGCAATCACTTACCTTCCCAACAGCCTCTCTGCTCCGACCTCACTTCCGGGCGGCTCCTGCCGCTCTCTGCTGTAGAAAAAGGCACCTACAGACTGTTCAGTGGTCTTCATTAACAGAAAAGACCTTCATTCCATAATGTCCAGCTGTTTGCAACCTCTGCTAATGGATTCTATGTGCAGCCTGCTCAGTACCTTGAAAGCAGCCTCATCTACATTCTCAGACACTACCACATACCTGAACTTTTCACTCTCCCGTATGCCTACATGACTAGATTTTGCGCAACAAGGTATGGCTCAAGATACAACTATGGTCCTGGATAGTGGCATCTTGGTCTTATCCAGAAAATTCAGGACATGATATTCAGATTTCCTGATTAAGTAGGTTGAGTATCTGTGATGTCAACTTGCATAGCTCCATTTCAACTCCACTATTTAAAAGGACATTCCAAACATGAAATTTGATGGATTGGGTGAAGAATGCAAGGAAGAGCACATAACCAAAGATTATACCTTGTTTTAGTGATCCCTCGCTGGTTGTGATGGCAGCTGCATTTAGGATCACCAGTGATGATGGGAAGAAGCCTGTCAGTGAAATTAAGATGTTCTTATTGGCTGAAGGGATGAGTAGCAGGACTGTGCTGCCTCAATGAGTTAAGCAGGAGAGAAAAAGTGAGATTTGTAGCATATTTTCTTCTGTTCAGATGTGCATATAATGTTATGCAAACCCCTCACTCTGCCTTCCAAAGCCCGTTCCAACACATCAACTGCACATACCAACTTATCTTATAGGTGAACCTTGAGGAGTGGAAACTTGTGGAGGTGATAAGAGTTTTGGTCACCAACTCCTCTTTTTGGAAACACACATTGCATCTTGTGCCAATCTGGCAATTACTAGACCAGAGGCTGACTGAACCCCAAGATCAAGCAGGCCCAGATTGCCAAATGCCTACCAATGAGAAACCGGCAATTCTTCTAATCTCAGAAGGGCTACAAGTGGCTGCTCCCAATAAAACACACATTCAAGGCCTTGAATCAAAGAAGGACTCAAACGAAGAGTGTCATGGTAGGAGGGTTTTAGGGTACAGTGTTAACAGCAAGAGCAAAGAATGAGGTGCATCAGGTCCCCCATCTCCTTGCCAGGCCTGTCTATCAGGGACTAATTACCTTTGAATGTGAAACCCCTAACCTGGGAAACTACAAATAGAGATACCAGCCTTTGCTTGTATTGGTCCTGCATGGCAAGCTTTGTGCCCACCACTGAGATAATACCAATTGCAGTGGGATGAGGCTCTTAAGTGGGCATTGATTGCCTATAATGACATCAATTTGGAAATAGGTTGGGAAGGTTTGCTATGGGCCTTCATGTCACTATTTTAACCAGGATGAAAACAGAATGGTGGCATGGTCCTCATCCACCTCTCTTCCACCAGCTTAAATGTCCCCTGGCCATCAAATAGGGGAATGCATGAGATTCCACTTTTTCATAAATTCCCAAAGTTCACCACATTGAAATACACAATGCCAAGATTCTCCCTCAAGAATGGTCTCAGTATACTTTCTTCATTCATACATTGCTTTCCTTGTGGAAAGGATTTTAGAACACAAGGAAGAGAAAAAAAAACAGCAATCTCATAACTAAATGCTGTGAAAGAGAAAGTGTTAGACACCAGCAGAATATTGCTTGCTTTGCTATTGCAAGTGAGAGAATTGGGACCTCTCAGCTACCTAATCTCAACAGCAGATCACCATGGCATATGATACTCATTCATGTTGACTTGATGTCAGCAACAAATGAAATATGATCATGTGCATATTGATGATGCTAAACATTCTTAGATTAATAATTGTAGTTCATTAATTTTATCACCTACAAGGCCTTACTTTGTCCCGAACATGAGATGGTGCCAGGGGATGATGATCATTCCTCAGTGGGTGTACTTTCACAGGGCTCACACAGACCATGCACCAGCCCAGACACTTACACTGTGGTGGGACCTGTGAGAAGATGTTTGGGGTTTCAGCTGGTGATTCACACATCACAAGTGAATAATAGCAGATGGCAGCATCAGTATTTGTACTGGATGTCGTGATGGAGAAAACAGGACATTCTAATCTGTTTCCTTAGGTACAGATGATTTACCTCAGGGACGAACAGTTACTAAGACCAGCAACAACAAATGTGATTACAATTTATATTCACCCCAGTCCTCGCTAATTAACTTCTGTGTTGTGCTGATGTTTTTGACTCTAGCTGTACTACAGAGACACAAGTGCTGCATTACATTGCAAGAGGTTTGCACTGGTTCACTTGTTGTTGTAATGGTGTCTTTTAAAGACTCTCACTACGCCCCATCCTTCTTCTATGAGGCGTGTTCAAATAATCTAGATCAATGGCAGAAAGCCCGTTCCTTATTATGCACGCGTATAGACAGGTTGGAGGAGTCTGTCTCAAGTACATAATATTGCTGACCTTTATGAAGATTTATTCATCTATGGTGAGTGCAACTGGGCCATGAGAAAAATGACGATGGAAGGGGACTGGAAGTGATTGATTGATTGATTGGTTTATTGTCACACGTACCGAAATACAGTGAAAAGCTTTATTTACAGGCGGTACAGGCAGATCACAGCCAAGCAACTTATGTACAGATCAAAAAGACTGAGAGGCAAACAGGTTACGTTGCAGGCTACATTATTTGAGGCTAAAGTCCATTCAACAGTCCGATAACGGCCAGAAAGAAGCTGTTCCTGAAACTGCTCATGCATGTGTTCAGGCTTCTGTATCTTCAGCCTGATGGAAGATGTTGTGGAAGGTCATTACCAAGGTGTGATGGGTCTTTGATGATGTTGGCTGCATTTCCATGGCAGCAAGCATGTAAATAGAATCCATGGATGGAAGGTTGGCTTCCATGATGGTCTGGGCTGTGCACACAACCTTCTGTAGTTTCTTATGGTCCTGGCTAGAGCTGTTGCCATAGCAGGTCATTATGTACCAAGACATTATGCTTTCAATGATGCATCTGTAGAAGTTGGTGAGGGATCTTATAGACATGCCAAATTTTCTGAGCCATCAGAGCAAGAAGAGACATTGTTGTGCTTTCTTGACTGTTACATTTATGTGGGAAATCCAGTTTAGGTTGTCGGTTATTGTCACTCCAAGGAACTTGATGCTGTTCACTCTCAACCTCAGTCCTGTTGATGTAGATGGGGGTATGTTCTCCTCCTTTCCTTCTGAAGTCGATGATCAGTTCATTAGTTTTGCTGACATTGAGAGACAGATTGTTTTCATTGCACCACATCAGCAAGCCCTCTATCTCCCTTCTGGGGACTCAACTCCTTCCATTTCTCATCAACAGCACCTCAACACACATTTCCCTTCAGTAAGTACCCCACAAGCAACCTCTTTTCCCATTGGCTGAATTTTCCTTTGGTATTCCAGTGGGTCATGGAGTTTTTACAGCACTGAAAGAGGCCCTTCAGCCCATCCTGTCTATGTCAATTATTATGCATCTGCCAATAGCAGTCACTGCCTCCTCTGGGGAACTGCTTAGGATTTGAGCTGTTGGCCTTTACTGGCTGGCAGAACCACAACAATCAAAGTCCTAGTCATTGTAGAAAGTCTTCCAGAGAGCCTGGCCAAAGAAGCCATTAATAGGTCCAGGCAACGGTTCATGGTGAGGGTACGCAGTACCTGGCTGCCTGCCCCTCTTTCATTGTTACGTCCACACTTGGGTATCCTTCGAGAGGGAGCACTTGGTGTCTGCTGACACAATGAAGGCCTTTAGAGACCATTGGGCACCATTGGAGTACATCATCATCATCATCGTTATTTTGATTTGATTGTGCTACGTTTTCATTCTATTTCAATGAGATTGTGCTAACAGTTTGGTTTTATTTCTGTTACAGTATCCCTCCAGAGGATCTTTAACTTGTTAATGTTTGTTTGAAAAAACAGTATAATGCCTGCTGGCCACCAATTATGTACGTGATTGCCAGAAAATCCGACAGACATTTCAGAGCCTAACGAGATGCAGATTTCTTCACACACGTTTGATTTAGACTGAAAACAGTAGGATTCCACTCTGAATGTGAGCAGTTGCCATTTTATAACAATTAGTGACACTTTCCATCACTTCTGATGACTGAGACTAAACTGTGGTAACACTTGTCCCCTTATTGTGGTCAGGATAGAGGTAGACACTTTTCCACTCTGTCAGGTAGATGTCAGTGCAGTCGCAACTCTTGTGTATCCATTTGATGTTGTTAGTGTGCCTCCTGCTTACATTCTTTATCCTACTGCAACTATTGCTGCCGCCATTTGTCGTCTTTGTCCTAACCTGAGCTCCAACATACCATAAACAGCATAAGTTGATCTCATAGATCTCGGTTTCCCAAATCTTCTCTCATTGTGACCACATTTTGATACTTGACAATAATTTGGAAACCAGAATGGGGGAGAAGGTGGGGACGGGCCTATCAATACAGCAGCAGGGATGTGCTGTTTCATTAACAGAGCCTGCAAGTTAGATTTCTTCCACTCAGGATTCAAGATTCAAGGATCAGCCTTTTCGGCCACAACCTTAACAAAAACTATTTTTTAAAAAAGTCCGGATGATTCAAAGGGGCAATGCAGTTTTTAGCATTGGGTCAGATCTACAGGGCACCCATTGTTGCCTTGCAATTTGAAACCCCAAAATTCTGGTTCATGCATCCACTTTGGGGAACTCTTTGTCAGCTTATAGTTCCAAAGTAGAGTTAGACAAACCTCCAAAGTTGTGAAATAAAAACACTATGAACAGAGCCTTTCACACAATTAGACCAGTAATCGTCAACTTATTTCCTGCCATATCTTCAGCCCTCTCAATCACCTTTGTGTCACTGCCTTGTTTTCACTGGTAAGTTCCAAACATGTGCACCCACTGTTAAGTTCCAAAAAGCCTGTTAATATTACTGTAACAGAGCAGTTAACACATTACAATTGACAACCCACCTCTTCCAAGGAAATTGCTCACATGCAACCTAATACACTGCAGTTGAATGATAAGGTCAGCAGTTGGGGCCAGTTTCGCGGCACACTGTCAATTTCCACATTTTTAAGCCCCTACCCAATTCTTAACTCCACACACTCTGCACGTTAAAATGCATCCTTATTATTCCCTTTCTTTACCTCCCCGACCCACCAATACTCCAAGCTCAACTGAGATTGTCTACAGTGCTTACAGTGAGCTTTTATTAAAATCCTTGTCCCTTATGCTGTATGATAGAAATAGTACTGTATTCATGGGAGTGAAAAAACAAAGTAATCCTACTGCAGTTTAGATTTCAGTGCAGAAATATTATTGCAGACTTTGGAAGATTAAGAATCCCAGTCTATACAAAAACTGGATATTTGATTAAATTAGGTTTCAAATTGTATCAAATTTCTAATCAGTTTAAGTGAAGCATATACTCAAAACAGCCAATTTAAAATTTGCTCTTGTAGTTGCTTTCAATAAAACAAATATCAGATAGTGTTGCTTGCTTAATATGTAGGAATTAACTTTAAATTTTGTTCTCATGAAGAGTAATTGATGGGTGTGATAAAATGTTCCCTGACACTGTGTCTAACCTCCTTCAAGTCAGTTTTATTGTGAAATATTTTCATAACGATTATGTTTATAATTTATTGCTCGACCTCTTGTCATCATACAGAAGGATCCAATTATTTACTTTATTGCAGCAAGAGTTATAAGGCAAGAGCTTGACATTTACACTAGGTCAATGCTATATTGGGCACTACAACACAATCTCTGACAATAACGAATTTATCTCTCTAGTCCAAACAATACTGAAGCACACCAATAGCATACTGTAAGATCCAAAATTGCAAATCATAGACTGCAATGGTAAAAGGGGTTACATGTTGTCTCTTCAGTATTGTTTGGCTTTTAGTATGTTCAATTAAATTCAAATGAATAGTTGGTTATATTTCAAATCTGTAATTATCTATGTGTCATTTTTGATTTGTCTCATAAAATTGAAACTGCAATTAACATATGGGGGAACCAACCACATTTCTGGGAAAGTAATTGTTTATAGCAATTTTAACAGTGACCAATCTCTGTAATGTTTCTTTGTACATATTACAGAATGAGTATACATTAAGAAGATGCCATAATTATCTTATGTAGATATGATATTTAAATATGGTGATTGTACCATCAGCTGACTTGGACCAAAGTTCTGGAATTCCTTCTGAAAACCTCATGCTCTCTAGATTATCTTATTTTCTTCGGGTGTTTGGTCTGCTGAGATAACATCAATGAAAGCCTTGACGCGACCGCAGCTGAAGCACAATACAATATATTGGTTTCTTACCCAAGAAAGGGTACTGGAGGAAGTGCAAAAAAATGTTCACAAGATAGGTTGAGGATTGTGCCCTAAAGAGAGTTTCATTAGATGAGGATTATATTCCTTGGAAATTAAGAGAGGAAGCTAATTGAAACAAATTTCTTAAGGTGCTTGCTAGTTGATGTTAGGAGGGTGACTCCTTTGGCTGAGGAGTCCAGAATTCAGGGCCACAGTCTCAGAATCTAGAAGGGGTCATTTAGAATTGAGGTATGGAGAAATTTACTCACTCAATTAGCTGTGCATCTTTGCAATATTTTACTCCAGAGTCCTGTGGATGCTTAGTTGTTGAGCATTTAAGACTAAAACAAAGATCAATATATATTTGGAAAATGGAGTTGAAAATGATGATTATTCATGATTGAATTAACTGGTGGACAGTGTAGAATGGCATATTCCTTCCTGTTGTTATACACTTATAAACAATATTGAAAATTGCTAAATAAAACCTCATGAAGTGCTAAAACTTTTGTTTGCATTATCTTAGGATTTTGTTGGAAACATTTCTAAAAGATATCAGCTCTTGTGAATCTGGAGCTGGATTTTTTTTAAGGATCCATAAACAATAGGAGAAAGGATGAATTAACTTTTTTTTCGGAGAATTTTGTGGGTTGCTTGATTTAGAATGTTGCGGATTGTCTCAGCTGCTGTGGTGGAATTTTTCACAGTTGCCAAAATTTGAGCAGTGCTTTCAAAGTAGGCTGTTGGACACGGTTCAGCCTGAAACTCCCTCAGCAGGGTGGAGTTCTTAATTTTAAAAAAATTCTTCAGCTTAGATTTTCAACCATGCAGGTAAAAGGCTTTGTTGGAGGAACCTCACAACCACAATAACATAAATTAACACAGTGTGGTGAAGGTATGCACTCTACTGAGGGCTTTCTTCATGCTTCTTAAATCTGTTCCCTCTGGTTAACAGCACTTATATCATTAGAAACAGTTTTTTCCATCTGCTCTAAGACTGTTCACAATTTTGAATCTGTCCTTAACTTTTTACTTAAGGAGAGCAACTGTAGCTTCTCCATGTAACTGAATTTCTGCACCCCTGCTATCTTTCTTGTAAATTTCTTTAACTCCCGGACGAGCCCCAATGTTAAAGCTCCAGTTAGGCCCCATTTAGAATACTGTGTCCAATTTTGGGCTCCACACCTCAGGAAGGACATACTGGCACTGGAGTGTGTCCAGCGGAGATTCACACGGATGATCCCTGGAATGGTAGGCCTAACATACGATGAACGGCTGAGGATCCTGGGATTGTATTCATTAGAGTTTAGAAGGTTGAGGGGAGATCTAATAGAAACTTACAAGATAATGCATGGCTTAGAAAGGGTGGACGCTGGGAAGTTGTTTCCGTTAGGTGGGGATACTAGGACCCGTGGGCACAGCCTTAGAATTAGAGGGGGTCAATTTAGAATGGAAAAGAGGAGACATTTCTTCAGCCAGAGAGTGGTGGGCCTGTGGAATTCATTGCCACGGAGCGCAGTGGAGGCCGGGACGTTGAATATCTTCAAGGCAGAGATTGATAAATTCTTGATCTCACAAGGAATCAAGGGCTATGGGGAGAGTGCGGGTAAGTGGAGTTGAAATGCCCATCAGCCATGATTAAATGGCGGAGTGGACTCGATGGGCCGAATGGTCTTACTTCCACTCTTATGTCTTATGGTCTTATGGTCTAAATTTTCTCTGCATTCTCTTGAACGACTTGATGTCCTTCCTAAAATGTGATGCCCATATTGTAGGTCTTATTCCAGCTTGAATGTCACAATATTAGGTGACATCATCAGTGCGCCTCCAGTGAAGGAGTACTTCACTGAACCAGTGATTTCCAGGTTTCATTTTAAAGAGTATCCAATAATAATGTCTTCAATTTCGAAAACAAGCACATTTCAATCACGACAACAGAAGCCTTGCATCCTCAACAAGGGATCTAGCTTAGAATGATGACAAAACGTCTGCAAACAAACTTACTAGCTCGGCAAGCAAGCCAACAACTGCGTCAACAACCTGAGCTACAAATCTTCTCAAAAATCTTGAATTTTGTACTACTGTTTTTAAAATCAAGGAACACATATGCTTTTATATCAACCATCTGTACTTAGCCTGACAACTTCAAAGATTGTTTATATAATCCTTCCCTCTCTCTCTTCCCCTGCACTACCTTTAACATTCTACCCATTTGATTCTATTGCCTCTATTCAATCTTCTTACAAAAAAGTACATCACCTCATAGCTCTCAGCACGAAATTTCACAGGTCATGAGTCTACCCTTTCCAGATTGCCTATATCCACCAGGAATCTATTATCTGAATATTGTGTTACCTGCAAGCTTTGCACTTATATTTTTTATCCCAAAGTTCAGTCCATTGATGCTGCAAAATACTAAACCACCTTAGGTCACATGATGTTTCTTAATGAAAATTATTTCCTTGTCCCATACCTGGTAAGTTCCAAGAGCCCATACTATAAACATGTGCAGCTCCAGTGTTTGATTTGTGTTCCTTAAGATTTTTCAGTATCTTCTTTAGATCTGCCTGGAGCAGCACCATCAGTTTTTTTTCACTCCACTTAGACAACTGTTTGCATTAATTTCCAGGTTTCATTTTAAAGAGTATCCAGTAATAATGTCTTCAACTTCAAAAACAACCACATTTCAATCACTACAACAGGAGCCTTGTCTCCTCAACAAGGGATCTAGCTTATTTCTTGCTTTGGTGTTTCCTGCAGCCACCCATTTGCCCTAAACCCAATAAAGAAAATAAAGTCAATCCCTTTTCAATTCTGCCTATGTTCATAGGGTTACATGGTCGCATTGTTACTTGATCATTCCTTTATTTCAAATATAATTTTTTTGGATTTGGCAGATTATTTTACACTAAGATACATTTCCCGCTGCTAATTCTCACTATTTTCTGGCCTAGAGACCACAACCAAAACACAGTGGCATAACAGCACCAGTGACAGTGTATTATTATAATCAACAAATCCTGGCATGGGGCTTAAACCCAGGGTCTTCCAGCTCAGGGGCAGGAGCTACACACTAAGTCACCCCAGTACCAGCAAAGATGCTGATCCATTTACCATCGTAAATCATAAGTTGCTGTCTTAATTCAGGACTAAGTGTTTTATCTTAAAGTTTTATAAATTGAGTTCTCTACAGTGTTAAGTGCATTCTGGCTTACAATGGACTGTCCAATTGCTTCACAAGGAAGTGCACATAGAAAGACCAGACCTCACACATTAGTTCATTCCCTTTGCCATACAGTAAAGTCATTTACAGACAGGGATGAAATGATTACCATGAATGTACTTATTGACAAGAAATACATTAATGCAACAACATGAATTGTAATTCTTAAAGCCAAAAGGCAATTACTTTACAGGATTTTTATATTTGCATAGTTAATTTTTGCTTGCAGTTTGACAAACACCAAGTTAGGATCAGCACGGTGGCTCAGTGGTTAGCACTGCTGCCTCACAGCACCAGCAGCCGAGGTTCATTTCCATCCTCGGGTGACTGCCTGTGTGGAGATTGCATATTCTCCCTGCATCTGCATGGGTTTCCTGTAGGTGCTCTGGTTTCCTCCCACAGTCCAATGATGCACAGTTTGGTTGGTTTAGCTGTACTAAATTGCTCATATTTTCCAGGGATGTGCAGGCTAGGTGGATTCGCCATGGGAAAAGCAGCATTACGGAGATAAGGTGAAGAGCTGGGTCTAGGTGGATGCTCTTCACATGGTCAGTGCAGACTCAATGGGCCAAATGGCCTCTTTCTGCATTTTGGGATTCTATGAAGAAACTGCCCCAAGAGAAACAAACCTAACATGCACTTTGTAAGCTGTTTGCAATAGTGAAGTAAGTTCTCTCAGTGTAAGGTAGGATTACAGTCTGGTAGAAGCTCAATGTGTTAGGTTATGCTTAACCAGCAGAACATGTGCAGCATAATTGCATTTTTATCTATCCATAAATAATTGTAATAAACAATAAGAGATTGAAAGTAAATTAAAACAAGGCAAACTCTTATCCATTCAGTCTAATGATGTGGAGGTGTTGGCTTCAGACAGGGGTGGACAAATTTAGAAGTCATACAACACAAGGTTATATTTTCTGATGAAGGGTTTAGGCCCGAAACGTCAAGTTTTCCTCCTCCTATGATGCTGCTTGACCTGCTGTGTTCATCCAGCCCCATGCTTGTTATCTAAGGTTATACTCTAATGCATTTATTTGAAATCACGAGCTTTTGGATCATTTGTTCTAGTATCTTTTGCAGAAAATAAATGAGCCAGGATATTGGATGAGGATAAGATTTTAATTCATTGACAGCAATTTATTCAACCAATACGTACTATCAAGGCTCAACGTAAATCATAGACACTTAGGAAGGTAAAAGCAGGTTCGTAAGTGGCTACTTGAGTCACAAGAAAATGAGAACAGAGGCAGGGGTATCATTCATAACTAAACGTATAGCCAATACCATCCAGCTGGAATTCTTGAGCCAATGCAATAAAGATGAGTGCCTTATGTGTTGAGCCAGTGGCCATTTTCCTCATGCATCTGCCAAAATGAATTCACAAAGCCTAAGCGATGGATACAATGCACTTAGTTTTTGTTGATAAAATATTAATAAAAACAAAAGCCATATTTATAACCTAAACTAGCCAAGAAGACAAAATATCTTACCTAATTTTATGCTGCACTGATGACACAGGGCTTTGAGTTCAAGGGAGAAGGAAATCAGTCAAGATGCAAACAAGTTCTTGCCCAATAATGCAATTAAAATCATTCACATGCTGTATGAAATGGACAATGTGTAAACCAAGAATTCAACCCAAATTTACCTCATTGTTGCTGTTAAAACTAGGATTTTATTCTTGATTGGACTATTTCTTGATTTTCAGAGAGATGTACGTGACAGTCAAAATATTCTCAAGGCTCCATGACATTGGTGAGGTAGTACATATGGAGATATCTTATCAAAATTTGAGGCTTTGCTACCTGCAATTCCCAGCATCAACATTACTCATTAAAAAAAAAAGCAAGGAACATCTTCACAATTTTCCAAAAAGACGCCAGTTATATCTGTGGTGTAGGCTTTTGGAAACTCCTGTTTAATAAATCAGCAGTCATTCCTATTCCTGTTTTCAATGCTCAGGGCAATTTTTATCTTTGGTACCTAATTCATTTCACAAGTAACTCACTGCTTTTTATTGGGTTTCAAAAATAGACATCCAATTGTTTTGGTATTTTCTACAACCTACTGATAATTTGTGACATACAATGAAAATATTACGTCAGCAGTGAGTGGATTATGTTGGGTGTTCATCTGTGCAGGCCTGCTAGGGACTTGTGGAAGTGGTTACAGGTTCTGAATGAGCTTTTTTTAAAATATCGTGTCATTGGGTTTCATGTTTCACATTTGAATCTGTTCCTATTTAAACTATTTGATTTCTTATACAAAGGAACACAAGGTGGTGAAAATATGTCTTATGAAAATAAGAACTCACAAGATCACAAGCTAATTTTTGATGAATAAAATCATTTGTACAATCTCAATTAATCCATGCAGGGGAACTCTAAAATTCCACACAATTCCTCCACACCATTGTAGTGTCCAAACAATTCTTAATCAATTCCACAATTTTTGCTTCCTGTAGCTAGAAACCTATTCTACACATCTATCACTCCTTGTATAAAGAATGTGGGAAGGATGCAATTAATGTCCTTAAACGTTCTTTCTTGAGAGGATGACAAAATTCAATCAACCATACTAGTTTTTGTTGTAACACTAGATTTTAGCATTTTTTTTACTTGTGTCCTTTGCATCTTCTTGCTCCCACAGATAACGGAACAATTGTGTGGAAAAACCAACATGGTGGTTGAAGAAAGTGAATGCTCGGCCAGGATTTTATTGGCACAAAGTGAATCCTGACATTGGAACCAATTAAGAGGCTATTACCAGCTCCACTGTCCAATGAAGGTAGGTGGGCTGGCTCTCTCTTCTCTCTGCCCAATCAAAGGGCAGTGTGCTCAGCAGTGTCTGCAACACCATGGGCAATAAGATGGTGCCATCTTGTAAGGCTGTTGCAGGGGAGTGGGAAAATTTATATTTGTGCTAGAGCCAGGCAGGCTGCAGCAATCAGAGGGGAATCCATTCCAATTGCATTTTGAAACTGTTAGGGCAGTCTGTAACAAGACCTCCTCAGATATGTTATTCCCTTTTGCCTGCTTCCATGCAAAATGCTGGTGACATAGGTAAATGTTGTATTTATATTACTGGTCACTTAAGTTGCCTGCCCACCTCAGTTTGAACCAGGATCAGGGAACTCATCAGAAGTGACTTCCTGGCATCTTGCCAGCTCTCCATCCAAGTCTGAGTTTCCACCCTGGAGCTGGTAAAATCCTGAACCTTGACTTCCAATTTGGAGGTCATCAATTAGAAGCAGGTAGGCTTCTCATTCAGCCTGTTTCAAACCATTGGAAAAACAACATTATGTGAAAGGTGGCATGTCGGATGGAAAAATGTTGTCCTTCAATGGAAGATACAGAGAAAAAGGTGGAATTATCGCATTTCAATGGTACATCCTTGGCTGCTTTAGGCACAGTAGTGTCTTTCATTGTGACAGGAGAAAAACAGAATACTGACAATGCTAGTATTCTGAAATAAAAACAAAAATTGGTTTTAAAAAAATCACTCAACAGGTCAGTTAGCATCTGTGTGAGAGGGAAACAGCAAATTTTTCACTTTAATAACTTCCTGTTGGAAATCAGTACCAGGAAGGGAATTCTCCAACTCCCTCAGGTTATGAGCGAAGTGCAGAACTTTGTAGTCTGAACTATCCCAGCTGAAGGTAAGAGGACAGTGATGAGTAGCATACCAGTGAGTAAAGGATGAAAAGCGATTAATCATATTGTAAAGAACTATTATTATATTAGAGAGCTGAAAATTTGGAAGTCTACATATCCTGATTATTTGAATGTAAATAGCTATTTTCTTTATCATTGATATGCTTGACTTTATATCCTGTACTTAGTTTTATTGTTATTTATTGCTGTAGTGCAGAAACTCATTTCCAGAAAGGAACAGACTCACATGACATTACATATGTTGGCACAATCTATTTTTTATGGCAGCAATGGCTTTCTGTAATTTGATTTATAAGCAATCAAATCAACTCAATTTAATTAAGACAATAGCTATATGATAAATGTACACCTATTGGTCATTAGTATTCAAAGCAAAATATGTTCTCCATATCACAGTAGGTGAAGTCATTCCTCCAATAAATCCTCACTGTCGCTTAAGCCTGCCTCAGTAATGTTGTTCTATTTTTGAGCAGTAATGAAGTTTGTCATAGTTTTTGCAGTAAACACTGTACTTAGATAGATGGGACTTCAGAGGCAGTGTATTGGATGCAATAAAGTTAAGATTTTACTTTACTTTATGTCGATTGATAAAGTTCAAACTACTTAACAGAATGTAGACATGATTGTGATAATCAATTGCTGTGTCTTTTTAATCATCATGGGGAATAACATAGCTGCAATAAAACATATTTATTTTCCAATGTAACAGCATATAGGACTAATAAATAATTTGGAAATGTATATGAAGTGAATGTTTTGATACTTTGCAATAGTCTCAATAGTATATCAAATGAAAACAAGTACTGTGAATGAGCCTATATAAAGAATAGGCTTGTTCTCAATAAATGGTCCGTGAGGGATTATACAACTGGACTATTCTCAACAAGCAAAGTTGATACAAGACTGTGCTGTTAAGTTTGTGAGATTTAACAAACAACATTTCTGAGCCAATGAATTGGAAAATCACTTCTATTGCTTTATTCTTGAACAGACATACCATTCTTTCTAATACCTTGAAAAAAAAGCATAGTAATTTGAAAACAGAATAGTGTGGCGTCTGAAATAAAATCAGAAAATGCTGGAAATAATCAACAGTATTTCCAGGGCAGGCAGCTTCTATAGAGGTAGAGACAGGGTTAACAGATGGATTTATCTTTGAGGGATGAATCAGGAGTCAGGAGATTCTCTAACATTGTAATTCTGTCTCCTAACTGACTGTGTCCACCAACACTATTTTCATCATGGATGGTGGGCGTGGCTTGAGGTCCCGCTGGCTGCCACAGGTGGGCCAATTCTGAAGCTGCCAGGGTAAAAGGACGTTCTTCATCACTGTGATCAAACAAGGGTTTGAGGCCCCCTAGCCTTATCCCATATTACCCTACTCCTTCATACCTATCCACCCCATACTCACATATGTACCAACCCACTGACCCGATATCTACTATAAACCAAACCCATGAGTATATTTTAACATTGGCATTCTTTGAAAAGCCATGAATCTGTCATGTAGACATTACTGAGATTTTCATGTAAAAATTTCGCAATGCTCTTAACAACTCATAAATCTATTATAATAAATAAATATTTCTTGAAATCCTTTTAAAAAAAAAATCCTCTTAAGAGCTCATAAATCTATCAAAATTAAAAATGTCACATTTCCCTTGACATTGAGTGACTACGTTGAGAATACCTCTCCTCAGTCTGCAAGTATAACCATGAGCTTTCGGTGGCCTGTCATTTTAAATCTTTACTTTGCTGTTCTGTTAACATCTCTATCCTTGGCTTACTGCAAGGTTCCAATGAAGCTCAATGTAAGCTCATATTATTTTCTTTCATGCTTTCTATTACTACTCCCTTTGGCTCTGCTCCACCAGCCCTTTTGTTGCTTCATGTCTTCCAATTAACTCTCTATTACAGATCTCTACTTCTGTTCTTCCTCTCTCTCACATCTCACTGACATAACATTTGTTTACATTGCTAACTTATTCCAACTCTGATGAAAGTTAACCTGAAACGTTAACTATGTTTCAGTCTTCACTGGTGTTGTGTTGTTAATTCAGATTTCCAGCATCTGTGATGCTTTGATCCGTCAATAATGTGGTGGCCTTATTGCACAAATCAACTATAATTTGATACAAAAGTATAGTGTCTTCTATTGTAGTCTGCTTTTACACTTCAGATTCTGTTTCAAATATTAAAAACATTTATGATTGCAACACTTTCAAATTGGTCATATCTAAAAGATATATTCTGTAAGTATTATTAAGTAAAACTATTGGCTTCATGTGTAAAGTTAGAATCAGTACTCCTGTTGTGATATTTAAATGATTACCAAGTGGATTAATTTTCCAATGGTCTTTCATATTGCAATTGACAAAGGAAAAAATACTTTCATTCTATCAATCCAGACTAAGTCTCTGTGATGAAACAATCTGTTGACCGTTTTTATGTCGACTGGACCCAGGGATGTGTAATGTTTTAAGAATGGAGAACATCATTGCAGTATCATCATTAGTTAGTTGTTTTTTACCCTTGAATCAGCAGAATCACTCCAGACGAACCATAGAATCCCTACAGTGTGGAAGCAGGCTATTCAGCCTGTTGAGTTTGTACTGATCCTCTGAACAGCATCACAACCAGACACAGACACCCCCCCAGCCACTCCACGTAACTCTGCATTTCTCATGGCTAATCCACCTAGCCTACACATCCCTGGACACTAAGGGCAATTTCCTATGGCTAATCTACCTAACCTACATATCTTTGAACTGTGGGAGAAGGTTGGGATAGCTGGAGGAAATCCTCACAGACACAAGGAGAATGTGCAAACTCCACACAGGCAGTCACCCAGTTCTGTAAGGCAGCGTGGCTAACCACTGAGCCAAAGGAAATGTAGCAAAATAGAAGCTACCCAATTCATTCAAAATGACTGCTGGAGAATACACAACTAGTGGTAGTGATGGGATTTGAGCCCATTACTCAATAGAGACTAAAGTGTAAATCAAGTTACTTAGACCACTTGGTCACATGACCAGAACTACCAGTTTTCTGCCACAGCATAGCAATTTACAGAAACTGTATCACTCACTTTTCTAGTATTTTGTAGTATTCTTGATTATATTCCTCAATTAATACTTTGGTTGGCATCATGGTCTTTGATAAAGGTTAATAATTGATATGAAGTTAAACTGAAAGAAATGCATTTATTGCCTAAATGAGTTTGCCTAAATGTCAAAATAGTATGATATGCTAACATATATTTATCTTAAATTGTTACAGTCTGAAGTTCGATTTATTCTGTGGAAAACATCCTTTGATACAGTTTGAATAATTTATGGGTGATGTGTCGCGGCTATTCTGTTAAGGATTTATGGGTAACCATAACCATGAGTAACCAAGGGTGAATTATGAAGGAGAATTTCTCTATGCTGTACTGGTGATTATGACAAGGTTAACATTTTTCACTTCAGTGACACATTATTGTTAAAAATGACTTGTTCTCTCTGTAGCAGTATCCTATATTGTGGTTATTAATTATACAGCACACATTTTTCCCCAGTATTGTGCAATGATAATATCAGGAAAGGGAACCTAGACTGTTCACTGAAGCTGTGAGTGCATGCATGCTTTGAGGTACTGATTGACCAATAATGTAGCAGTTTTGCACACAACCATCATTCATTAATCTGTCTGGATTCATGTCTGTCTTTATGTTTTTACAGAAAGCCAATAAATATAGGCAGAGAGAGGCTAAAGCAGAGTGGAAAGCTACAATATTTTAAGAAATTAAATGAAATTGCTCTTTTGGAAAATTGTTATCCCATAGAAGAAATCTTTGGCAAAATTGTTAATTAATAAGATGGAGAACAGATTTCCAGCGAGAGTACTATTTCACTTTTCCATTTCATAGAATCCCTACAGTGTCGAGACAGGCCCTTTGGCCCAACAAGTCCACACAAACTGTCTGAAGAGCATCCCACTCAGAAACATCCCCCTTACTCTATCCATGTAACCCTTCATTTCTCATGGCTAACCCACCTCGCCTGCACATTCCTGGACAGTACGGGCAATTCAGCACAGCCAAGCCACCTAACCTGCACATCTTTGGACTATGGGAAGAAACCAGAGCACCCAGAGGAAACCCATGCAGACACTGAGATAATGTGCAAACTCCATCAGACAGTTGCCTGAGGTTGGAATTGAACCCATGTCCCTGGCACTGTGAGGCAACAGTGCCAACCACTGAGCCATACAGGTATGATGATCAATTTAATAAAAGCAAAATATACATGCCAAACATTTGAAACTTGAAATAAAAGTCCTGGTGATGTGTTTGTTCAGATTTCAAAAGAGGAAGAAAGATTTCTGTTTAGACTGTAATTTTATTAAAACAACCAACTAAAATGTTAAACTTATCCTTTTATTTCAGCTGAGAATTTACCCGTACTTCAAACAAAGGGCTGAATCTTAGTTTTTTTGGCCAAGCTTGAGTTGCATCAATTTTTCGGAAGGTTTCACTCCTAGAGGCACAGTGAAATTTTGCATTTTATATTATCAAATTTAACTTATTAACTACAAGCAAGAACAGAAATTGCTGCAAACGCTCAGCATGTCTGGCAGCATCTATGGAGATAAATCAGAGTCAATGTTTGGGGTTGAATGATCCTTCCTCAGAACTGATAGTAACTAGGAAACATCACATACAGGCAAGTGGTTGGATAGTTCCAAACCTGCGTTTTCACTTCCAGCCACCTGAAGCAAACACAAACAAAATGAATAGAGGCTTCAACTCACCAGCATAATGCAAATCAAATTCTGGCATCTTGAACAATTATAATCCTACATTCCGTAACGATCTGCTGCACCTAGTTCTCATCTACTAGAACCGGTGTTAATCATGTTCTGTTTTGCTTGTAGTGCCTAGTGCAGCTGACCTCTATCATGGTCAAGGAGACCTTCTTCCTCCTAAATTTCCCTGTTGTCCTCCTCCTGAATGGAAGACAGTTTCCATTCTCCCAGTTTCTCAGTATCTATCACATTGCCTCAATGTTTGCTCCAACCATGCACAGCCTAGCATACCAGGATGATGCAGCACTCTAATTCTAATCCCTTGCTGGGATTGCACGACAATTCCACTTTATTATCCAGAGTCTCAACTTTCATACTTCAAGAAATGTCGTGGTACGTCAGACAGGACTGCCTGTAAGAAAACACACGAGTGTGAGCAAGTGTTCTCTTTATAACACCATTGCAGACTTCAAGAGTCAAAGTACATTTCTCAAAATGTAGGAGAGACAAAATTGAGGGAGGTGAATAGGGCAGAAGCATTTGTCGAGCTATGGACAGGAATAGTGTTTGGGGAAATCTCAAGGTGAATTGGGGGTGGGGGGTGGTATGGTAGCCAGAACAACATCAGAGGTGCTGGTATGCTACATTTGCGGGGCGGGGAGGAATTTTGGAACTGCCCACTGTGACATCTGCAAGGACGAATGTGGGCAACATTAAGATGTAATGTCAAGGCTCAGGGCAGTTGGAAGCAAAGTCAGTGTGATGGGTCTCCACATGGTGGTTGTTGAGGTTGAGTGGAAATGGGCTGCTTGGGGCAGTGCAAGATTATAGGGACACGAAGGATCTGGGCTTGTGCCTGGTGACCCGGTGAAGTTTGGTTCTGACAGTGTCCGCCTCAAGCTGTGTTCCTGCCATCATTTGCTTTTCTCTAGATGCTAACTGCCACTGGAAAATGGCTGAGACAATGCCCAGAGCGGGTGGAGTCAGTGTCAGTTTGATGGCAGAAGTGAGGAAACATATATACGGGACACTAGGACCCTGAAGGGGAAAATAATTGGAGCAGATATTTGGAAATTGAAGCTACTCTTCACCATTTCATTGCTTATTTGCATTGTGTGCAGGGTGAACTTACTTAGGGTTTAAATGCTGCCTCTCAGAGCCAGGGACCTGGGTTCAATTCGACCCTCGGGCAACTGTCTGTGTGGAGTTTGGACATTCTCCCTGTGTCTGCGTGGGTTTCCTCAGGGTGCCACGGTTTCTTCCCACAGTTCAAAGATGTGCAGGTTAGGTGGATTGGCCATGCTAAATTGCCCATGGTGTTTAGGGGTATGTAGATTAGGGGGATGGATCTGGGTGGGGTGCTCTGAGGGTCAGTGTAGACTTGTTGGGCCAAAGGGCCAGTTTCCAAACTGTAGATCTGTAATCTATGAACTATGATCTACCAACTTTTCCTCCACTTCCATTGTGCTTGGAAATTGTGTTGCAGATGATGGTGGGGGAAATGGCTGCTGAGGTATGAGAAGCTACCACTCACTCAGCCTTAGTAATATTGACAGGCATTTCTAGAGGATGCGTGCATAGAAATAGAGACATAGAATAATATAGCATGGAAACAGGGTGTGTGTACATTCTCAGGCTACTTCCTACATTGGGAAGGAAGGAATCAAAAATACTCTTTCAGAGTAATCCCAGTGGTGTTTGCAGAGGTTTGAACTTGAGGACAGACTCGGATACTGTTGCTATGATACCTTGACCATACTGACTGTCGAACACATCAGAAATTGTCACCTGGGCAGACAGCAAAGGAAAGTAGCACCTGCTGAACTTTACTGCGACATGAGACAGCACTTTGTCAAATGGAGGCCAGAAAAGAGACGAAAGCGGCCAAATAATTAGTGTTAAGTTTAATCACACACCATTATTGTTTAATCTGATTTTAATGTGTGTATTTCCAGTTTTGATAGAAGATAATGCCGGGCTTCCTTGTAACTGTGAAACTATGTTTATTTTTACGCTGTATATTAATGATAGTACTACAAAACAACATTATATGAGCTTTATATGGTCCAACTTCTTAGCAGAACATAACATGACTATTGACGTCACAGTATTATCACTGTTTACATTGGGGTCTTATCTACATATTCATTAAACACTATCTCCACAACTCTTTCCTCAAGGAGCAGTAAGGTTACTAATGTTATATAAAAGAAGATGGATTTAGAATCATAGAATAGAATTTTACAGTACAAAGGGAGGCCATTCAACTCATCATGTCTGTACCAGCTCCTGAAAGAGCTACCCAGCTCATCCCACTCTCCAGCCCAATTTCTGTAGCCCTTTAACTTCATCCCTTTCATTTATTCCATATTGGGTGTGACATGGAAACGTTTTTAAGTCAGGTTCTATAACACTTAAATAAAGAGTATTCCTGGAGCATATGGCACAAATTAAAAACCATATTCAAGTGTTTGAAAATACTCAAATAATGGACCTTCCAAAATATTTAAACAGTAGCCCAATTTTGCTAGTATCCAGGGTTTGCCAGTCAGCATATTTTGTCTCAAACAGTCATTGGGAATGTAAGTGTGTTGCTTGCTAGCTCATACTCACCAGAGGCCCCTTTGTTGGAGTCTGTATCATTTAGCAGTGTAACTGACAGAGCTTACTTAGCCTTGTGACCCACAGGGCTATCTGTGTATCTACTGTACATACATTTTATGGAGTTTACATGCTTCTTGCATTGCAGACCCATATGTGACAATTCTCCCTGAAGATTTTGGCAGAAATCTGTAAGGTCTATGAAAGGGTTAAGAGGGAAGTTGACCTGACTCCTGACACATGCAGGTTGCTTGATGAGTAAACCTGAAAGAATTTCATCTTGCAGTTGATTTCACATGAGCTGTATCTGACAAACTGCAATAGCTCCAGGGTTATCATACCACCTGCAATGGGACTCATTGCTTTTCACTCATTCCAGAGATGCAGAGCCTGAATTGACAGAATTTCTTTTAAGAAAGCACTATAAATGTTTTGGACCTAAATTTTTAATTTAATTTCAGCAACACACTTTTTTTTATTGGCTAATGTATATTTCTGTAGACCTTGTAACCAAAACCCAATCATTTCTCATTTCTGATATGAAATGTTTTTCAGAGGCCATCACAGAGTTTCCATTCTTTTGAAGCTTCAACAAAGCAGATTTGTAGGCTCTACAACATGTTATAAAATGATATCTAATGGGATTTCCTTTTAAAGAAAAGGAACTGATCGTAGGTATTCCATGTACATAAACCGGCAAAATTTATCATGATAATATCAGATGGTTGTTAAAGAATTAAAGATATTGAAAGGTTAATCAAAATCTGGTGCCACATGTTTCAATAATTAATGAACCATAAGAAATATTAAATTACTGCTGTAATCAATTAATGAGCAAGGACAGCTTACCTAATCACGACAAACAACTGCAGAATGCTCTGCACAATTTGAGCTGTCTTAATTCTTTAATGACACGTTAAAGCACTTGCCTCCATGTCAAATCTGCTTTCCTGAGACACAGCTCCATGCTCCAGCTCCAACGTGGGGAGACACAGAAGAATACATTGTCAACATCAAGATAAATATGTTTTAATTTGATCTACAAATTTTCTCAATATTGACAATGTTAAAATAAGATTTAAAGCAGAAGAAAATCAAAACTTGTTACAAAGTAAAGATGCAACAATGTTTAATCACAAATTATGAACAAAACAAAATAAAATGCTCAAGTACTGAAACCCAATACGAGTTTCCATGGAAACATTTTCCGGTTGAAAGTGTATATGCATCTCTCTCCACTAGCCTTGGAAATTGCTTACCTGCTAACTAAAATTCAGAAAAATGTGGTGATAGTGTTCTAACATCAAAGGTCATTGTTTTCAGGAGTACCCGTTGGACATACATTTTTATTCTGTTCTTTTGTTGTTTCATATATGGTAATTAATTAAGGTAAAAGTAAAGGTAGCAAAAGCTCAATAGTCCCTCAAAACAGACATAGGGAGTGTGATGTATGATTAACCAGGCAACTGTTGAACTTCATGCAGGCAGTGTGCCATGCTGTCTACTAATTTGACTGATTGCAGCCTGCAGCCAGCATTAAACATGCTACTGAGTCTCTGCAAGCCTTAGTAAGAGGTTCAGTGATGTGCAGTGTGAGCAATACAAAGTCTCTGTGAAATTCTACGTTATTGAAAGCCAGCTGACACCTCATACAATGAAAGCTCCTTCTGGCTAGTGCAGGTGTTGGAAATGTTTGTGAAAAAACCTGGCAGGATACTGAATTATAATGCAACAGGCACAAGAGTGTTCTCCAAGTGGGTGTCTTTGTGAAAAAATGAAGAGATATGATTGAATGCCTCCAGACAAACTTTGCACAGGAAGTGAGGCCAGATGATAGCTGTGGAAGTCAATACCAGGAGTCAAATGGCGAGGACCAGAAGCAGTGTCACAAAAAATCCATTGATCTTACACAAGTGATTAAGGGCAGTGAATGTATCTTCAAATGCCATGTCCCACCCAGTGCATTGGAAGACTCCACCATTTAATAATCCAGAATGTTTTCCTTCATCCTATCATCATCTTGCATCAATCTCAATTCATCTTTATTTTCACATTCTTATCTTCTCCTTCACAAACTTAGCACCACTGCAAACTCATGCCTAGCTCTCAGAGATTGCACACACTACTAAATATTCAGCTGCAACAGCCACATCACTCAAGTACACTACGCCACACTCCTTGACATGTCTCCCTCTCTCTTGAGCTCAAAAGAATGCAAGACCAAAGGTAGCAGCACCAAACATGTGAAAGGATAATTATTGTTGCACGTCCTCATCCCGGTTGAGGAGACAGTGATTGCCATCACTGGAATGGCCATGACTGATTTCATGGCCAGCAATGGATCATATGTTCCTACCTAATCCTTCCACTCAATTCCACCTCTCCTTCATCCATAATTTCTTCCGGTTTGATGTTCAGAGCTGTCAGCATGGACCTTTTGCTGTCCCATCTATTTCATACAACCCACCCTCTCTTAGCGTAATGTATTCTTGCACTTTTCTCCTTTCATTATTACCTGGTTGGACAATCATGGAAGGGCAGCACTGGAACAGCAAGACACTAGTGAAGATAAATTACTACTGCTTGACAGGAATACCGGAACTGCAACTAAACTACATTATTATTGTTTAACAATCAACAAAATCAATCTCAGATTTAAAATTAACATTTGACTTATCATCAATTGCCATTTGCAAGAGAGTTGGGAAACTTTGTATTTAGATTTGCTTCTTAATTTCACTCCTGACTACTTCCCCTAGTTCTCGACTCACAAGATTAAAAGATATATTTCCCCTCTATCTTTCCTGTTCTTCCTAACAGTTTGATAACTTTGATCAAATCATCCCTTAGCTTCTAAATTCCAGTAAATATGATAATAGAATGCATAATCTCTTCCTCATAATTTAAAGTTTATCATTCTGGTGTGGAGTCAGCAAGGGAGGTGGTGGTGTGATGGCATAGTGGAATTATCATTGGACTGTTAATCCACAGACCCAGTTAATGTTCTGGGTTCAGAATTCAAATCCCACCACAGCAGATGGTGGAATAAAAGTCTGGAATGAAGAGTCTAATGACCATGAAACAACATTTGAGTGTTGGAAAAACCCATCCTTTTTCATTAATGTCCTTTTAGGGAAGGAAACTACAAACTTTACCTTGTCTGGCCTACATATGACTACATGGTTGACTCTTAACTACCCTCTGGACAATTAGGGTTTGACAAAAATATGCTGGCCTAGCCAGCAATGACCTCATTCTGTGAACGAATAAAAAAAAATCCAAGCTACCTGCTTTTGAGGCCAATAAATCATTACCAAGATGTAATGATAGATACCAGATGTCAAAGGTCAGTTAGAGTCCAGGCATATACAATTCCAGCTAGAGTTTCATTCTAATTCACACATCACAAACTCCAACAAACTGATCATTTGTTCTCTATGTACGTTACCTAGTTCTCACTCAATTATCCCTTAACTATCACATAGCTATCAATTGTTCCATCATTCCATTTGGTCTCAGGCATCCTTGGAAAACCTGACTAAATTATAATAATGAGTTGCCCTGAATTGCTCATAGTAGTCTACTTTACGCTTTCCAACGTCCACTTTGAAAACCTAATTTCTCATTTACCATTTTTATTCATTTACCTCTTTGTATTCTTGTCTGTTAGGTATAAAGAGTAGCATTCCATTTGCTTTTATGATTATTTTCTGTACTTTTTCATAACATTTGAATTATCCTTGTACCTGGACCACAAAGTCACTTTGGATCTCCACTGTCGCTAACATTTCCAAATTTAGAAAGTACCTTGTTTTGTGGCTTTTTGGGTCCAATTAGAACCTTACATTTGTCTATATTGAAATCTACATACCACAATTTTTCCATTGCACTTAATGATAAAGAAGCTATATTCTTCCAGCTGTACTGGCGTACAACTCCATCTCTTTTTGTGTCATCAGCAAATTTGAACAGGTGATTTTCTATCTCATCAGTCTAGTGTTTAATAAAGAGGGTGAATAGTTGGGTGCCCTCGCATTGCGCAAATTAGATTACCTGCACATTATCCCTACTCTCTCGCTCCTGCTGTTCAACCAATTTCATAATTTGCTCAAGAATTTGCTTATGATGCAATGGGCTGGGATTTTGGCGAATCATCCCTATTAAGAAATGTATTAAATGCCTTCTGAATTTTTTAAAAATTAATTCATTCATGGGATCTGGGCTTTGCAGGCTGGGCAGGTATTTATTGCTGTTCCCTAATTGCCCTTGAGAAGGTGGTCATGAACAATCTTTGGTATATTTGTCCATTTGGTGTAGGTAAACTCACAGGATTATTAGGGAGTAAATTCCAAAATTTTGACTGAAGGAGTGACAATATATTTCCAAAGCAGGATAGTGAGTGTTTTGGAGGGGATCTTGCAGACAGCGGTGATCCCATGTATCTTCCCTTGTACTTATATAAAGGGTAAAGGTACAGTCACCATTGTCCTACTGGATCATAGGGCTGCTGTCATTGAAGAGATACAACTGGTGATGTTTTAACCTGAAGGTTTCCACACCTCAGTTGAGGGGAGAAGTCAAGAAGGAGAGTCCTACAGGGTGATCTCAGCCAGTCTATGAGTTGAATCCATGCTATTAGACCATAAGCTATTGGAGCAGATTTAACCCATTCAATCTATCAAGTGTGCTCTGCCATTTGATCATGGCTGATATGTTTCTCAACTCCATTCTTCTGCCTTCTCCCTGTTACCTTTCATCCCCTTACTAATCAAGAATGTATCTACCTATCTGCCTATCTATCTATCTAGCCATCTATCTCTGACTTAATTACACTCAATGAATTGGCCTTCACAGTCTTCTGTGGCAATGAGTTGCAGAACCATCATTGTTGGGCAGACCAAGTTCGTTCACATCTCAGTGCAAAAGGGCTGTGCTTTTACTCTGAGGTTGTGCCTTCAGCACCTCGTGTCTCTACTACTAAAGGAAACATCTTCTCCACATCCACTCTATCCAGGTTTTTCAGTATTCTGTAAGTTTCAATGAGATCGCCCCTCATCCTTTTAGACTCTATTGAGTACAGACCCAGAGTCCTCAACCGCTCCTCATACGACAAGTCCTTAATTCCCAGAATCATCCATTCTCAGATATGGGGCCCAAAACAACTCACGATATTCCACAAGTGGTCTAACCAGAACTTATACAGTCTCAGAAATCATTGTTTTTGTATTGAAGATCTTTCCAAATGAATGCTAATTTTGCATTTGCCTTCCTAACTGCCAAATGAATCTGCATGTTAACCTTAAGAGAATCCTGAACTTGGACTCCCAATTCTCTTTGTGCTTCATGCGTCCAAAGTCTCTCCCAATTGTCGTCTATGGCTCTATTCTTTCTACCAAAGTGCATAACTTCATATTTCCCACCAGCTGCCATTTTTGCGCCCACCCTCCTAGCCTGTCCAAGTCCTTCTGCAGCATCTCCAATTCCTCGACACTACCTGTCCCTCCATATATCTTCGTGTCATCTGCAAACCTAGCACCAATGGCCTTAGCTTTGCTTTTGTCACATCATTAATGTATAACATGAATAGTTGTCCTAACACTAATCCCTGCAGAACTCTACTAGTCACCAGCTGCCATCCGAACAAAGACGCCTTTATCCCTACTGCCTGCCTTTTGCCAGTCACCCAATTCTCTATCCAAACCTTTGCAAATAATGCCATGGGCTGTTAGTATCACAAGCCAGCTGTCGAGTCAACTGAAGGGTCTCGGCCCGAAAGCTTTCCTGCTCCTATGATGCTGCTTGGCCTGCTGTGTTCATCCAGCTCCACACCTTGTTATCTCTGAGCCACCAACCTTCTGGGTGGTAGTGGTCATATGTTTGAAAGGTGCTGTCTTTGGAATCTTGGTCAATTTCCGCAGTGCAGTTGGTGGTGGATATGGTACCAATCAATTGGGTTGCTTTGTCCTTGAATGGTGACAAGTTTCTGGAGCACTGTTGTAGCTGTACTCATCTAGGCAAGTGTGGTGTATCCCATTATACTTCTGACGTTGTGTCTTGTAGTTCTGCTCATAAAGAGCCCACTCTGTGTTTACCTCTCATAACATATTTAATTACTAATCCCCCTCAAACATTGTTCCCATCTATCCTGCAGACTTTATAACCTGGTGTAACTAGTTTCCTTAACAGACGATGCCGTAGTCATAGCTCAGTATTGTCAAACAAATCATTCACTCCAAGTTGAACTTGTGTCTATAATATATTCAGCTTTTATAACCAACTATTTTGTGGACAATACACCTGAAACATTGTTTCTGTTCTTTAGCTTTATTCACATACTTCTTATTTCTCACCCCTGGTTTAATTACTTCTTTATTTTATCAGTTTTCCCTTTGCCTGCAATGTTTACAGCATGATTTCTGACTGTGGCATTGCTCTTTTCCTTTCACTCAGGCCTTTCAGCCTCAATAAGATTTTGGCTTTACCTTTATGGTTAGGACCATGGTCCCAGCTTGATTCATGTGGCATCCATCTTAGTGGCACAGTTCCTTCCTGCCCCAGCACTAATACCGGTGACTCAAGCAATAAAGCAACTCTTACCCACACAGCTCCTGAAGCAAAGTGCACACTTCCTTAATCCACTTATTCCTATGCTACAAAATGATGAACACAACAGATACTGTAACCTTGAAGTTCTATTCTTTAAGCTCATTCCTTGTCCTCAGACCTTTTGCTTAGTCTTCATAAAATGGGATCACAATGACAAGGTCCTTTGCCTCCCTCTCATAAAACGAGTTCATAGTTACATAAGTCTGCTTTGTTCAGATTTGATTCCACTTTTAACCACAAATATGCTATTTCTACTGCTTTTCCATTCAAATACATTCAACCAATCACTCTCAATTCATTTCTGTTCATAGTTCCTACACTTGTAGAGGAAAATGCAACAGTACTACACTACATAGATGATGTGGACTCAATGAGATGTGCATGAACATAACGTGTGCACAAACCAATCTTTCAAAAGACTTAAAACATCCTCAAATTTAACTTTAGAATGTCTACAAATGTTTTCATAATGTTTTCTCTCATTATTGATTATTTAAACAGAACGTAAAGAGCACAAACCTAGCCTCATCATCATCTTTGTGAGCTGTTTTGCATGAGAGCTAACTCACCCAGAGACTCTGGGTCTTCACCATCCTCCGACAGATGGGGCAATATCACAGCATAATCACTGCTTACAACAATATTACACTAATGATCATCTCAACTACATTCATAGGGAAGCATGAATTAAGTATATGTATGTTCCCCACATGTGTGTGGCTGAAGTCTGAAAGCATTCATTATGCACTTTGTCACCTAATTGCTGAGAGAATGGCAAGTGTTGATCTATATTGTTCTCTACAGCTATATGTTGAGCAAGTTCATTCCCTCAAGAGTATCAATGCAACTTTGCTTCATGGGGAGGTTTGAAATCCAGGCTCACTCTGCCCATTTCTCTCACTTACATAAATGTGGTCAGCAAACTGAGTGAAGTTGCAAATACCACATAAATGTTTATGGCCATGATTACTGATTACTGTTGTGGCAGAAGGTGGCAGGTTTCGGTGAGACAGTTAGTGAAGTAGTGAGCTAGGGCAAACTGCTCCCAGCTGAAATTCGGATAGGAGAATTGCTCCCTGAACATGTTGGGTGGATATAGTGTACTGCTTAGAGTGTTTCCTCCCTCTCCCTTTTCCCAACAGCTTACTCTGCTTTGTGTCATCGTTGGTCATTCTCCTTGTTTTACTGTAGCCCAATGGGAATGCATAAAGTTCATGTATAGAAGCAAATGGTTTGTGATGAATCATTGAAGTCTGATTAAATTCCTTCAGCATATGCCATAGCACTGGCTTTAGACTGCAGGGACTTTGAAGAACTCTAGATGATACATAGCACTTCTAAAAGCATAACAAAAGGCAGCAGAAATCAATCAACAATGAACTTGAAAGCAATTGATGAATCTGTTTAAATAATGCTCTTGATAGGTGTGGTGTGGGTGTGAAGGTTGGCTGTCCTGCTGCTGAATGTTTTATCCCATGTTCAGCTATCCATGCTTAAGGGATTGTGTTAGCTGGAGCATTAAGTTCCAAGTGGCAGTGCTGCACCCAATCAGCTTTACACAATGATTGTTGTCACAATTTGCTGACTCCGCCAACTTCTGACAGAGTCCTCCAAACACTTTTAATTTTGCAACTAATGGTGAATGGGGCACCTCCCAATCAAAGTGCGTGCACACACTGTAGACAGGATTTCAGAGCCAAATGGCATTTGTAGTGTTGAAAAAAGAGTCAGGCACAAAGGAAAAAAAATTTCTGGCCAAACTGTGGAGATAGGAGTGCAGTAAAATTACTGTTTAGCATGTCAACCATCTGTTAGAAGGCTATTGAAAAGCTTATCCAGGATCTTAATGTCTGCAGGAATGCATTATGGTGCCAGATGTGGTTTCTCAAAGCATGGAATGGGACAGAAGTAATATAGATCTGAGAAGCCAATTGGAAAACATCCTCAAGTATGCTGTTAATCTAGTTGAGTGACTATTTAACTGATACATACAACATGGGAGAATACAAAGTGCACTATTTTTGAGAGAAACATAGGGAAAATACAACAAATGCAAAAAAAATCACCAAACAATCAATATTGAGTAGCATTGAGATGGAAGACAAAGGTAAATCATCAATATTCAGTGGGTGAAATGGGGATATTAGGCTGTCACATAGGAGAGGTCATATGACAGCATAGTCCAGAAGGATCTCTGGAACATGATGGTGGGCTGTAAAATTTTCCTCCATATTGGGTGTAATTTCAGCACAATGGGAGGTGGTTCAGTTCATGACAGTAGGTTGCTCTTAAACACGTCTAGTGCACACAGCCTAATGTGGAGGATATTGGCCAGGATATCCTGTGCATGCACCAAAACTATTGTAACTATGACAGTTTGTGTATGCATCAATGTCAAACACTGATTTAATGCCTGACCTGCTATGCTGTCCTGTTAACACCCTCTTGTGAACAAGCACAGCTGAATAGGTATTCAAAGTTTTTGGGAAGATTTGTAGCTCGAGTTGTCGGTGAGTTTGTAGACATGCTCACCAAGCCGGTTTAGTTGCAGACGTTTCATCACCTGCTAGGTAGCATCGCTAGTGTGCCTCCAGTGAAGCGTTGGTGTTCTATCCCACTTGTTATTTATATGCCTTGGTTTGCAGGGGTGGTTGACATTACTTCCAGTTATGTTTTTCCGTGGTTTGTGTATCGGGTCCAGTTCAATGTGTTTGTTGATGGAGTTCTGGTGGGAACACCAGGCCTGGCATGCCTCTGTTTGGCTTTTGTTATTATGGACGTATTGTCCCAGTCAAATTCATGTCCGTTTTTGTCCATGTGTATTGAGACCAGTGATAATTGTAATGTTTCTTGGTGGCTAGTTGGTGTTCGTGTATCCTTATTGTCAGTTTTCTTCCAGTTTGACCTATGTAATGTTTTTCACAGTTCTTGCATGGTATTTTGTATATTACGTTAGTTTTATTGGTTGTGGGTACGGGATCCTTTACGTTTGTCAGTAGCTGTTGCAGGGTGGTTGTTGGTTTGTGGGCTACCCTGATACCTAGGGGTCTGAGTAGTCTTGTGGTCATCTCCAATATGTCTCCGATGTACAGTAGGGTGACTAGTGTGTCTGGCCGTGTTGTGTCTTCTTGTTGTGATCTGTTGCAGAGGTAACATTTTGGGTATTTTGGGTACCCATTCCTTTTAAAAACTTAGTATAAGTGCTTCTGTTCTGCTTTGCGCGGTTTCGGGTTGCTGCAGTGCATTGTGGCCTGTTGATTAATGTCCTGATACAGCTCTGTTAATGGGTGTTGGAGTGGTTGTTGGATTAACTAAGTATCTGGTCCATATGTGTGGTCTTTCTGTATACGCTAGTCTGGAGTTCCCCCTTGTTCTTATGTTCTACCATTTAGTCACGGAAGGGTTGTCGGTTATTGTTCTCTTCTTCTTTTGTGAACTTTATTCTGGTGATGATGTTGTTTTTGTGTCGGTGGGTTTCTTCTAGTCTTGTGTGTTTGATAATCATGAAGGTGTCGTCTACAAAGCAGACCCAGAGTTTGGGTTGTATCGTGGGGAGCACCGTTCACTCTAACCTTTGCATTCCCACTTCTGCAATCAGTATGCAATACATATTCAGCATGCAAGGGACCACTCCGATTCACCTGCACTATTTAAAAGCACCATTATCTACATGTAAATGAGTTACTTTTGATACGAACTAACTGCAGAGTTACTGGAAGTGCTGTGCTGTTGGTTGACTTGTGTTAAGTTTTTTAAGTCAGAATAGAATGATTGCTAAATTGTAGGATGTATTTGTTTGCTTCTGAAGGCACTCTATGAAGTAAACTGCTTGCTTCTCGTCATGGGGTCTATAATAGCCATTGCGTTTGGCTGAAACACAAGGAAGTGACAAAGAGGCAATGGGGTAAACAAGCCTTTGGCAGAGAGGGAAATTTGGCAGCCCTCATCAGGTGGCCTTACCTTCCCTTCAGAAGACACGTCTTCAACCTCCACTAGAATGAGAAAATGATTTTTCAACAGGTGTATTTCACCAAGGAAGTGGTCAAAGAATTGGTCCACTTCTTATCAACAAACTTGCAGCCTTGCACCAGGGTGAAATCAGCAGTGCCACTAACCTTCAAGATCCCTGGATTTTCATGTCAACAGATACTTCTGGTTGATACAGATACTACCACCAATATATCATTGTTGACCATCTATTGCTACACTAGCAAGAAGTTGTCTTCTCTCTAGACAGGACGACATGGAAGAGTAGGCATGTCATTTGGCAGAACATTAAGATTCGGTCAACTGAGGCATGTGACCTTACGGATGCCACATTTTAATAAGGAGATCAATCTGTAGCTCCAGCCACCTTTGCACAAGAGGGCTACTTCCTGGTGACAAGCTGCTCCAAAAAACCATCTTGTAGGCATCCACAGGTTCCTTTTCTTGAGATCCACTACCAACCTGATTCTCCCAGTCTACCTGCATATTGAAGTCTCCCATGATTAGTGTCATGGTGCCTTTCTTGCATGCTTTTTCTATCTCCTGAGTCATTTTCTACCCCACATCCTGACTACGCTGAGGAGGCCTGTACATAATTCAAATCAGGTTCATTTTTCCTCTGCAGTTCTTCACCTCTACCCACACAGATCCTATGTCTTCCAACCTTATATCACGTCCTGCTATCGATTTAATTTCATTTCTTACTAACAAGGCAACTTCACCCTTTCTGCCCATCTGCTGTCCTTTTCTATTCTTTGATATTTAGTTCGCAGCTCTGATCCCTTTTTCGGTTACATTTCTGTGATACCCACAATATCGTACCTGCCAATTTCAATCTGTTCCACAAGCTCATTTGTCTTGTCTTGTATACTGCATGCATTTAAATACAACAGCCTCAGTCCCTCAGGCTACCCCTCATGTCTCAGTTGTCCCCTTATCTGCTGTGCCTGAAGTTATACTCCTGATCCTTTTCCTACTCTTTGCCCTGTTACTTGTTCTGGAAACCTTAGTGACTTTTCCTGAGCCCTCCCAACCCTGTAACTTTAAAGTCCTCGTGACCACTCTATTTAGGTTTTCCACTGGCATCCTGGTCCCAGATTGGTTCAGGTGGAGCTTGTCCCTGTGGTACAGTTCCTTCCTCTCCCAATATTCAGTACCACACAAAATGGAGTCTCTCTGTCCTGTTAACATGTTCTTAAGAACAGACACAGCTGAATAAAAGATGTGCAGGCTAGGTGGATTGGCCATGCTAAATTGCCCCAAGTGTTCAGGGATGTGTAGGTTAGGTGGGTTGTAGGGGGATGGGTCTGGGTAGTATCCTCTGACGGTCAGTGTGGACTTGTTGGGCCAAAGGACCTGTTTCCACACTGTAGGCATTCTATGAAAAAAAATGTATTCAGCATAGCAGAGACTACTCCAGTTCATCAGCACTGTTTAAAAGCGGCAGCATAAAATGCAAATGAGTTACTTTTGATACCAACTAACTACAGAGATACTGAAAGTAAGCAAACTTCTCAGAAGTGGTCAACTAAGAGGCCATCAGCAGACTTGCCATCTATTTAAGATGTTCCTCACTGCAGCTTGGCTGTTATTGCAGGAGCTCTGGCTAAAGTGCAGAGGGCCATCATCAACCAGGTAGAGAGCAGATAGCCCTTGAGGAAGTGCTGAAGTGTCCTGTAAGTCAATTGGAGATGTGCCATGAAATTTGAGAGAAGCTGAAACACGTTGGATGCTGTGGCTTGTGTGGACAGTGCCCATGAAGCATACCTAAGATGTTGGTGCCTGATGTGCAGTATAGACATCTTTTGGAGCAAGAGATGAATCAAACCCACTCTAGTTTCCATGTTGAGTTTTCCTGAAAGCAAGTTTGAATGGTGAGTTTGGTAATATTGCAACCCATGGTGAGCTGGACTATTAGCAAGGCTTTTACCAAACCAACAACTAGTGTCAATTTGAAACTGGGTGCTCTCTGGTGAAAATCTCACCACACCGTTTGAGAATGCTACAAGATGCTATGAGATGACTTAGGTGTCAGAATGGGTCTTGAACATCTCATTCAGTTCGACCACTTTTTTTGGCTATACCCTATGCCACTCAGAACCTAAGTTTCCATTCTCTGCTTCTCTCACCTCAGATGCTGACTACTTGCAGCATTTGCACTTTTTAGTGAAGGTGCAAGCAGCATGTTTCCCATCAGAGATAAAAGGTACTGCAGATGCTGGAGAATCCGAGAGAACAAGGCGTGGGGCTGGATGAACACAGCAGGCCAAGCAGCATCATAGGAGCAGGAAAACTTGACGTTTCGGGCCTAGACCCTTCATCAGAAATGGGGAGGGGAAGAGGGTTCTGAAATAAATAGAGAGAGAGGGGGGGCCGGATAGAGGATGGATAGAGGGGAGGATAGGTGGAGAGGAGGCAGACAAGTCGAAGACGCGGGGATGGAGCCAGTAAAGGTGAGTGTAGGTGGGGGGGTAGGGAGGAGATGGGTCAGTCCAGGGAGGATGGACAGGTCAAGGGGGTGGGATGATGTTAGTAGATAGGAGATGGGGGTGGGGCTTGAGGTGGGAGGAGAGGATAGGTGAGAGGAAAAACAGGTTAGGGAGGTGGAGATGAGCTGCTCTATCCATCCTCTATCCGCCTCCCCCTCTCTCCCTATTTATTTCAGAACCCTCTTCCCCTCCCCCATTTCTGATGAAGGGTTTAGGCCCGAAACGTCAAGTTTTCCTGCTCCTGTGATGCTGCTTGACCTGCTGTGTTCATCCAGCCCCATGCTTGTTATCTTGGAGATGAGCTGGGCTGGTTTTGGGATGCTGGTTTTGGGATGGGAGGGGAGATTTTGAAACTTGTGAAATCCACATTGATGCCATTGGGCTGCAGGGTTCCCAGGCTGAATATGATTTGCTGTTCCTGCAGCCTTCGGGTGGCATCACTGTGGCATTGCAGGAGGCCCAGGATGGACATGTCGTCTGAGGAATGGGAGGGGGTGTTGAAATGGTTCGCCTCTGGGAGGTGCAGTTGTTTGTTGCGAACTGAGCGCAGGTGTTCTGCAAAGCGGTCCCCAAGCCTCCGCTCGGTTTCCCCGATGTAGGGGAAGCCACAACGGGTACAGCGGATGCAGTATACCACATTGGCAGATGTGCAGGTGAACATCTGCCTGATGTGGAAAGTCTTCTTGGGGCCTGGGATTGGGGTGAGAGAGGAGGTGTGGGGGCAGGTGTAGCACTTCCTGCGGTTGCAGGGAAAAGTGCCGGGTGTGGTGGGGCTGGAGGGGAGTGTGGAGCGGACAAGGGAGTCGCGGAGGGAGTGGTCCCTCCGGAAGGCAGATAAGGGTGGGGAGTGAAAAATGTCTTTGGTGGTGGGGTCTGATTGCAGATGGCGGAAGTGTTGGAGGATGATGCGTTGGATCCGGAGGTTGGTGGGGTGGTACGTGAGGACGAGGGGGATTCTTTTTTGGTTATTATTGCGGGGACGGGGCGTGAGGGATGCGTTACGGGAAATGCTGGAGACTCGGTGGAGGGCGTTCTCGACCACTGTTGGGGGGAAGTTGCGGTCCTTGAAGAATGAGGACATCTGAGATGTACGGGAGTGGAATGTCTCATCCTGGGAGCAGATGCAGCGGAGGCGAAGGAATTGGGAATAGGGGATGGCATTTTTGCAGGAAGGTGGGTGGGAGGAGGTGTATTCCAGGTAGCTGTGGGAGTCAGTGGGCTTGAAATGGACATCGGTTTCTAGGTGGTTACCCGAGATGGAGACAGAGAGGTCCAGGAAGGAGAGAGAAGTGTTGGAGATGGTCCAGGTGAACTTCAGGTTGGGGTGGAAGGTGTTGGTGAAGTGGATGAACTGTTCGTGCTCCTCGTGGGAGCACGAGGCGGCGCTGTTACAGTCATCAATGTAACGGAGGAAGAGGTGGGGTTTAGGGCCAGTGTAGGTACGGAAGAGGGATTGTTCCACGTAACCTACAAAGAGGCAGGTATAGCTTGGTCCAATACGGGTACCCATGGCCACCCCCTTTGTCTGTAGGAAGTGGGAGGAATTGAAAGAGAAGTTGTTGAGGGTGAGGACGAGTTCGGCTAAGCGGATGAGGGTGTCGGTGGAGGGGGATTGGTCAGTTCTGCAGGACAGGAAAAAGCGGAGGGCCCTTAGGCCATCTGTGTGGGGAATACAGGTGTATAGGGACTGGACATCCACAGTAAAGATGACTGCATCGGCGCCACCTCGTGCTCCCACGAGGAGCTCGAACAGTTCATCCACTTCACCAACACCTTCCACCCCAACCTGAAGTTCACCTGGACCATCTCCAACACTTCTCTCTCCTTCCTGGACCTCTCTGTCTCCATCTCGGGTAACCACCTAGAAACCGATGTCCGTTTCAAGCCCACTGACTCCCACAGCTACCTGGAATACACCTCCTCCCACCCACCTTCCTGCAAAAATGCCATCCCCTATTCCCAATTCCTTCGCCTCCGCCGCATCTGTTCCCAGGATGAGACATTCCACTCCCGTACATCTCAGATGTCCTCATTCTTCAAGGACCGCAACTTCCCCCCCACAGTGGTCGAGAACGCCCTCCACCGAGTCTCCGGCATTTCCCGTAACACATCCCTCACGCCCCGTCCTCGCAATAATAACCAAAAAAGAATCCCCCTCGTCCTCACGTACCACCCCACCAACCTCCGGATCCAACGCATCATCCTCCGACACTTCCGCCATCTGCAATCAGACCCCACCCTTATCTGCCTTCCAGAGGGACCACTCCCTCCGCGACTCCCTTGTCCGCTCCACACTCCCCTCCAGCCCCACCACACCCGGCACTTTTCCCTGCAACCGCAGGAAGTGCTACACCTGCCCCCACACCTCCTCTCTCACCCCAATCCCAGGCCCCAAGAAGACTTTCCACATCAGGCAGATGTTCACCTGCACATCTGCCAATGTGGTATACTGCATCCGCTGTACCCGTTGTGGCTTCCCCTACATCGGGGAAACCGAGCGGAGGCTTGGGGACCACTTTGCAGAACACCTGCACTCAGTTCGCAACAAACAACTGCACCTCCCAGTCGCGAACCATTTCAACTCCCCCTCCCATTCCTCAGACGACATGTCCATCCTGGGCCTCCTGCAATGCCACAGTGATGCCACCCGAAGGCTGCAGGAACAGCAAATCATATTCAGCCTGGGAACCCTGCAGCCCAATGGCATCAATGTGGATTTCACAAGTTTCAAAATCTCCCCTCCCCCAACCGCATCCCAAAATCAGCCCAGCTCATCTCCACCTCCCTAACCTGTTTTTCCTCTCACCTATCCTCTCCTCCCACCTCAAGCCCCACCCCCATCTCCTATCTACTAACATCATCCCGCCCTCTTGACCTGTCCGTCCTCCCTGGACTGACCCATCTCCTCCCTAAACCCCCCACCTACACTCACCTTTACTGGCTCCATCCCCGCCTCTTCGACTTGTCTGCCTCCTCTCCTCTATCCATCCTCTATCCGGCCCCCCCCTCTCTCTATTTATTTCAGAACCCTCTTCCCCTCCCCCATTTCTGATGAAGGGTCTGGGCCTGAAACGTCAAGTTTTCCTGCTCTTATGATGCTGCTTGGCCTGCTGTATTCATCCAGCCCCACACCTTGTTGTCTCACATGTTTCCCATGTCCACATTTGAGCATTATTCAATTTATACCTCCTTTTTCAAAAAGTATGGAAGTGAAAAATAAGAATAAGAAAGAGTAGATTTGGCTTGTCTTATTTGAAGGTTGTTGTTAACTGTGTAGATAATTGTTGATGACAACAAAGTTAGTTATATGTGCCAAATCAGTTTGCTTCGGTGCCTGACTGCATTTCACATAATCTTTACAATGCAGGAAGAGGTTATTAGGTATATTGTTCCTGCACTGGTTCTATTACCTCGTGCCCGTCTTCTGCCTTCTTTCCATATCCCTGCATACCATTTCTATCCAAATAATCATCCAATGACCTCTTGAATACCTCAGTTGAACCTTCCCTACCATAGTTTTAGGCAATGTATTCCATGCCTAACTATTCACCACATTGAAAAGCTTTTTAACTCACATCACCCTTGTATCATTTGCACATCACTTTAAATTTATGCCGTCTCATTCTTGTTTCTTTTATTAGCATAAATAGCTTCTCCGTACCTGCTCTAACAAGTCCGTTTATGATTTTAAAAGCCTCTATCAAATCTCTCAGCCCTGCTCTTTCTCCAACTCCTTGAATCTATACTTATAGCTGAAGTTCATATTTGGTTGGCACTGACACAAATAGTCTTGAAAGTGCAGCTCAAAGTAAATAACTAGAACAGAAGGGCTACATGGCAGAAATCAAAATAATGCAAATGAAAATGTTTGAAAAGTGTCCATAATTATTCACCAATACTGCGAAGAATCACAGTGTAATCAATGAGATCTCAAATATTCACACAGACATCTGAAGTCAAAATACTTTAGATTCAGGTAAGGTTAGGCAGGGAAAATATGCAGCTAATAAATGCAGTGCATAAAACATCCATTACTTTCATAGCTATTTATTTTCTGTACACAAATGTGCTTCCATTCATTTAAAGCACTGAGATAAATTGTGGACTGATGGTCAACCTGTTGCAGAACCTATCCAATTTAATTCCATGATAAACCTTTATAAATCACTGATTAGGCCTCCGCTAGAAAATTTTGTCCAATTCTGGTCGCTTCACTTACAGAAAGATGTTAAAGTCCTGGTTAGAGTGCAGAAGGGATTTACCAGTAAGGTACCAAGCTTTAGTTATGTGCAGAGACAGAAACTGGGGCTTGTCTCCTGAGATTATTGGAGGTTAAGGAGAAATTTAATAGAAATCATCATCGTTGAGAAGGATTTTGATAAATTATGTAGGGAGAAACTGTTCCCACTGATATTAAGTTCTTTATTTTCTAATTTTTTTCCCTAAGAACTTGTACTAAAGGACAGTCCCTAGGTACCTTTGTATCTAAGATGGTGCTATAAGTGGTGACTTGTAAACTTCTCACTGTCGTCATCTGAGTACATACGACAATAAAGCTAATTCAATTCAATTCAGCTAGTGGACATAAATTTAAGAAAATTGGCTGAAATCCTGAGGGATGTGTGGGAAGAGAAATTGAAGGTCTTTTCACTCCAGCAATTTTTTCTTACAATGGTTTCTGACTGTCACCAGCAAGACCACCATTTGTTGCCCACATCAAACTGCTCTTGAACTGCGTGTCTTGTTAGGGTAGTTAAGAGTCACTTATATTGTTCTGGGTCTGAAGTCACATCTCGGCCAGGCCAGGAAAGAATGGTGGGTTTCCTTCCTTAAATGGCATTAGTTCACTGAATGGGTTTCGTTTTAACCACAATCAAAAGTGGTTTCACAGTCACCATTAGACAAAATTGTATTTCCTGGTTTATTAATCAAGTTCAATTCCACTAACCACCATGATGAAATTTGAACCTGTATCCCAAAGCGTTAGTCTGAACACCTAGATTGGTATTCCAACAAGTGTACAAACAAGAGGAGGCCATTTGGTCCTTTGTGACTGCTCTGCAATTCAACAAGGTCACACCTGATCTGACTTTAACCTCAGCTCTACATTCCTGTATATTTATTCCCTTGGTAATATTCCATTACGACTGTGCTATCATCTCCCTTTAAAAGTTGGATCTTAAATGTTTTGGCTGAAAGAATGGTGCATGCAGATTCAATTGTAATTTTCAAAAGTGACTTGAATATATTTACATGTATTTGTTCCACCACCATCACACTGTGGCTGCATTGTTGACAATCTGCAGGATCCACTAAAGGCTTATTAGGAATGTCTTTATTTTTAATCACTCATCGGAAGTGGACATTGCTGACTAGCCAATGTTTTGTGGCCTGTGGAATGGTGGAACGGTGATATATTTCCAAGTCTGAATGGTGAGTGACTCGGAGGGAATCTTGCAGGTGGTGGTGTTCTTGTGTATCTGTTGCCCTTGCCCTTCTAAATGGAAGTGATCATGGGTTTGGAAGGTGCAGCCAAGGATCTTTGGTGAATTTCTGCAGTGTAGATAGTACATACTGCTACTACTGAGTGTCAGGGGTGGAGGGAGTGGATATGATGCCAATCAAGCAGTCTGCTTTGTACTGGATGGTGTCAAACTTCTTGACTGTTGTTGGAGCTGCACACATTCAGGCATCATACTCCTGACTTTTGCCTTGTAGATGGTAAACAGACTTTGGGGAGTCAGGAGGTGAATTACTCACTGCAGTATTCCTAACCTCTGACCTGCTCTTGTAGCCACTGTGTTTATGTGACAAATCCGATTAAGTTTCAGGTCAACAGTAACTCCCCAGGATGTTGATAATGGGGGATTCTGTGATGGTAACACCAGTGAATGTCAAGGGGCAGTGATTAGATTGTCTCTTATTGGAGATGTCATTGCCTGGCATTTGCGTAGTGCAAATGTTACTTGCCACTTGTGAGCCCAAATCCGGATATTGTTCAGACCTGTTGCTTTTGACCATGGACTGCTTCAGTATCTGAGGGTTCACAAATGGTGCTGAACATCATGTAATAATTGACAAACATTGTGCAATCATCAGTGAACGTCCCCACTTCTAACTTACGATTAAGGGAAGATCATTGATGAAGCAGCTGAAGATGGTTGGGCCTACGACACTACCCTGAGGAACTCCTGCAGAGAATTAGGACTAGATTTATTGTCACATGTACTCAACATGAGTACAGTGAAAAGTTTATAAGTCACCACTTACAGAGCCATCTGAGGTAAAAAGGTACCTACGTACAGAATCTCAGGTACAAAGCAGAAAAATAAAGAAACTTTACAGTCCTTCTTACTAAAAGTAGAAAAACAAAGAAACACAATTAAAAGTTCACCACCACAGTCCTTAAGCTCCTGGCCACGTCCTGGAGCTGAGATGATTGACCTCCGATGACTACAGACGTCTATGTGCCACATATGACTAACCAATGAAGAGTTTGCCCCCAGTACCCATTGATTCCAGTTTTGCCAGGGCTCCTTGATGCCACACTTGTTCGAATGCAGCCATGATTTCAAGGGCTGTTGCTCTCACTTCAACTCTGGAATTCAAGGGTTAATGCAAACTCTGCTGTTTTACTGAGTCATTGTTTGGAAGAAACAGTTTTAGGTAAGAGAGACTGATTTAACCATATCTCCGTATATACATAACACTTCCTGTGGGAACACCACATCATACCTTTCACTACATTATTGAAAATAAATGATGCATTTCCATTTCTAAAAATATATTGTTAAAAAGGGGTGACAAACAGAAAACACGACTAATGCTAATTACTAAATACCTGTCAAAATGAGGACAGATCACTGAAATTATAATTTGAGTCATGAGATTTTCAAACAATCATTGTATTATATGAAGAATACAAGTCAAATGTTCAAGAGAGAATGGCTGAAGCTTCAAAGAAAACTAATGAAAATCAGAGATTGCTGTCCACATTTCATCACTCAAATAGAGTTACCTCTTAACTGTTTGGATACACCTTCTCTGCATGACTTCACTTTGGTCAGGCTATAATTAAACAATAATGGGAATGATATCATCCCAGATTACTTCTACTGCAGCACTAATAACAGGTGCAGAATGAGGAAAAATTGTTTGTCTGGTTCTGTTCCAAATGATTTAAAAGAGCTGGATTCCTGAAGGACGCCATCATTCTAACCCCCAATCCTCTCCCCCGAATACAAATTCAGGAAAGAAATTTTGCTCTAGCAGCAATTTTATCTATCCCTTTCCATATTAGTACTTGCCTTTTAAATTTGATTGTCATCTTTCCACATATGTGGAGATTATTTATTTTCCCTTGCTTCCATGAAAAGCCTTAACAAACAGGTCTTAGACACAGACAAAAATCAGGTGAATCTGTGCCTTTCTGGTGCAACAAATACACCATCATCCAAAGTCAACGTTACCAGTTATATCACTAAAAAGCCAGTACAGTTAACCATGAGTACTTGATAATTTTGGTTATTACCATTTGTCAGCTTCAAATATTTGTATCTTGCTTCCTGAGCAGACCCCTTGGAAATCTGATAAAAATGCCCAAGAATTTTATTTGACTCATTGTCCTGTTTGCAGCATTAAGCTGATCAGCTGTTTCAATGGCAAAGTCTAGTGGTCTCTTTAAGAGCAGCTGATCTGCATTGTCAATTCAATATCTGGGCAACAAGTTAAAAATCTTTCCCATAATGTTTTTCCAGATTGTTCTGGTGAATCCCAACATTTGTTAAAGACAGAAAAGCTTGATAAGAGATGGGTCACATATTCAAATAATGACTTAGCACAACAGGAGTTATGTTCTTGCTGAATGATTCTCACTGCAGAGGATACTGGTTTAGCCATGCCTCCATCACTACAAGGTGATTCATCAACAAGGCAGGTATTGAAAATAAAAGGTAAATCCAGGAAAGGCAAAGAAAATAAAAGATAAGCAAACTGGAAGGGAATAAAAGGACGAAGAAGAAAAATCAAGAATGCAACTTCCTTCACTTTTTGCCTTTCACTTCTCACTATGTCTTTCTCCCCTTTCCTGTACTCCTTAGTGCATTTATTCTTTGCATTGACTATTCTAGAATATCTAATCACAATGGCTATTACAAACATGTAATCTATGAGTGTGAATGTTGGCAAGATGTTCCACTGTGGAAAGTATTACAGTCAAACATGCCTGTGTCTTCATTGGATATCTACTGCTATATGTATTTGTAGAAAGGAACAGGAACATTAGCTGATTTATTCCTCTTCAGTTCAACAGTGTTGAGGCAACATGCAGCATCCCTACTCCTATTATGAATAATAAAAACTACATAAATAGAATAGCCTTTATTGTCACGTGCACTCAAATTAGTGCAGTGAAAAGTTTGTAATGTTGCCTTTTGGCGCCATCTTAGGTACAGAGGACCTAGGTACAGAGTAAAAAAAAATGTGGTGTTACAGAGTTAAAAAGAAAATTAGCATGGAAACAGGTGATAAAGTACAGAATGATAATAAGTGACAATAAGTACTGAAGTTCCAGTCCTTGCCTGCTGGCCTGTTCGCTCTGCCCCGCTGTGGGACCCCAGCCCATTTGCTCTGCTCCGCTGCAGGACTCGATCTGTTCGCTCTGCCCTGCCACGGGACTCAGCCTGTTTGGTCTGCTCCTTGACTCCAGTCTCCAGGTAGGGCAGGGGCGTGGGGAAGAAAAGAAAAGCTACAAGGAGTAGAAAAAAAGAAAGGAAAGGGAAAGGGACTTGGAAGTAGAGGAGCTCCGATTGGAGCATCCTACTTTACCACCATCTTGCTGATGGTTTCTCGCTGAGGGTCTCACCTTTGAATGGACAGTTTTTTATGAATCCAGCAGACTCTGTTTCCCAACCTTATAATATTTTTATATTTTCTTGTGCAATGTGAAGACTGATGTGCTGTCCTTGCAATGAAAATTGCAACTTAAGACATCCTTGATTTTGACAGCTTTGATGTCTATTAAATACAATTCCAAAGCCCATAGCCCCAAGAATAAAACCAGTAAACTACAAATGAATCTTTTTTTAATGGGTTGCAATGCTGCAGAACTAAACGTGTGTACTGTCACTATAACAGTGGGAAATACTTATCCTGAAGAATGACCTACTATTTGACCTTTCTGACTTCTTGAGTATATTTCCTGTGACCTAACTTCCTTATCTCTCTCTTGTTGAGCAGCTGAGGTGAAGACAGAGTAGCAGTCACTGAACTCTCACTCATCATTTGAAGTGACTAAATGAGGCTATTCTATATCTTATGATAGTAAGTTGAACGGGTTCTCAGCCTAACTTTAGATGCACTAAGTCTGAAGGTTGAAGATATAACTTAGTTTCAGGAGTTGGGGTAAATTTATCACAAAATTAAAGTCTAATTTATTTAACTATATTTTGATTGTATATTTGTATAGTTGAGTATCTTCAGCAATAAAGCTGTTGCTTTGTAAAATGCAAGACAAGCTTAACAAAAAGCCAAAAAATAAAATTGATCAAAACGACTCTTCCAGGCAGAAATTTATTAATGATTGTAGCTGAAAATGTACATTATATAAACTGTTCATTTTTTTGAGTTTGATATTGCACGAGGCAGCAAATGCACTGCTGTACTTAATGAATTCGTATCATGTTTCATTAAGTATGTGGAGATTCATGGAATCATACAGTACAGAAGAGACCCTTCAGCCTGTATGCACTGACAAAAACCACACTAAATGAAGTCATCTTCAACTTTAGCAGGGGAATAAAAATGGCAGTATTGGACCAAAGCCCATAGCACATCTCACTTAATTTTCCTTAAAGATTCAATGGCACCCATAATAAAATTGAAAGCGAGTTTACGGATCATGTCAGTTTTTATCAATTAATTAGCACTTCCATTTGGCAGGTACGTACACAATGAAAATTAGTCTCAAATCAGTGATATTTTAGGAGCTGTTTAATGCTAATACTAACCCAGTACAGGAATTATGTGCTGTTGACATCAAGCCAGCTACAATACACAATGTGAGTGAGAGCAGAATGCAATTGTTCAAAATAAACTGAACCTTACCATTGGATCTGCACAGAGTATTGAGTGTTAAAGGAGAGAGGAAACAACTGCCAGTGAGACTGACAGCGGCAGGCAAAGGTGTGGAACGCTCTGCTCACACTTCAAAAGGGGAACTTATCACTGGTGATGGTGATTCACGTTACAACTCTTTTTGCTAATCAAAAATATAATGGGAGAATAAAACAAGCAATTGTAGGTCAGATGGAAAGAGTGATGCAAATGATAAAAATAACGCCAACAAACAACATGACATAAGCTAGAGCTGTGGCAACATCTAATTCTATTAAGATGATCAGACCAGGATAAGTTAATTATCTGACAGGTTAATGTTGCCTGGAAATGTGAAGAAATTACCATTGATGATCTCTTTTGACATAATCAACTGATTAATAAATGATTTTTTTTGCTGCTTTTTAAAATTCTACATCTAATTTGTGCATTCCTTATACAGATGGATTAATCTGTCTGTTTGAATGAGTCTTTTTAATTTGTCTGACTTTACACCATATTTGACAGGAATAAACCTACATGACAGCTTCAAAATGGAAATAGGAAATAGCAACAATACAGGTGAAAAATGTTTTCAAGGAAAATTGGCTATTGTAATATCAATAAAGTACAGAAAGACAATGCTTGAAGTGAAAATAAATTATGGAGGGAGGCCAGACATGTGAAAAAGCTTGTTTATTAAATGTTAAGTTTGTCCTCATGTTTCATCCAAGTACTTGTGAGGTTGTCAGAAGAGTGGAAAAAGTCAGAAGGTTTCAGGTATGGGGTAAATTTTGTTACTCGTATGCTTTGATCATTGTTTGAGGAAAACAGCAAGCTGGTTAAATTCATTTTGTCGTTATCTGTTTGAGTAGTGCATACATTCTGCTTCTTAATTAATATCTTATGTTGAACCCCCTTTTACTTTCAAACCTTCTCTTGATTTAAATTGGACTCTCCATCCTCACCTCCTCCACCTGCACTATAAGCCGTAGTTTGGATTTGGCAACAAAACTAGTCCAATCCCCGGATAAATGCAGCACTTTATCACCAGGAAAATTCCCAGCCCCTAGTTCTGAGTTCTGATTTAATGATCATGCCATTGGTTAGATTAGCTTCCCAACTGCATTTATTAACCAAGGCTGAGATATTTATCGTGTTCTAATGAATTGACTGGAGATGTATTACTCTTAGATAGTTGAGCTTGACCATTTCTCTCAACTGAAGCTGAAGGGAGGATATTATTCTCCTGTTGATAATGCAGCCAGCTAGACAACACTCCAAAGCATCACAATATAGAAGAAAAATGCTATTTTCCCAAAGGAGCCGTGAAGTAGGAATTCTAGAAATTCAAAAGTCTTGTATTCTTTTCAAGGTAGAACAGTCTGTGCATTCAGTTTTTCTTGAAAGCTAAAAAGCAGATATTTTTTGACCTTAATTAATCCTTCAGAACAAAGCACGACAGAATTGACAATATTAGTTCTTTAAGAGTCTGGTGTTTTTAAGTTTATTTGCATTGGAGAAGATATATTCAATTTTTATACAAAGAACTGGAAACCATTAAAATAATTAATCTGGAGGAATGGACCAGTTTAACACAATTGCATTCATGGTCATGTTATCAAGCAAAATGCAAGTGTAGTTTGATACCATTGGCACCAGTAATCACATCATCTGTTAAATATGAATAGTGAAATTAATATTTTGAACTTCCCTTCTAAATAAACTCATTGTATTTTATCCTCTTATAGTAATTCCAAATACAGAATTGATTGATCATGTTAGGTATATAATTGTACAAGCTGTAGGATCTGGAAATTGTTTTTAACAAGATTTTTCTGGTCTGCAATATTGCTATGCGCTTGCAATTTTTAAACAGATTACCCCTCTTTTATTCACTGTTGCACATTCCAGACACACTAGGCTGACTGTCATTTACTATTGAAAAGCACACAAGGGAAAAATGGAAAGAAAAAGAGAACACGATCCACTTCCTGAAGTGAATGTGAATTTTAGGTGGCGTCAGTGTGGCGACAGGTACACAATGACCTTCGCTAATCAGCACAGGAGGTCACAATGTGGAAATTATTTGCCAAATATTGCCAAAAATGATACTGCTGTACTTTACAAGCAGAAATATTCATAAAATGAATCTTAGATATCTCCTTTTGTAACTGTTCACAATGACAGACAAATTATTATGTGGAAAACACACAGGTGAATTTTACAGACAGGAATAGTAATTTAATTTTCCTTTTTAAAGAAATGTCAAGGATTGTAAAAAGATTGCAGGCTGAGTCAGGGGTCACCTTAGACACAATTGCAGTAATTCAGATCATGACCAGCCAGCAGAATCACATGTAACTGAATCTTCCATCTTCAATGGAGGGGACTGCCTGTCAGCTCCCTCATCTATCACCACCTGTTCAGGCAGCTTAATAGAAATGGCAGCCCAGACTAACAATATCTACTAGCTGCAGGATATGCAGTCGGCAACATGAGGTTTCAGGTGAGGGCTAGGATCAATCAGTCATTCTTTTTAAAATTATACTAAAATTTCACAATAAGGAGAAGAGAAAATACAGACATGTTATTCCCCCAGGTAATATCTCTTGCAGACTGTTGCTAATTAAAGTATATTTAAAAAGCAATTGAGATACTAATTTAAAGTAAAGTAGCAACATTTTCATTATGCATTTCTATCTGCTTTGACCCAGGGGAGTTAAGCATAACTGAAATAGCATACGAGTTAGAACAAATTAAACGTCAGTTGAAAATTTGGGCTCAAATCTGCAGTTTTATTCATTTGCTTCAGTTCATCGTATTGTCATACCATAGCTGCAGTTTTAATTCTGAATATTAATTTCCCATTTTAACACGGTCCAGTGCATTACAATAACATATCCTGTGATCTATTTCAATAGTTAAACCAATGTGTTTGTATTTCAGCCTTCTATCATGTTGGAAAATATTACCTATTCCTGAGAATTGAGAAGTCGAAACATTACTGTTAAGATCTCTGCTGCCTTTGCTGCTCTCAGCCTCAATACCAACACAGCTATTTTGTCGTGTGTTTGGGGCCTATCTCCATTTAGTCTCCCAAAGTAATCCAGCTGGACTCCAAGGGTCTGTCTGCAAACACTCTTTACCTTCAGTTGGATCTTTATACATTCTCTTCACACTTAGACTTCTTTGTAAAAACAAACAAACTAGGAACAGGAGTGGGCAATTCAGCCCCTCAAGCCTACTCCAGCATTCACTACGATCTTGGCTGATCTCATCTTGGTCTCAATTCCACTTTCCTGCCTGATCCCCATAACCCTTCAACCTATTACTGATTAAAAAGCTGAGTAAATTTAAGGAGGAGACGGACAATGTTACAGCATTCACCACACTACTGAATTCCACAGATTCACGAACTTTTGAGAGAATGAATTCCTGTTCGTTTGTTTTACATCTGTTCCACCTTTTCCTGAAACTATGACCGCTCATTCTAGATTTCCCACGTGTGCAAACATCTTGTCTACATCTACTTTGTTAATCCCCTTTTGTATCTTATATAGTCAATTAGAACTCGTCTCATTATAAACTCCAGAGAGTATAGGCCTAAACTGTTCAATCTCCCTTCATAAGACCTCAAAACCTCTCCTCTCTGGAATCAATCTAGTGGGTTTTTTTCTGAACTGCCTCCAAAAACACTACACTCCTCCCAGGTAAGAGGACACAAACTATATGCAATAACCCAGCTGTGGTCTCATCAATGCTTTGTACAGTTATGGCAATACTTCTTTACTTTTATGCACAATTTATATAACAATAAATACCAAAACACCATTTGCCTTCCTTATTATCTGCTGTACCCGAATATTACTTTCCTATGATTCATGCATGAGGATACCCAGATCCTTCTGCACTTATGCACTCTTACATTTCTTTCCATTTAGATAATAAAGTGCCTTTCTATTTACCTAGGTCTATCTACTTAATCATGTGACTCTGACATCATTACACTATCACCATGCATATTTCTGATGGCAATCTCATTATACTACATCGCCTCTCAAGTCTTTATTCCTTCCCCCCCCCGACTCCACGGTTATGTACAAATTGTAAGTAACAAGAACCCTCCATTCTACCACCCATCCCATCAAAGTCTAAGACATGAAAGAATTAGTCTCTCTCGTGCTTTGACCAATCTACTTCATTTGAGTTTTGCCTCTTTCTGAGGATGAACACTTTCATCTGAGTGTGTGAATATTTTCCTTCTTCTGAGAAATAGTTTTAAAATTCTAGTAGTTACTTATTCAATGATATCAATGCATCACAGTTCCTCCTTCTCATCCTCTTCTCAATTTCAATATGCAAACAAGAAGCAGAAGGAGGTCATTCAGTCTTGCAAGCCTGCTGTACCATTTAATAAGATTGTGGTTGTTCTGATTGAAACCTCAAATACATCCTCCTGCCTATGCTGATAATTCTTCACCTTCTTGTTTAGCAAAAAACTATCTACCTCTTTCTTTAAAGATTCGAAGACTCTGGTAGCGTTATATTGTGTCTGTCAAGTGCCTGTTGCTTTGAGTTTTTGGAGGCTTTTACACAACAAGGCTCAATGGGATTTCTCACCATATGTTGCCAAACTCACTTCTTTATCAGTTTTTTAGGTAGTTGGGCATGTTACCTCTTTAAGAGAGCTGGTCAGGTAACGCAGAGAGGCAGAGTTTGGGTCTGGTCTAGAAACAGCTGTGGAGATGTGAACATCATCAATAACGTGTTCCTGTTCATATTTACCATTCATATACCTGATTTATAATTCCTGGTTCCAAAGGAAGCACCAATATAACATTACCTACTACCCTGCTTCTAGACCATCCCACTCATCTGATTCTATCCCCATCTTACTGCGCTCATTGGCTGAAACAACTCACCTCTCAGCAGATAGCCATCAAAAATCAGTCCAATGCTGGCCTGTAACTGACTTACAGTGGGAAGATATCAGAGAAGGGGAAGATGGTGTTATGATTCTCTGACTGGAACCTGGAGATCTTGCTTGAGGAGGTGGGGTAGAGAAGGGTTATCGTCTTTCCAGAGGGCTGGCAGAGGACGTCATAACACCAGAACTCTGGCTGACTTCACCACACAGATCAGTATAGCTCCAAAGTGTGAAGTCATGGCCAGCAGTGCCATAAGAAGGTCAAAGATCTTCTCTGCTGTACTAGGTCAATTGTCATACTCCTCCCTGCTACCTCACGCTCACTCTACATTTGCTAGTGCACCCACATCTTACCAAGGCTTCTGTTCTACATCTCTCACTATTATATGTAACTTTTTCCATCATTTCTCTTATTCTCTCCCACGCCACTAACTCTGCATACACTCTACACTATCTATTCACTCACCAGGATATCTCACTACATTTTGACCTCCTGCACAAGCACTCACAGCCGTACCACCCACTTACAGCTCACTTAAACCCTTCTTATCTTTCAGGGTGGGAAGAGCCCACATTGGCAGAAGGATTCCTGACATCAAACTCCACACGAGGGGGTAATCCTGTTCCTGCAAAGATGCAGGGACACCCATGTCCTGACAACCAAGTTTCATTCTTCATTCCTGCAACTCTCGCATTATCCACACTGTCAGGCTCAGTCATTGCACATTACCCCTAAGCACTGTCCTCCCTTGTGTCTTGCAGGTCCCAACAGGATGTCCACAATCTCGAGAAGAAATGAGCTGCTCCTCGAGAAGCCACCTCCTTGACGTCTGAGGTCTGGAGTATCGAGGTCTGAGAGGAAGGATTGATGAAGCTGCCTGCTCTAATAGCTCAGATACTGATGCAACAGTGGAATGATCAGCCTTAGAAACTATGGGAGCACAACCTGGCGAGTACCTCGCTGTGACAGCTGGCTGAAAAAGAAGCATCTCCGGCCTCAGATACTCAAAGGACTGCCAAAGACTAAGCAAGAGAGGACCTTGTGGTGTCGGCAAAAAAGGACTTCATCAATATGCATAGGGAGGAACAGGAACAGCAGAGAGGAATGGAGGAGGCAATAGCTGTCATTGCCATGAGGCTGTAAGGGTGCAGCTATGCTCTGAGGACCTGGCTGAGTCTACGGATGGATTGGCAGCTATCATACAGAATCAAGTCCTGCACCCTCAGGGTCCACCGAAGAGGCCCACACATCTCAGCTATTAATCCTCAGACAGTGGTTTGTGTGTGGAATGAACTGCCAGAAGAAGTGGTGGATGTAGGTATGGTTACAACTTTTGTATTAGTTAATGAATAAGAAAGATTTGGAGGGATATGGGCAAAGTGCAGGCAGATGGGACTAGTTTAGTTTGAGAATGTGGTTGACATGGACTGGTTGGACCGAAGAGTCTGTTTCCATGCTGTATGACTATAACTATGACTTCTTTTTCTAATTCATTCACAGGATGAGGGCATTGCTGGCTATGCCAGCATTTATTGCCTATGCCAGAGGGTAGCTAGAGTCAGCCACATTGCTGTAGGCCTGGAATCACATGTAGGCCAGATCAGGTGATGTTGGCAGTTTTCTTCTCTATAGGACATTAGCGAACCAGATGGGTTTTCCCAACTATTGACAATGCATTCATGATCATCAGTAGACACTTATTTCAAAATTTTTATTAAATTCACCATCCACCATCTGCCGTGGTAGGATTAGAACCTAGGTCTACAGAACATTACCTGGGTTTCTGAATTAACAGTCCAACAATAATATCACTAGATCATAGCCTGCCCAAAGACATGACTAAAGTATGACCAAAGACATGGCAACAGGGCATTGTGAACCACTCCAGGTGCCCCTTGCTCACAAGGAGGTAGAATGGTGCAAAGAGGCACCCAGCAGGAGAATGAAGCACATACAAAACCCTCAGAAGCCTCCTCCTTCCATCTCCAATCTGCCTGCCTGTCCCACCCTTGGAAGTTCACACAGTGGAGGGTCCACTGGCCTCTGACAAACAATGATCTCTTAATAATTAGCAACTTGCCACTGCTGGAGAAAAAATTAGCTTGTTTCTTGCGAGTGGCGCAGGAGATTTGTTCCTGACATCAAGATAGGGCTCACCAAACTTCACATAGTCCACATTGTTTAGAACCCTATAAGATTCCATATTTTGTTTCCAAGGTCTTTTCAGGAAATGACCTCCAAAGACTAGTGACCTCTGAATGAAAACAATTTGCCTCAACTGTTTTTTGAATGGGTGACCCTTTACTGTTGACATATTGTTCCAGATTCTCCACTAAGAAGAAACATCCTCTCCTTAACTACCCTATCAAGACCACTCAGGATCTTAAACATTTCACCAAAATCATCTCCTACTCTTCTACGTCCCAGCAGATACAAACAAAGTCTGTCCAATCTTTTCTAGTATGACCACTTTCCCCAATAAGACAACCTGCGCATTCCAGGTATTTGTTCTGAAGAAGGGTCACTGGACCCGAAATCTCTCCACAGATGCTGCTAGACCTTCCGAATTTGTTGAGCAGTATCTGTTTTATTTGCTTGGTAACCCTTCTCTGAACCGCTTATAATAAATTTACACCCTTGGGGAGAGAAAGAGTGTGAAAGTTTTGACTCAGATATGACGTCTTTAGCTCTTCAAGAAGATATGCCTCATCATCCGATATAATCAGCAATCCATTACTCTGAGATTATGTCCACTGGTCCTAGACTTTCCCAAAAGGGGAAAATCTCTCTACATCTACCCCGTACAGCCTGCTAAAAATCTTATCTGTTTCGATAAGGTCTTCACTCATTCTTCTGAACTCCAATGAATATAGGCTCAATTTCGCATGGTGTGTCAGTGCTTAGCAGTGCTGCTTCACAGCACCAGGGACCTGGGTTTGATTCTACCCCCAGGCAATTATCTGTGTGAAGTTTGCATATTCTCCACGTATCTGTGTCGGTTTCTTCTGGAATCCGCCCGCAGTCCAAAGTTGTGTTGGTTGGGTGGGTGGATTAGTCATGGGAAATACAGAGTGATGGGGATAGGGTGGAGGGGTTAGTCCGAGTGGGATACTCTTCGGAGGGTTGGTGCGTACTCAATAGGCTGAGTAGCTTGCTTCCACAGTGTAGGGATTCCATGATAATAGTGTGAATCCATGAACCTCTCCTGAGAAAATCCCTGTACTCCCGGGATTAACCTAATGAACCTTCTCTAGATTGCCTTCAGTGGCTGCATATCTTTCTTTAGGTAAGGGGACCAAAACTGTTCACAGTGTTCTTGCTACGGTCTAGCTAGTACTTTGTATTGTTTTAGCAAGACCTCCTTACTTTTGCACTTCATTCGTTTTGCAATAAATGCCATTTCATTTGCTTTTCCTACTACCTGCTGAATGAGTTTTATGTAATTCATGCACGAGGACCCCTAAAACCGTCTGTTCTGCATTCTTTCTCCATTTAAAGCATACTCAGCTCCTCTATTCCTCCTGTCAAAATGCATAGCCTCATATTTTCCGACATTATCTACCATCTGCCAAATTTTTCTCCCCACATACTTTATGTCAAATCCCTTTGTAGACTTTCATTAGCTTCACTACTTGCCTTCCCAACTATTTTGTGTCATCCATATAATACTTGGTGAGAGTACGTTCACTTTTGTTATCCAAGTCAAGAATATATATATTGAAAATAATTGTAATCCCAACACTGATCCCTGTGGCACTCCTATAGGTAAAAACCACCATTATGAAAATATCCCACTTATGCCAACTCTCTCTCTTCTATTAGTTAGTCATTCCTTTATCCATGCTAATAAACCACCCCAACACTATGGGATCTTATCTTATTAAGTACCCTTAGATTTGCTGCCTTGTTGAACATCCTTTAGAAATCTGAATAATTATATTATTGCTTTTCCTTTATCTCTCCTGCTTGTTACCATCTCAAAGAATTCCAATAAATTTGTCAGGCATGATTTCCCCTTCATGAATCTATGTTAACTCTGCTTAATTATATCCATCTAAATGCCTCCTTTATAATTTACTTACATTTTCCTGACGACAAATGTCAATCTAACTGTCCTATAGTCACCTGTCTTTTATCTCTATCCCTTTTAACACATTGGCAGTTCTTCATTCCACTGGGATGCTTTTAGCGTCTAAGAATTCTTGGAAGATTACTACCACTGTATCTATTATCTCTGCAGCTACTTCCTTTAAAATCCTACAATGCAACCCATTTGGTCCAAGGGACAAATCAGCCACATTAATTTTCCTAGTACTCTTTTTCTAGTAATAATTATTGTCTCCATTTCCACAATCACAACATCCCCCAAAGCCCCCCAAAACCCATAGCATATCCTTAGCTTTTTGATCACTTATTATTATTGAATAGTCATCAGTGTCATCTGCCACGCAAAGTGATACAAAAGTATTCATTCAACTCCTCTGCCATTTACTGCTTTCTCATTACCTTTCTCTTTTTGTATAGCAGGCTTTTCTTCCCTTCCTTCTTACTGTCTGTTTTAATGTTACTTGCCATCAGTTTATTTTCTCCCTCTTTGTTATTGTTTTGGTCACTTTTGGTGTTTTTTAAAATATTTCCAAAACTCTAGTTTATCACTAATCACTGCCACATTGTAAGCTTGTGCCTTCAATTTGATACCATCCTTTAACTTCTTTGGATAACCATAATTGAAGTTTATCTCCTTCTAAAAGTCTTTCTTCCTCACGGGGATATATATTTACTGTGTGACATTAGCTATCTTCTTAAGCATCTGCCATTTTTGCTCAAACATCCTTTCTGCTAAATTCCTTTTCCAGTCCATTCAAGCCAGTTCTTCCCCCTTACTCCTACTTAATTACATTTATTTAAAATTAGCAACAACCAAACTAAATTATACATTTCCAAATCAAATTTCTCACTCTCAAACTGAATGCTAAATTCTACCATGCACAGTCACTTTTCCCTAGGGGATTATTCATTCTGAAATCACTTACTAAATCTACCTCATTACACATTACTAGATGCAAAATAAGTAGACAGTAGAGCATGGGAGGAGAAAAGGGAACAGTTGGAGGGGAATTATCAAATGTCAACAAAACCTTGACTTCCATGGATGGGAAAATACATGTCCAAATCTGGTATGATGACTCAACACATTTGTGTCAAGACTGGACTAAAAAGGGGAGCTGAAGGATTAGATAGATGGGTTGAGCGGGAGCGTGAGGAAGTTCAAAGCAGATGAAGTTGTTGGGGGAGAGCTATCAAGAAGGGAATGCATACATTTGGGCCTACACCAAGGTAACAGACAGAGTTTTAGACTACCAATATTCTCTTCCATCATGCTATAAATAGAAAGTGTGCCTGGGAGCCGAAAATGGCTATCACCACATGCAGAGTGGGCAGTGTAAGTGTTTCATTCTGTAAGGCAGGGGGTTTCACTTTTTGGGATATGTCAGAACCTTCAAAGGCAGCCACATAGGTCCAGTACAGCTGAAAGACACATGCAAGTAATGCTTTCTAAATGTGAACCATAGGCAGTAAACTATTATGTGGAGTCCAAATTCTGGCTCTAAGCACTCTTGACAACATCATGCAGCATCAGGAATCAGTATCAAGCATGGTTGTGAAGCACAAGCAACGTATTGAGACCTGGAAAGATTTACCCTTGTTGCTGAATACTTTCCAAAGCCCCATAGCCTGTAATGATACAGGAGGTGATCACCTCACATCTTTGCCCTGAAAACCTTGTGTAGCACTGAGGAGGACAAGGTGCTGTACCTTCAATCTTAAAAATACAGCAGGACAGATATTCAATCATACACCTGCTTATGAAAAGTGAACATACATTCTTATATTAGTTAATATATTTACAAGGAAGTGTCATCAATGCCACCTATGTGCTCTTACGGGGTCTCTTGTGCTTTCCCTTCCTGTACATCTCGGCACAGGTTACATAGCTAGTGTAGAGGGAGCCTGCCCTTCAGTGAAGCCCACCGGCCTTGGAGTTTTGTTTAGGTGCCCCAGCATGTTTTTAGCTGGACGGTTCAGACATGCAGAGTATGTGCCAGTGGCAGATGCACTATCCTCATCTTGAACTCCCAATAGGCCAGGGATGGCAGGCAGGGTGGAGGTGGAAGGATGGGCCATATCTGAAGTATCCTGATGGAAGATTTCTGGGGACCTGTGTGTGGTTCCTCCTATGGCTGGGAGCTTACTGGTACTGCCCTGTGCACCAATATCTAGAACGGTAGAGCGCAGGTGGATGCACATATCCAGCAGACTCTGAGACTTGACATTCCAGCCAGCCATCAACCTGTCCATGGAGACACAGAAAATTGCATGCCAAGGCAGCAAGGTCCCAAAAGTGATGGTTCAGTCCTGTAAGCTTTGAGTCAGTTTGCACAGTCACCCCAAAAAGCCTGCATTCTGTTCCTGTGTCTGCTTATACATTTAGCTGACATTCTTCCTCACCAACACCATAGGGTCTTCTTTTTTCTGGGTCCTTGGTCTCCAGCAATTCTCCTTGTGTCAGAGGCCTGGGGCTTTCTTCTTTGGCCACTTGTGGAGACATGACAGTGCTGTACACACCATAAGTGTTCCTGCTTCTGAAGTAACCACCGAAGTGTCAGTATCTGAACTGGAGGAGGGTTCAGGAGGCAGTATTGCCAGTACATCCTCTGAGGAAACCATGCTTTCTTCCTCAGAAATGGAGGAGATGTCTTGTAGGGTCAATGTCTTGGCCACAGGGACCATGCTATTGCTACTGACATCTACAGGGAGAAAAACTGAATGCAGCTTTGGCAAGGAGTAGAAATTTGGACATGTTAAATGTGCATTCATTGTAGCACTAATGGGAAATGGCACAACAATAGACAATGATTCTTGCGTGTAAGCTGGGACATGGAGATTCTGGCATCTTCACAAGAGCGGTCCCAGTCTTCACTCACCAGAACCAGGAACCTGTCTCCATAGGTTGTAAGAAATCAGATAGGTGCCTGACCAACCATCTTAACCACGTCTCCATATAATAGGCTATTTTCTCCTGGAATGAGGCAAACAGAGCGATTGATTGAAGTGAAAGTGGGTGGCGCAATTGTGAGGGCTGCTGCAGGTGGAAAAAGGATGGTGAGATGCCACAAATGAGTGTTTAGCAGCTGAAAGGCCATACAGAGGTTTATGAGACTGGGGTGGGGATGGTGGGGGTAGCGGTGTGACAGCAAGGGAGAGAAGATGTTTGATATAACAATGAGATTGGTAGAACATGAGCCTCGGTACACAGTGTTTTCAGCAGTAGAGGTAAAGTGAAACTTAGGCAACCGGGAAGAAATTTTGGGGGGGCACTTGCTCTCGTAGAGAGGAGAAAGTCATTGCCCAGCAATAACTGGCCATTTCTTTGCACCGTCACAACTGCACTAAGCTCGATGGTAACCTCGACCAAACTGGCAGGGTTTTGTGTTGTGACCTCATCTGCCAGTCCTGGTGAAAGAGGATGGCTCCCCTCAGCACCACCCTGACTTCTAGAACTTTCAGGTTCCTGTGTGCAAAACAGGGCACCAGTTTTCCATTGTCTGCCATGTCCAGGACAAATGACTTGTACTGTGCAGGGCTAATTTGGATTAACAAAACTTGACCAAATGCATAGAGGCCTTTTAACTGTGGTGCCAAAAATCCCAGGACATAGAACATAGAACATAGAACATAACAGTGCAGTACAGGCCCTTCGGCCCTCGATGTTGCGCCGACCTGTGAAACCAATCTGAAGCCCATCTAAACTACACTATTCCATTATCATCCATATGTTTATCCAACGACCATTTAAATGCCCTTAAAGTTGGCGAGTCTACAACTGCTGCAGGCAAGGCATTCCATGCCCTGACTACTGTCTGTGTGAAGAATCTACCTCTGATATCTGTCCTATATCTATCACCCCTCAATTTAAAGCTATGTCCCCTCGTGCTAGCCGTCACCATCCGAGGAAAAAGGCTCTCACTGTCCACCCTATCTAATCCTCTGATCATCTTGTATGTCTCTATTAAGTCACCTCTTAACCTTCTTCTCTCTAACGAAAACAGCCTTTCCTCATAAGACCTTCCCTCCATACCAGGCAACATCCTGGTAAATCTCCTCTGCACCCTTTCCAATGCTTCCACATCCTTCTTATAATGCGGTGACCAGAACTGCACGCAATACTCCAAGTGCGGCCGCACCAGAGTTTTGTACAGCTGCAACATGACCTCACGGCTCCGAAACTCAATCACTCTACCAATAAAACCTGACACACCATACGCCTTCTTAACAACCCTATCAACCTGGGTGGCAACTTTCAGGGATCTATGCACATGGACACCAAGATCTCTCTGCTCATCCACACTACCAAGAATCTTACCAGTAGCCCAGTAACTACCAAGAATCTTACCATTAGCCCAGTAATGGCTCAGCATTGGTGAGTACTTGCTACAATGGTAAGTAGGAGAATCAGGTGAGCAGGACAATCAGTTGATCAGGGACATAAAAGTTGGTGCAAAAGTAACAAGGTGAGCTTGTTAAAGGATAGCATGTTAAAAGGCTGAAACCTTCCATGAAACACATCAAAAATAATAACTGGCTTCTGGTAAGATGCAACCCAATGTTGGACCTACTTCTCTCTCTCTCAAATTGGAAGTAAAGTTCAATCATGTTGGAATCTCTGTTACTTCGGATCCTTCACCGAGATTATTGATTTGTCCTTTCTAGTTCCATCATACAAGGTTGGATATAATCTGTTCTCTTTTGGTGCCAGAATGTACTCAGAAGTTATCCCAAAATGTTCTCTGAACTCAGCATCTAAGCTATGTTTCCCCTTCTGATATTACCTGTCTCTATGTAAATTAAAATGTCCCATGACTATCACAATTACTTTCTCACAAGTTCCCTTTATCTCCTACGCTTCAGCCTACCATGTAATTACTGTTATTTACTTTTACGCCAATTTTTATGCCCCTGCTTGCCTGATTTTTCCCACTCACCACAGCGGCAAGTATTTGCCAATGCTGAAGCTTCCTAGGATTCCTGGCACCACAGTTAAAAAGGCCTTTATGCATCTGGTCAAGTATTGTCAATCCAAAACAGCCCTGTACAGTACTAATCATTTGTCCTGGACACGGCAGACAATGGAAAATTGGTGCTCTGTTTTGCACATAGGAACCTGGAGATTCTGTGAACCACAGGGTGGGACAGTGGCACAGTGTTTAGCACTGTTGCTTCACAGTGCCAGGGTCCCGGGTTCAATTCTAGCCTCAGGTGACTGTCTGTGTGGAGTTTGCGCATTCTCCCTGCGTCAGCGTGAGTTTCTTTTGGGTGCTCCAGTTTCCTCCCACAGTCCAAAGATGTGCAGTGTAGGTGGATTGGCTATGCTAAATACTGGGATGCTTAGGTTAGGTGGGTTAGACATAGGGAAATCAGTTGTAGGGGAATGGGTCAGCGTGGGATGCTCTTCAGAGGGGCAGTGTGGACTTGTTGGGCAGAATGGCCTGTTTGCACACTGTAGGGATTCTGTGATGATCTTGAAAGTTATCCACAGCAAACTGTGGGGGACATTCATGTCTCTAATCAGATTTACCTTTCAATTTGCACATTGTTCAGTTTATAATCCTGATAATCTGTTTCTGTCCTGCATCTTAATTAGGCACCTGTCTCTTCATACTGATCATGCAGAACTCCTTCCTTTGTCCTGCCTCTATCATTGGTGCCTACTTGTATCAGGATGACTGGATCTTTCCCCTCCTACTGCAAGTTCTTAGCAGATGCCCAAACCATGACACCGGCCAGACAACATGGCTTTCTGGACTCATGCTTATTTGCTACAGCCAACAGTGCAAATCCCCTTCACTATACTGTCCCCCTTCTACCTCTACATTCTTTCTCACCCATACCCCCAACTTGAGTGGCTTCCTGTACCATGGTGAGTTATCTGATTCCTTCCCATAGCTATCACTCTCATCTAGATAAACTGACAGAAATTTAAACTTGTACACCAATTGAAAAGATTGAGGTTCCTACATTCCAATCCTTTAGATCACCTTACCTGCACACTCACAGTCACATCGTCTTGTCCCTGAACACTGACAAGTTAACAAAAACTAAGAAGTGTGACTTCCTCTTGTACAATAAAACCCAAGCATCCTTCCCTCTCACTGACGTTTGCAGTATAGTTCAACCTTCAATAAACTTTGAGCTGAAGCTGTGTGAACTTCAAACACTTCCAGGAGAGGTGTTTGCCATAAATCAAACTGGCATCAATGAGCTCTCACATGCTGCAGCTGTGACACATCACCATGTATTCACCCTTAATATAGCAATTATTTTATTCTATTATGTTATTTTTTATATATTAGCTTTACCTTCAGTTTCTATGCTATTTTGAACGTTAGTGAACAATCTTAGTTATTCACCAATTAACTAACTGCTTCTTCTGCAATAGTAAGAACTAATTCCTGGAGGGTGAAAGATTTAGAAAAATTAAAAGCAAAAAAGCATCTGTTTCCCTTCTTTTCCAGCTCCCCGCACTTGATTCTAATTCACATTGATTTCCAGCTTTAAGTACTTCTAACAGAAAAGCCTTCTTAATCCAGTTACAGAGGAACCAGTTTCAGCTGCTTCTTTATTTAACTATTCCAACTGTTCTTTATGTGAAAGACTCTGTTGAAACACTGCTTAAGGCCAGGAAATTTAGAATTTTGACTGTAGTATTAGTTAGTATTTAACTGAAAACTAACTACAAATAAAGTTAGATCTGTTAGTTCCAGTACACAGGAGGATGAGAGTAGGGAGGACATGGACAGGATTTCACCGTCACAGGAGTGTGCTGGCAGACAGCAAGTTGGTTTGAAGTGTGTCTACTTCAACGCCAGGAGTATCCGGAATAAGGTAGGTGAGCTTGCAGCATGGATAGGTACCTGGGACTTCGATGTTGTGGCCATTTCGGAGACGTGGATAGAGCAGGGTCAGGAATGGATGTTGCAGGTTCCAGGGTTTAGATCTTTCATAAAGATCAGGGAAGGTGGTAAAAGAGGGGGAGGTGTGGCTTTGTTAGTCAAGGACAGTATAACGGTGGCTGAAAGAACTTTTGACGAGGACTCATCTACTGAGGTGGTATGGGCTGAGGTCAGAAACAGGAGAGGAGAGGTCACACTGCTGGGAGTTTTTTATAGGCCTCCGCAAAGTTCCAGGGATGTGGAGGAGCGGATCGGCAAAACGATTCTGGGCAGGAGTGAAAGGAACAAGGTGGTCATTATGGGAGACTTTAACTTCCCCAACATTGACTGGAAATGCTATAACTCTAGTACGTCGGATGGAACGGTTTTTGTCCAATGTGTGCAGGAGGGTTTCCTGAAACAGTATGTCGAAGGGCTGACAAGAGGGGAGGCCACACTGGATCTGGTACTTGGTAATGAACCAGGCCAGGTGTTTGATTTGGTGGTAGGTAAGCACTTTGGAGAGAGTGACCATAATTCGGTTACGTTTAGTTTAGCGATGGAAAGGGAGAGGAACATGCCACTGGGCAAGAGTTATAGATGGGGGAAGGGCAATTATAATGCGATTAGGCAAGACTTAGGAGGGATAGAATGGGGTAGCAAAATGCAGGGGATGGGGACAATCGAAATGTGGAGCTGGTTTAAGGAACAGATATTGCGTGTCCTTGATAGGTATGTCCCTGTCAGGCAGGGAGGAAGTGATAAGGCAAGGGAACCTTGGTTTACAAAAGAAATTGTATCTCTTGTTAAGCGGAAGAGGGAGGCTTATGTGACATTGAGACGAGATGGTTCAGATGAGGCGATGGAGAGTTACAGATTAGCTAGGAAGGATTTAAAGAGAGAGTTAAGAAGAGCAAGGAGGGGACATGAACAGTCATTAGCAGGTAGAATTAAGGAGAACCCTAAAGCTTTCTATAGGTACGTGGGGAATAAAAGGATGACTAGGGTAAGAATAGGGCCAGTCAAAGACAGAAGTGGGAAGTTGTGTGTGGAACCTGTGGAGATCGGAAAGGTGCTAAACAAATATTTCTCATCTGTTTTCACTCAGGAAAAGGAGAATATTGTAGAGGAGAAGACTGAGATACAGGCTATTAGACTTGAAAGGATTGAGGTTAGTAAGGAGGAGGTGTTATCAATCCTAGAAGGTGTGAAGGTAGATAAATCCCCTGGGCCAGATGGGATTTTTCCGAGGATTCTCTGGGAAGCTAGGGAGGAGATGGCGGAGCCTTTGGCCTTGATCTTTGAGTCGTCATTGTCTACAGGTTTAGTACCAGAGGACTGGAGGATTGCAAATGTTGTGCCCTTGTTCAAGAAGGGCAGTAGAGATGACCCAGGTAATTATAGACCAGTGAGCCTTACATCTGTTGTAGGAAAAGTTTTGGAAAGGATTATAAGAGATAGGATTTATAATCATCTAGCAAGCAACAATTTGATTGGAGATAGTCAACATGGATTCGTCAAGGGCAGGTCGTGTTTCACAAACCTCATTGAGTTTTTTGAGAAGGTGACCAAGCACTTGGATGAGGGTAGGGCAGTTGCCGTAGTGTACATGGACTTCAGTAAAGCCTTTGATAAGGTTCCACATGGTAGGCTATTGGAGAAAATGCGGAGGCATGGGATTGAGGGAGATTTAGCAGTTGGGTTTAGAAACTGGCTTTCTGAAAGAAGGCAAAGAGTGGTGGTTGATGGAAAATATTCAGCCTGGAGTCCGGTTACTAGTGGTGTGCCACAAGGATCTGTTTTGGGACCACTGCTGTTTGTCATTTTTATAAATGACTTGGACGCAGACATAGGTGGATGGGTTAGTAAGTTTGCAGATGACACTAAGGTCGGTGGAGTGGTGGACAGTGCGGAAGAATGTTGCAGGTTGGAGGGAGACTTGGATAAACTGCAGAATTGGGCTGAAAGGTGGCAAATGGAGTTCAATGCAGATAAATGTGAGGTGATGCACTTTGGGAAGAATAATAGGAAGGCAGAATACTGGGTCAATGGAAAGATTCTTGGTAGTGTGGATGTGCAGAGGGATCTTGGTGTCCAGGTACATAGATCCCTGAAAGTTGCCACCCAGGTTGATAGTGCTGTTAAGAAGGCATACAGTGTGTTAGGTTTCATCGGTAGAGGGATTGAGTTCCGGAGCTGTGATGTCATGCTGCAACTGTACAAAACGCTAGTGTGGCCTCACTTGGAATATTGCATACAGTTCTGGTTGCCCCATTACAGAAAGGATGTGGAAGCATTGGAAAAGGTGCAGAGGAGATTTACCAGAATGTTGCCTGGTCTGGAGCGAAGGTCTTATGAGGAAACGCTGAGGGACTTGGGTCTGTTCTCATTGGAGAGAAGAAGGCTAAGAGGGGATTTAATGGAGACATACAAAATAATCAGAGGATTAGATAGGGTGGATGATGAGAGTCTTTTTCCTAGGATGATGACGTCGGCTAGTACGAGGGGCCATAGCTGCAAATTGAGGGGTGATAGATTTAAGACAGATGTCAGAGGCAAGTTCTTTACTCAGAGAGTGGTAAGGGCGTGGAATGCCCTGCCTGCCAATGTCGTTAACTCAGCCACATTAGGGGTATTTAAACAGTCCTTGGATAAGCATATGGATGATGATGGGATAGTGTAGGGGGATGGGCTTCGATTAGTTCACAGGTCGGCGCAACATCAAGGGCTGAAGGGCCTGTTCTGCGCTGTATTGTTCTGTGTTCTATGTTCTACGTACTGAAAGACTAAGACTTTGATACCCACCAACTGACAACATTCATTCTATATGTTGAATTGATTGTCGAGTGACTATATGATGCCTCTGTTGTGATATTGTACAGATGGTCAACTTCAATTCACCCTGAATAAGCCTATAACAAACACAGAAAATTGCTGGAAAAGTCCAGCAGGTCTGGCAGCATTTGTGAAGAGAAACCAGAGTTAACGTTTTGGGTCCAGTGACCCTTCCTTTGTTCTGAGGAAGGGTGACTGGACTTAAAATGGTAACTCTGATTTCTCTTCACAGACGCTGCCAGACCTGCTGAGCTTTTCCAGTAATTGTCTGTGTTTGTTTCTGATTTACAGTATCAGCTGTTCTTTTGGTTTTTATTAAGTCTATGATGATGATAAGGATCTTTCCTATGAACTCAATTAAATTCTTTCCAATGACCTCCCATGACCTCGATGGAACAGTAAAGGTAAGAGAGGTTTCTTTTTACTCTTAGCAACCATTTTCTGTATTAAGTGAACATTACCAGGCCACTAGATTGATTGTTGCACCTTCACATTACACTAAGAGTCAGATGTTCTAAATGAATTATTTGAGGAATCTCCAGTCTAAGAGCTCTTGGTATTACTCATCACTTCATTGCTGATTTTCACCAAGAGAAGTGTTTACTTAGTTCAAAGTACTATTGTACCATTGGATTGTTAAGTCCATGGTCCAACCATCCTTCAAGTCAATATTTCTAGATTTGCATGAATCATTCATTTTTGTGCTGCTTATATCTCTATAAGCTTCATTTTGATAGATGGTAAGTGCTTAGGTAAGTTCTGATATGGACCTCAACCAGTTTAATGAAGTCAAAGTCTAAGTGTTCTGTTCCACTTGATGTCTGCTCTCACTTGGTACTTCCCCGTGCACATATTCAGTTAGTCATATTTCATGAGCCTCGACTTGAACTGTTGAATTTTCAGTGGCAACAGCAACTTCCTTTATTTACAGAAGAGTGATCAATGATTTATCATCAGGTTTGATCTTGAACTGCAAACCCATCACAAAATCTGAAGATTTTTCACATGCCCAAGTTACTGCTAAAATGTCTTTTTCAATTATGTTTCAAGCCGTTCCACCTGTAGAATCTGTAGAGACAAAGTAGACTGGTTTACATTTTCTGTCTTTCTGCTCCTGAGAAAGTACTGCCACCATTCTTACTGAAGATGCTTTTGCTGCTACTACATTTGGTAAAGTGGGTCATAGCATTCAAGGAATTCAAAGGAGTAGCTTGATTTTGTCAAAAGCTTTGCCCCGGCCAACTTTTTAGCATTATTGTTATATCCCGAATCCTAAGAATAATTTTGGGAATTCACTTTGAAATACATCAGTTTATTCTTAGCTATTAACATACCTGGTTCTGTAAAGAACACTCTTGATTGTGAATGACGGAGAGAGATTCTGTGATTTGTCTCCTCTTGTCTGAGGTTTGACATGAGTTGGGCTTTTACATTCAATGATGTTCCTTGAGGAAATTGTAACTTGATGGAGGATGGTTGCAATGTAATCTGTTTAAAGCTTTTGATCTGATCCAATAAGACCAAACTTCAGTTTTAATATCAATTTTAAGTTCTGCTGGTTTCTACTTAACTCCAAGATAACAAGCATGGGGCTGGATGAACACAGCAGGTCAAGCAGCATCATAGGAGCAGGAAAACTTGACGTTTCGGGCCTAAACCCTTCATCAGAAATGGGGGAGGGGAAGAGGGTTCTGAAATAAATAGGGAGAGAGGGGGAGGCGGATAGAGGATGGATAGAGGAGAGGATAGGTGGAGAGGAGGCAGACAAGTCGAAGAGGCGGGGATGGAGCCAGTAAAGGTGAGTGTAGGTAGGGCGGTGAGGAGGAGATAGGTCAGTCCAGGGAGGATGGACAGGTCAAGGGGGCGGGATGATGTTAGTAGATCACCTTTACTGGCTCCATCCCCGCCTCTTCGACTTGTCTGCCTCCTCTCCACCTATCCTCTCCTCTATCCATCCTCTATCCGCCTCCCCCTCTCTCCCTATTTATTTCAGAACCCTCTTCCCCTCCCCCATTTCTGATGAAGGGTTTAGGCCCAAAACGTCAAGTTTTCCTGCTCTTATGATGCTGCTTGACCTGCTGTGTTCATCCAGCCCCATGCTTGTTATCGCGGATCCTCCAGCATCTGCAGTACCTTTTATCTCTTCTACTTAACTCCAGTTCAACACTCTAGAATTTGCTTACAGCATCATGACTTTTTCAAAAAAATGTTTCTTTCTGGTTTTATGGTGGTTATGCAGCTTAAACGTGCCATTGATTTAAGTATGTATCACTTTGCTTCACCATGAGCTGTATTTTAAACTGACACGCTATTTTAGATTCACCCATTTTCCCACGGTTTTGGTGCTCCCCTTGCTGGATATTCCAGCCATTTGTGTAGCTTGTTCTTCCACATCAAGGATGCTTGAAAATGGTAGTTGGTCCGCATTTCTTTTTTTAGTGGGCGGTAGTTTCTGCACTTTTCTATTACAACAATTAAGGTGGGCTTCAAATGCAGAGAAAATCAGTCTGGTAACTGATCTCAAGAAAAACAATTCATAGAATGTCTATGAGATGATTTTTCTTGGAACAGCTTGTGGTAGAGTCCACTAATAAGCAGGCAATTCTGGATTTGGTGATATGTATTGAAGTAGACTTGAATGGGGAGCTTAAGTTGAACGAAGCCTAGAGGCAGTTATGCAGTTTGAGGGGAAGAAGCTGGAATCAAATGTCCTCCCTGGACTGACCTATTCCCCCCTAACTCCCCACCTATACTCACCTTTACTGGCTCCACCCCCACCTCTTTGACCTGTCTGCCTCCTCTCTACTTATCTTCTCCTTTATCCATATTGTATCTGCCTCCCCCCTCCCCCTATTTATTTCAGAATCCCCTTCCCCTCCCCCATTTCTGAAGAAGGTTCTAGACCCGAAACGTCAGCTTTCCTGCTCCTCTGATGCTGCTTGGCCTGCTGTGTTCATCCAGCTCTATACCTTGTTATCTCAGATTCTCCAGCATCTGCAGTGCCTGCTGTCTCTGGAATCAAATGTAACAGGATTACAATTGAGTAAAGATAACTGCAAAGACATGAGGGAGAAGCCAGCTAGATTTGATTGGAAGGAAAGCCTAGCAGGGAAGACAGTGGAGCAGCAATGACAGGAGTTTCTAGGGGTAATTTAATAAGTACAGAAGAAATCCATACCAAGTAAGCAGAAACATACTACGCAGAAGATAAGGCAACCACTGCTGACAAGAGAATTCAGGGACAGCATAAAAGCCAAAGAAATGACATATAGTGTGGTGAAGATTACTGGGAAGTCAGAGGATTGGATAGCCTGTAAAAGCCACAAAAGGACAACTTAAAAAGCAATAAGTTCTGAGGAAGGGTCACCGGACCCGAAACATTGACTCTTTTTTCCTTCACAGATGCTGCCAGGCCTACTGATCTTTTCCAGCAACTTTGTTTCTGTTCCAATAAAAGCAATAAGGTCGGAGATGTAGAAACATGAGGGTATGCTAGCTAGTAATATAAAATAAGAGGGCAAGCTCTTTTGCGCATATATAACAGGTAACAGAGAGGTAAGTGTAGAAATTGGACCACTGGAAAATGCGGCTGGAGAAGTAATAAAAGGGAACAGAAACATTCTGGAGGAACTGAAAAGGTAATTTGCATCAGTTTTCACACTTGAAGACGCAAATAGCATACCAGCAGTTCAAGAAAGACAGGGATAGAGGTGAGTGTAATGACCATCACTGAGGAGAAAATGCTGGGGAAGCTGAAACGCCTAAAGATGTATAAATCACCTGGGCAAATAGGCTAAACCCCAGGGTGCTAAAGAAGATACTGGAGGCATTAGAGGTAACCTTTCAGGAATCACTGGAGTTAGAGATGGTCCCAGAGGACTGGAAAATGTCTAGTGTAACACCCTTGTTTAAGAAGGAAAGGAGGTGCCACACAGGAGGCCGCTAAATAAGAGGAGTCCATCGTGTTACTAATTAGGTACTGGCACGGGTAGAGGATTGGCTGCTGACTTGTAGAAGGCAGGCTGTGGGGATAAAAGAGTCTTTTTTAGAATGGCAGCTAGTGCCTAATGGAGTTCCACAGGGGTCAGCGTTAGAACAACTATCCACATTATATATTAGTGATCTGGATGAAGGACCTGAGGCCTTGGTGCTACATTTGCAGATGACACGAAGATAAGTGAGGGACAGGTAGTGTTGAGAAAGGTGGAGGCTGCAGAGGGACTTGGACAGACAAGGAGAGTGGGCAAAGACTTGGCAGATGTTGGGAAATATGAGGTTATGCAATTTGGTAGAAAAAATAGACGCATAGACTACAATTAGGAGAGACTTTGGAAATCTGAAGCACAGAGAGAGTTGAGAGCCCGAGTTCAGGGTTTCTTTCAGGTTAACATTAGGTTCAGTTGGCAGTTAGCAAAGCAAAGGCAATGTTAGCATTCATTTCAAGAGGGTTAGAATACAAGAACAGAGATGTACCACTAAGGCTGCATAACGCTCTGTCAAACCGTATTTGGCATATTGAGAGCAGTTTTTGGTCCCATATATAAGGAAGGATATGTTGGAGTTTGAGGGGGTCCAGAGGATGTTTACAAGAATAAACCTGAGGGTGAAGGATTTTCAATACAAGGAGCAGTTGAGGACTCTGGTACTGTACTTGATGGAGTTTAGAAGGATGAGGGGGATCCCATTGAATCTTAAAGAATGCTTAAAGGCCTGGATAGAGTAGATGTCAAGAAGATATTTCCACGAGAAGCAGAGTATAGGGTCGGAAGCCATAGCCTCATAGAGAAGGAACAAATCTTTAGAACTGAGATGAGGAAGAATTTCTTTAGCCGGAGGCCAGTGAATCTATGGAACTCATTGCTGCAGAAGGCTTTTGAGGACAAGTTATTGAGTGTATTTAAGACAGAGATGGATAAGTTCTTGATTGGTATGGGGATCAGGGTTATGCGGTGATGGCTGAAGAATATAATTGAGATACATATCAGCCATGATTGAATGGTAGAGCAGACTCAATGGGCTGAATGGCCTAATTCTGCTTCGATATCGTATGACCTTGCAGTTTTGTGGCCTAGAAATTGAATCACCTTGCTCAATAGTTTTTTTTAAAATCTTGAATGAATACTCTGTTCTGTTTTCAAGGTTCTCTTTGTTTTCAGAAGCAGCTTGGTAGACAAAGTTCACAAACACTAGGCTTGTGATGTGTTCACCCTCACTCCTGTTAAAAGTGATGCAAGCAGCATGCGAACTTCGTACTGCCTGATCATTGGTATCATTGAAGTGAGCTTCGTCTTCAGTGATGCGAGCCACAACTCAGCATCCTGATATTCCAGCCTAAACTAAGGTTAGTCTCTACTGCTAAAAGCCAACCTATAAAGTGGAAGTGCATTCCAGTTGGACCACGTGCAATATCTTCATGTGAAAGAAGTTGGAATCATTATGCATGACAAAGAGTGAGCTCCAATGACCTTCGATGTTGTACCACATGCCTCAGTGGCTTAGGTGTAAAGGGTAAGAGATATGCTGAATCCACATGAGGCCCTGCAGGCAAATTCACTGAAGGCAGTAGGACAGTTAACTGATAAAACCAAAGATACCAGGATAGTTAGAGATAACAAGGTGCAGAGCTGGATGAACAAAGCAGGCCAAGCAGCATCAGAGGAGCAGGAAGGCTGACACTTCAGGTCTAGACCCTTCAGAATGCTGCTTGGCCTGCTGCATTCATCTAGCTCTACACCTTGTTATCTCAGATTCTCCAGCATCTGCAGTTCCTACTATCTCCCATACCAGGATAGTTAACTGGCCAGGCAGAGGTGCAAGAGCAGCAGACGGATGAGCAAAATGGCATCAGTGATGAAACACTGTTCACATAATTTAACATTCACACCCACTGGGTCATTTACTATCATTGTACAGAATTTAAAGACTGGCATAAAGGCAGAATCTACGTCTAGTGAGACACTGTGCCTGGACCCTGGCCAGGGAGCAGCTACCATACAGGTTTTTTCTGTAGAGGATACAGATAAACTCATTGAAGGAGCTGTAGAAAAGCCACAATTGCGTATGTACTTGTATTTGCAGACCTTCCAGAAGGCCTGTATGCAACATGAAGGAAACTGGAGGAGTTAGGCAATAACTTGAGAAAGGTCTTTACATAAAGTGCATGAAGGCAGATGAACACTATTATTTTACTTGTGGATCCAGTCATGTAGAGTCTGATGGCTGGTGTATCAGCTTCCATTATAACACATGTAGAAGCCATCCAACATTTGCACACCTCAGTTTAAGCTCAGACTGAGCTTGTGCATGGTCATATTGCTACCATGCAAGATCAAACTATTCTCTTGCAAGGTCAGCTTGATATCATATAAATATAGATCATTGCCATTGTGGCTGCCATTCTTTGACAATCTTAGCTGACCCCAAAGGAGGTAGCAGACACTGCATTGCAGAGGTGCTGTCACAGGAAAATACTAGTGAGACCCTGTTTATGAACTTGCTGCATGTCAATGCTCAATTAAATAGCATTAATTAATTGCAGTACTTCATAATGACAAATTCAGGCAGGTTCTTTAATGTTTGGATGATCCTCTCTGCCAGATTATTGGCATGCATTGAAGTGAAAAATATCCCCTGGAATGTGCATAATCAGGAAGCCATCGATTTAAAGTGGCTACCAAGAAATCTAATGGAGAATTCATGGGAAAGATTTATACCCAAGAATTAAGAATATGTAACTTGTTAGCAAGGGGAGTGGTGGAAGCTAGTAATTTAGGTACAATTAAGAGAAAACTAGACCAGCACATTCACAGGAAAGGTATGAGGGTTCCAATAGATCAGATAGAAGGAAGCTAAAATGGGATATAAAAGACAGTGAAAGCTTATTAAGCTGAATGACTTTTCCTTGCCATATGTAACCCTTTGCAAAAAGAATTCAAAATGTTAACTCAGTAGTGATGGGTATATTGCAATGGAGGACATTTACAGAGAGAATTCTTTGTGTAATCCAGGCTGCAAATCTACTCCAAGATATTCACCTGGAGACACATAAGATAAGCAACGTATGATGACCTTTAGGTACGCCAGGCAGAATGTAAGGTATTTCACTTGACTATAGAAACGCGAGGATGATCAGCTGTCTGCAATATTTGGCAGCTCACTGGTCTTAACTTTATGTGACAATAGTATTCCAAGCACACACAGAAAAAAGCTCAGTCATTAGTCAATTGTATTAGCTTTTGGAAAACTGATAGATGTATGAAGACGAGGTGAATTAATTCACTTAAACAATGCAAATTTCCTGTATTTTTTGGTCCATCTACCTTGTGTTGTAGCAAAAGCTAATACAGATATCTATGCAAAGGGTCTGCTTTGTTGCAAACACTATTGGCTTATTACATATACAGGTACTTTCTACAGTCACTATGCAGAGCTACACTATGACACTTAACAGCTGGCAAACATTGTAATTTAATGCTTTTGCACTATTATATACATAACACTTCTCATGGGCATCGACTTACAATGACCACTAATCTCTCAGACATAGAACAGTGACTCTTTAACATATTTTGAAAATCCATTCTCCACAGTCAGTAAATTTGGTGCTCCTCACAAAAGGCATTATACTGTAAATGGTGAAGACCAAACAAAATACAACTTGTGCAGTACAATTGTTCAAGAGGGAAAATTTGAAGGAGCGTATATAATTTGGAGGACTATAAAATGCAAATTTCCGAAGAATGTGAAAAACTACTATGCAGAGTGCCTTTGTGTTAATGATTAATTTAACAATTGAAATAGCCAAATAGCCTCCATTTCCCGTACTCAAACTTCTGATTATATTCAAGTTCAGTGCCTACTTGCAAGAGCACTGAGTTTAGGCACTATGAATTGGCTTCAGGAAATAGCTTTATACAGTAGTCACTCTACAGTCCTGAAGCTATTATAAAATCTTGATATGTTATGAATTTATGTTCTACACTGCTGTTAGCATTTTGCGGGTAATGTGATGGACTTTGCATTCTTGATTTTTTTCATGCATTATTCTCCGGTCTGTTACTTTGCATAAATATTCAACTTTATCTTCTTCAACTCATACATCTTCTTCCTGACTTTCTGTTGAGTTCTTCTGTAGGTAATGAGAAATGTTACTTGCAAAGTGACATGAAACCTTTGTATCAGTTGCCTGTTTTACAACAACCTAATTTCCATTATGAGATAGAAAGAACTGCAGATGCTGGAGTCAGAAATAACAGTGTGGAACTGGAGGAACACAGCAGGACAGCAGCACCAGAGGAACAGGAACCCTTCTTCTTTCCTGCTCCTCAGATGCTGCATGACCTGCTGTGTTTCTCCAGCTCCACTCTGTGTTATCTCTAATTTCCATTATCAGTTGAAGCAGAGATATCCATAATGGCTGGCTAATCAACAGGTTGAAAATCAAACCCTTGACTGCTTTTGTAACAATGCTAGTCATACTGTCTTATTTGTTTGTCAACAATGGGATGTCCTCCCCCATCAAAACTCTACGTACAATGGTCCCTCACACTAGTGTTTAGTACATTCAAGAATTACCTGAAATTTGGGATCAGTTGGATTTTTTTAAGTTTTTCACTTCAAATACTTAATACATATGCCAGATAAATGGCTCGATAGTTGCTTGTGAAGAGTTAAAGAATAACTGTTCTTGGTGTTTCATATTCAAGTTTTTTTATAACTAAAAACAAAAGTGCAATTGTTTAATTCAAACTGGATAATTTAATTGGTTTTTGTGCAACAATTACTGAATAACTGAGTGGACTGGAAATCATATTAGCTCAACCTTCAAACATATGTTTCAAATTGCCATCTAACACTCACACAATTACTGGTGGAGCAACACAAGGGGAAACAGAGTGAATTTTCTGAGCATGGGCTAATGACAATGAGTAGTGGACATTTGCAGATTATACTCGATATTGTGCCTGCAACTTTCTAATATGCACTGGCAACTGCTGCCATATGCTCTAATGTTCCAGGAAATAGTTACAACTTGAAAGCACATTAAATCACAACAATTATATAATAAATTAAAGAATTAAATGTTTGTCATTTATTTCATTTACAGTGAAAAAAACGTGCACTGTGTGCATTGGACAGTATTGGAAATTAGGACCCTGTAGAACTCATGCCTTTGTTTACAAAGTCACAACCCATGCTTTCCACTTTTGACTACATAAAGATGGTCCCTGGAGAAGACCATCAGCCCCTTAGCAATACTTGACAGTAGATTCTGGCATTTACTTTGTAACTGTCAGGGGTTAAGGGTAAACATGTGCAATAAAGTCATAAGGGACAAAACTGATCCTTTCTCTTGCTACATCATTATTTGCTGTTGTTTAAAATTCTTTCACTGTAACATGGAATTCCTGGAAATTCATAACCAGCAATTCCTCCTTACAAGAATTCCCATCATAGTGAATATTACCAATGGCATCTCAAGTAAAAATTTTGCAGAAATATCATTGGTTCAGAATTTAAAGTTGTAATGATATTGTAAACTATCAGTGTTTTCTTGTCTTTCTGTTAAAACTAATGGAAAATTTTGGATATGTGCAATTAAATGTGGAAATCTGAAAATTGCTGTCAGGAATACTCTCTTCTCTGCAAGCTATGCTATTGCAATTTTCATAAGTCCAATCAATCAGTATAAAATCTGTGATTCGACATAAACTTCAACTTATTCATGTTATTTTCATGTAAAACTGTTGAAAATAATTAAGCATTGCTGAATGAGGTGCAACTGCATTTTCAATGGCATGCTAATTCATATTTCTTGCTGAACAGCGTCTCATGCTCTGGAAAAAAAATTAGAAGTCTGGAAGGCCATTCCCTCTATTGTGAAATTTAGAATTTAGCTTGGGTTGATATTAATCTGACACTCTTGATCCTGAGTTGCTGCTGTGGAATATGTTCCCAAGTGTGTTATTTTGTACACTATCTTGCAGCATATAGCAGACAATGTATCTATGTGTATTTATCTTGGACATCTTATTTAAACGTTATGTTTTAAAAGCTGACGCTGAGATAAGAATCTTTTTCCCCTATTGACTAGTTGTATTAAACAGATGTTGACTTTCTATTAAAATACAATGGCGTAAATCTTTTTCCTTTACCACTGAAAATACACAAGAACTGTAAAGATTAATCTCATACATTAATCTGAATTTTCATTAAATAAATTTCTCTGATGAGTAAATGCCATCATAGTTTTATTTATTTAAGATTTACTGGCAATTTAGACTTCTTGTACTCATAACTCAGATGTATATGATATGAATAAATACAAAGAAAGCTATCTTCCACAGTTAATGTGATAATTACATTGTAGCGGTAAGATAATGTTTTATATTAAAAGGGGTCTTTGAGATATGTTTTATTTCTGCAAACATATTTCCAACTGCTGGGAATTTGTTTTTAAATGTTTATATTTAAAAGTCTCACAATTGCAAATGTAGGAATCTATTGTGTCCACTCTATTATACTGATTTACTGACAGGGGTCAAGTTGTATAAAGAAAGTAGTTTAGTTTATTTCGGACCGCATTAAGGCACAATCATATGTCAGTTTCCAAATACAGCCATTTGTTGCAGCAATATATATGTAATTACAGAAGAAAGTAAGATACACCTTGTATTGCACTGTTACACATTGAATCAAAACAAAATGTGCTATATTCAATAAAATTATCATTTATGAGTCGGGAAATAAAGAATAATGAACTCATTCATTTAATTAAAATCAGTCATTAATAAATCAATTTAAAAGTTTGAAGAATTTATTTTTAATACATACATTCCTTATAAGCACTTTGAGCTTTCGCATTGACCTGAATTGTATCTGGAATGACTCTTTGAAATAAGCTGTTTTGTCATAAGCTATACTCACTGAAATAAGCTATAAGTGAAATCCATGGATGAATTTTCCAATTTGTGCACAAATTGTTCTCAAAATTGATCTAGATTTCAAAGTGAAATTCTGGTTCAAATTTCCACTCAAACCAACATGTATAATTGTAAACGTAAAATCTTCCATGAGCTTGTGCAATTAGTATTAGAATGCAATAGTTATTTTCCTTTTCTCCTTACTACTCTTTGCTGGAATCTCTTCACCCTGAGCTCTGTTTTGCCTGTCGTACTGAGATTGCTGTAATCAAAACGTTATCAACAACTGTGAAACTTATCTCCAACAACATCCCAGCACCCACATTGTCAATTAGGCAGAGCTCTAAGGTACTTAACCCGAATATATCGAACTTTAAATGCCATATCAACATCAGTGCCAAAACTTCTCGTGCATTTTGCGGCATCATTCATTTTCTTTTCAGTACCTCACCTCCCCTGCTGGTGAACACCTAAACCATGTCTTTACTATCTCCAAGGTTGATTTTTCAAGATAATGCAGACCAATCACCCAAGGTGTACTGTCCCCAGGCTCCAACTCAGTCAAACCACTGTTATTCACATCATTTCCCATACTTTGTTAACTCCATCCTTGCTGATTTTCACTGGCTTCCCACTTCTCAATGTGATGTGTGTATTTTTTTCCTAAGACTAAGTGTGGAAGCAAGCTAAAATGCAAAAGATACTTTTGCACAAGGGCAGGTTCAGACGCATGGGTATATGCATGGATGTGAGTCAAAAATTTATGGGCAGTCAGGCAGACGTTCAAGCCACCACTGTGATATTCTGGGCTTCAACATCTGGGCATTTTATTTTAAAGACACCTTCACTGTCTCCAGGAGCATCATTCAACCTCTGTTTGTCATCCCCACTCAGCATTGGGGATGTCAGAGACCAAGCAAAAAGCAATTCCACACTTTAGTGATACCTGTCAAGAGGTTTTCCTGAAGGGGCTCTTTTCCCTAGGAATGTCAACAGGAGACTATCTTGATTGATGGAGTCAGCCCTCGAGAGCTGCACCTATGTGCAGCTCAAGAGAACTTGGCTCTAGCATGGATGCAAGAGGATGAATGATCTGCTGTGCTCCAGCAGGGTATGTACTACTGTGTACACAATGTTTCATTGTTGTGAGTTGGCACTGTAAGGTTGCCACCGCAGAAGAACTATCATACAGGAGGGTTCAGTGCCAGACATCTCCATCAGAAGCTTCATGTGCAATCAATGTCTTTTGCATTATTGCAGATACCAATGCCACTCTACATTTACTACAGTGGTACTACCTCACACATGTTTGATAGGGTTCATACCTAAAACATAAAAGGAATGACAAGTGCCAACACTTGGCGGATCACACACCATCACTTTGTAATCACAGCAAGGAGAATATACACATCTGATAGCTATACATAGGGCAAGGACACAACCACAAAGGCTGGCATTGCAATTAACATCTTACAGGTGTCTCAGGCACACACACCATGAAACATTTCATTGTTTTTCATTAACTGTAGTTCTTTGAAGACACTGAAATACCTTTCATTCTCCTAGTACCCCATACCACATTCTTTTGAGAGGGAATGACAAGTCAATCAGTTCCTCAAAGGAGATCGGGCATTCCCCCTCCCTCATCACATCTAGGTGTAGTACTCATGCATCCACACTATTTTCTGTTATTGGTTCTCTCCCTCAGCAGACGAAGAAATGCACAGTGAAGTGTGAAGTACCAGAATGTATGTCTGTGTGTGTGCGTGTGTGTGAGAGAGAGATGCATGACATAAGACTCCTGACCCATCCCCCCCCAACCACTCCTTCTGAGGAGTAAGCCCCTGAGCTGGCAAGACAGCAAAGGGAACAAACCTGTGCTGAAGGGCAAATTAAAAATCTATAGTCACCCACTGAGAAAGCCTTTAATCTGCTACTTCCAACTGCTCTAAACCACCAAAGTCTTAATAAAACCTTCGTTATGGGTTGTGACTCACAACACTTAATAAACCTTTACACTTTTCTATGCAGTCTCCAGATCCCACTCACAAGCTAGTGGTGGAGAATGGGCTAGTACAGATGATGAACCTCAGGACTCATGTAATCCTACATGACTCCATAATTCTGATGCTCTAGCCAAGAAACTGAGCAAGATGTTATTTGTGCCAAAGGAACTAGTAAACTTTCAATAAATGACAAAGTACCTTTACGTTTTAACAATGTAAAGCAAGCATACCCTGATTGCAAGAATGGCCCTGTTTCATAATTATTTCACAGCTCAGATTGATCACATCATTCACCATCAAATTGAACCATTACCAGGTTCTCCATCTGCCTCTCTTCAATACTACCCCGGCTTCTTCAACAATGTTAGCTCTCTCAGCTTCTCCATGAGATTCTCCTTCTTTTTTGTTCAAAGAGACAGGTGACTGGTCCATCAGCTCTTCTTCCAAGTTGTCAGACCATCATTAAGCTCAGTTAGTGTGCAGGGTGCAGCGAAAAAAAAGAAATCGCTCTTCTGGAGATACTGTCCAGTGTGGATTGGAGCGTATATCCTGAGTGGTTCGGACAACAAAGCACATTTTCATAAGATTAATTGTCTGTTCAATGTGCCTTTAGCAGCTGCATGTGCTGAATTGTAACAGATTCAGCATCAGGCTGAGGTTTCACACTGGGATCATTGGCCATGCTTTCTAGTGTTGTCCCTTGTCGCCCACAAGACAGCCCTGGAAGACAAACATTTGAGGGACCTGGGAGTTGGACAGAATGTAAGCATTGTGACAGCTCCCTAGATAATGGGCACACAGCTGCAGAAATTGTTACCTATGCTGACAAACGGACTAGACATTGAGGGAATGAAATCCTTTCTTGTGCAGGAATCTGACTGGATGCTACCAGCAAGCCTCATGTACCACGTGTATGAAGTCAACGGCCCCCAGCCTTGAGGAACCAAAAGATGGCTGCAAATTTAACAGCCTGGACAACCACAGTGAAGTAGGGAAAGTGTTGATTTCCTGGAAAGAGAATAAATGAACTCATGAGTACACCAGTGTTCTGCCAACTTGGAAATGTCATATGTGCCTCTAGTCGAGACTCTGTTGGCATTTCTTCTCCTTATCCTTTGTATAATTTCAGTAGTACTAGTAAATCTGCTGGATTAACTTGCTCAGCCATCTGGTATGGAAGTGCTGACCTGTGCTGAGTTATCAGGAATGAAATGTTTCTTTTCCATTTAAGATATGGACACAGTGAATGACTGCCTGAGTGTCCTGCAGCCACCATGACACAGAGAGGTGCATCCTCCATGAATCATGACTGGTTTTCTTCATCATCATTCAGACATCTGTGAGATCTCTTGAGCTTTACGTTGAACAAGTTGCTGCCTGAGTGAAAAGCAATATGATTCTTGGTAGCCTTCATTATCGAGGTTTCATGATGGTTTCATCACATGTCCTTATCCAAATTTCTAATGCTTTTGCATGGCTCTTTATGGAATAACACCTGTCGTCGCCACTGGTAGTGAGTCTTCATTAGGATGCCCTACTTATTTGAGCTAAACAAATCGCAGGACAGGATTGGAATGTTAGGGTTCGGAGCTGTAAGAGCTTATCTGCTTTTATTCTGCAGTGGATGCTTCCCTTAAGTGCTAAGGCCATGCTGAGTGCTCACACAACAGTATTTTTCAGTTTCTGTTTTTATTCCTTTAGTTGCATGTGTTTGCATTATGCAGGAACAGATGTCCATCCCATTTGTACTATGCATTCTCTGCAAGGCCTTCTCTTGTGAGCCAATTTAGGCAAGAAATGGTGGTTATTGACTTTTCATTTCATTCAGGCACTTTTACCCTCCCACTCTTTTCCCACTGGCCTCCTCTCTGTCCTTTTTCAGTCTTCAGCTTTTTCATGATATTTCTTGAAACTTATGCCCTGGTCCCTCTCCTATCCAGATCCCAATCAGCCTTAGCCTTTACGCTGCTCCTTATTTAATTCATTCACTTTTTCTCCCACCCAAGTAAACCAAATCATGTCCTCCATCTTAAATATTCAATACTCTACAGTCCTTGTCCTCATTGCCCCTCTCATTGTGACTTTTCCCACTATACCCCAGGTTCCTTTCTCAGTTTCCTCACATCACTCCAGCGCCATTGACACAATCACACCCTTTAATTTCCATCCACGACTTAACTTTCCATTTGACACATTTTTATCTGAAACATTTTTGAGTTCATTACGGTTATAGGTTGAGCCCCTTTTTGAATTAAGCTCTCTTTTTGAGTTAAGCCCTGCTTGCCCATACCTGTCAGCTTTTCTGGCAGTGTGGCTGCCTCGCTTGGGTAAATCTACTGATCTGTTCAAGTGTCTCCTTTTACTTTGACAGCACTGAATAACAACAAGCATTTGACTTGAGAGTTAGTAGGAACTTCAGATGCTGGAGAATCTGAGATAACAGGATGTAGAGCTGGATGAACACAGCAGGCCAAGCAGCATCAGAGGAGCAGGAAGGCTGACGTTTCATCCTAGACCCTTCTTCAGAAATGGGGGAGGGGAAGGGGGTTCTGAAATAAATAGGGAGAGAGGGGGAGGCGGATAAAAGATGGATAGAGGAGAAGATAGGTGGAGAGGAGACAGACAGGTCAGAGACGCAGGGTTGGAGCCAGTAAAGGTGAGTGTAGGTGGGGAGTTAGGGAGAAGATAGGTCAGTCCAGGGCGGACGCACAGTTCAAGGGGGCGGGATGAGGTAGTTCATGAGGTGATTGTCCTGGTCAAGTTTCACCCTTTGCTTTGCAAGCATTTGCATAAAGAAGTTGCTCAGTACAAGGGTGCCATATTAGTAAATCAGGCACTCACTACAATTTGGAGAAAAAATTCTACTGTCTTCAATACATTTGTCTGTCTTCTTCCTTCTACCAGAAACATTCCTTCTTTTTCAGCAAAGTTTATTCAACTGCTCTAGCGACCCTCCCTCACCACCACCACCTACTTGCGGAGATCCTGTTCAGGAGCCCTGTTCAGTGGTCTTTTTCAGTGCCCTCCAACACCATTGCCACCTACTGCAGGAGGTCCCATTGCAATGAATATCCAGGAAATGCTGTGAATGCAAAAACGCTTCTTAGCCATCAGGTTGGTTGAGAATGCTGATATACTTGCAAGGTTATGAGAACTTAGCACAGAACTTTAGCTCACCATCAGGAAACTGAATGTTTGTCTCCTCTGCAATTAAGTTTCCCTGTCCACCCTTCTTAGACATCCAGGCAGGGCCAGAAGTTTCCGCCCAATGATAGCATCATCGTAATCCTCATGTACAAATCTCACTGTGCCTTTATGCCATTTTTTTGGTGGGGTGGGGTGGTGGTATGTAGAGATGATATCTTGCAGTAGATCTGAATCAAAGGAGAAGAGGGTGAGAGCTGGTTTATGTGTAGTCCTGAATTTCAGCACACACCCTTTGATCTTCTGGCTCAGTTCAGCCATCAGTGATAGGGTATTTAGCCTTACAACCCTGCAGTCTGGAATTTCTTTAATACAATAATCACCTTCCAAAAAGCTCACTGAAAACCTCTCACTTTAATCAGGCCTTCCATTACCTTCCCAACTCTTTCCTAAACTCCTCCCTAAAACCTCTTCTGTGCTTTTGTGAAACATCAGTACAATATGCCAGAAAGAAAGAATGACCAGAAGATATTCCGAAATAGTTTACAGCTAATGAGGTGTTTTTGAAAGGTAGTCACTCTTGCAATATAGGAAACATGGAAACCAACCTGCACTCGGGTAGCTCCCACAAACAGCAATGTGACGTTAACTGGCAGATAGATATTAGCCAGGACACCAGGATAATTCTGCTGTAATAGAATCACTATATTAATCATTTTTGTTTATGATTAGTGTTGCACAGAATTACAAAATGAAAATGTACATCAAATAAATCTGCTAGCATGAATGAAATAATGCTGTCTATTAACCTTTTCAAAATCACACAAACATTGCAAATTAAAGCAATAACACTAGAGATAAAATATTAAATAAAATTTAGTTTTGTGGCAATATATAACATATGGAAGGAAATATAATAATCACGGTTCCAAACAAATTTCTCAAAGGAAGCTATTTGGCAACCTTTTTCTTTTCAATGTTGGTTGACCTGTTGTGTACTTTTGCCATTTTCGATTTTTATTCCAGATTTTTAAACATTAATATCTTCTGATTTCTTCACGATTCTTGCCAGTTTTGCAAGGTAGTGTAGAATGCACAGTAACCAGCAAATTTAAGCTTTGTTTTGTCTGGAAACAGACAATTTAACAGCAGAAAGCCGCCTCCCCAGGCAAAAAGAGGTAATTTTTACGAAGGAAGGAACAGACACATGATTAACCCAGCACATTAATTATCTTCCATTGTTAGGTTCACACTCATTGTGTTTTATCCTGTCATTGCAGGTGGGTAAAATGTTCTGATAATAAACCATTGCAGGTTAGAGGTGACAGATGTTCCAGCTTCACCACAATGCTAAACAAACCAAAGCGTTTTTTTATTAATGACTTTGCCACCGCCAATACATTTCTTTGTCTACCTGCTTGTCACATCCTAGGGCCTTGTAGCACTCGAGCAGTTTCTTGGTTTACTGAGTTAAATCTAAGTAGAAGTTGTCACACGTACAAAGCTGACGCATAGTGTAGGTATACGACATAATAATTGTAATCCAACATGACTGTTGTATATGACTCTGAAGGTATCTGAAAGGTTTAATACTGAGGAGTGCCATAACCATCATGATAGTACCTTATGGACTTATGTGCCGAACAGCTTAGGATGAGTAAGACCTGGCATCCAGGTCTTCTGCATAAATGTCTATCATATCAATATAAACAGGAGCTTCTTTCGGTGGCTTCAATTGAGAAAGGAGGTTCCGAGAGGCTACTACAGTGGAGAATGTGGTGTGGATCTAGCCATTCCTCATGGCTGCATCCTGGTGGGTCCTTTGACTAGGCTGTTTCAGTAGCAGCTTAAGACAAAGTGAGTTCAGTCCTGGGATTCCAGTGGCCTGGGATCTTCTTGATGCCGGTGGAGATCTGAAGGTGTTTCGGTATCTTTGGGCTGAACTTTAAGTCACTTGTTCATGCAGACAGTCAGAAGCATGAAGAGCTGAAGATTACAGACACCCTAAGCAAGAACAAAGAATAGACAGTCAATGGTGAAAGAATCTTAGACCTCGTATCGGTTGTACTGCAGAAGAAGCAATAGGAACTCCCTGCAGAAGGGGATGTAGTTACTCCAAAGCAAATACAGTTGGCATCGCCTGGCTGTGATCTGCAGGAGTGCTCCAAGTTGGTGTTCAACCAGGCAATGACCAGCTATTGGAGGATCCATACATAAAGTCACAATCCTTATAAAAGCAAAACACTACCATGGAAGTCTGAAACAGTACAGAAAATGCAGAAGAAACTTGACAGTTCTGGCAGCGCCTGTGGAGAGAGAAATAGAGTTAATGTTTCGAGATTAGATAAAATAAGTACACTCAGCCTCTACCAGCTCAAGGTCGATATGCCAGATGACAATAGCACCACCCTTATCAGCGGATTTGGTAATGAAGTCAGAGTTATACCGGAGAGAAAGGACTGCAGTAAGTCCAGGGGGAGGCAGGTGAGAGTGGGTGAAGGAGCAGAGAAATTAAGGTGGCCGATATCATGTTGGCAGTTCTCAATGAAGAGATCAAGAAGAGGTAAAAGGCCAGAGGGAGGTGTCCAGGTGGAGGAGGAGTGTTGGAGGCAGATGAAAGAGTTTGTTTGGAGGGAAGAGAATTCCTGTACAAGGTAGTTGGCATGAAGGTGAAGATGGTGGAAGAAGAGTTCAAAGTAAAAATGTACTAGACTTGAAAAGTTAAAATCCTTGGTTGACAATGGAAGACTTGTAAGAATAACACAGTTTTTCAGGCTGAGCAAGTGAAAAATTAAGTAAGTGCATACGACTCAAATTGAGCGTGCCTACTTTAATGGCGGGTACCACCATTGCTGCAGCAAGGGGAATCAAGGACCAAAAAGCAATTTAAAATAACATTGCACACTTTGAGCATCATCACAAATATCCATTCCGACAACATGCAAAAACCCAGAAAATGAAGTTCAGGATTGTATATAGTTAAAAGTTAATGCTTATAATGTGACCAGAAGTAGCACTAAATCTGAGGATTGGGAAGTTTATAAAAAAACAGGAAAGGAGGAACAAGAGCCAGATGAGGAAAGGAAGAATATAATACAAATGCATTTTAACTAAAAACAGAAAAACAACAGTAAAATTTTCTACAGGTACGTTAAAAGGTGATGTTTGTCTTAGATGAATGTGGGTCCATTAAAAGCAGCATTGGGAGAATTTAAAATTGGGAATACAGAAATGGCAGAGAAGCTAAATGATTACTTTTCATCTGTTTTCATTAAAGAAAATGGTAAGAAATCACCCAGAATTGGAGACTAAAATGACTAGGCAAAATAACAAGTTGAAAAAAATTAATATCATTAAGAACGCTATATTGGAAAAATTAATAGGACTGAAAGTTAATAAATACCCAGGGCCTGATGGTTTACATCCCAGAGTATTAAAGAAGATAGCTTTAGAGATATTCACTATATTGGGTAATTATTTTTCTAAATTCCATAGATTCTGGAATGATTCCAGTATATTGGAAAGCAACAAATGTCACCCCACTTTTCAAGAAAGGAGCAAGAGAAAATGTAGGAAATTTTAGATTCATCACAGTTGTATTACTAGCAGGGAAAATGCTAGAATCTATCATAAAGTACATGTTATATAGACACTTGGATAAAAATGGTATTGTTAGGCACAGTCAGCATGGATCTGTGAATAGCAATTGGCAAATGTGTGGCTTTTTTTTAAGGATGTTATGAACAAGGTTGATGAAAGGGAGTCAATGGATGTAGTATATTTTGATTTTCAGAAGGCTTTTGATAAAGATCCCATTTGGTTAGTGAGCAAATTTAAAGCAATGGTATAGGAGATAATGTGCTGGCATGAGTGAAAGATTGGCCGGGAGAAAATTGAGAGTAGGAATAAATGAGTCATTCTCACATTTCCAGATTGTAACTAATGGGGTACCGCAATAATCAGTGTTTGGCCACTAGCTATTTAAAATATATACTAATAATTTGGTCACTGGGACCAAGTATAATATTTCCATGTTTGCAGATGATACTAAACTAAGCAAGAATGTACATTGTGAGGACGGTGTAAAATGTTTTCAGAAGAATTTCTGTAGGTTTAGTGATTAGGCAAGAGAATAGCAGATAACATATCATATAAAATACATGTAAGTTTATCCATTCTGGCAGGAAGAACAGATGTATAGAGTTTTTCTTAAATTGTGAGAGGTTGGAAGATGTAAATGTTCACAGAACTTGAATCTCCTGGTCAATAAATCACTGAAGGCTAACATGCAGGTGCAGCAAGCTATTAGAAAGGCTAAGAGAATGTTAGCCTTCATTCCAAGACGGTTTGAGCATAGGAGTAGCAAGATTTACATCAATTATACTGGAGTTTGGTTAGACTTCACTTGGAGTACTGTGTGCAGATTTGGTTTGTTTAACACAGGAATGATATTATTGCAATAGAGGCAAAGCAAAAAAGGTTCACCAGACTTGTTCCTGGGAAGGCAGGACTCTCCTGTGAAGAGAGATTGAACAAACTGGGCCTGGATTCTCTGGAGTTTTGAAGAATGGGAGGTGATCTCATTGAAAATAACAAGGTCAGAAATCACGCGACATCAGGTTATAGTCCAACAGATTTATTTGAAAACACAAGCTTTCGTAGCCTTGCTCCTTCTTCAAGTGTTAGTGAGAGAAGTGGCATCAGACATGGAATTTATAAGTAAAAGATCAAAGGGTCATACAACTGATAAGGATGTATTAAACAAACCTAAGATGCTATTAAATCTTCAATCAGTTAGAAGTTATTAATTGATTAATATGTATACGTAAATCCCTGAATTTCTTTCAATCACTGCCTTGAGACAACTAAAGGTTTTATCAGTGTTAAAAACTAAAAACACTGCCAAAGGGATAGACAGGGTTGATGCAGGTAAACTATTTCCCCCGGTTGAGGAGTCTAGAACTAAGCAGCACAATTTAAACATGAGGTGAATGCCATTTAAAACTGAAATCAGAGTAATTTTAGTTTGAAATCTTTGAAAGTCTCGATCCCAGAGGACTATTGAAGCTAAGTAGAGATTGATAAATTTTTAATTATTGATGGGCTATGCAGGTGGTGTAGGTAAAATGCTTTGAAGTATATGATCAGCTATGAATGGTGAGCAGGTTCGATGGACTGAATGGCCTACTCTTCTTCCTATGTTCCTTTGTGAAGGCAGAATTAAAGAAACAAAGGTTTGTAAAGCCAGAGACTTGAGAGGAGATGGAGTAGTAGCAAATGTAATTCAATGCAAATATATAACATAATAAACAATAGGGAAAGAAAAATTCAGGGGAGGAGTTTTATATGGGATTGAAAAGGTTAATACCAAATGGTATCATAAACACTATCCACTATGCTGTGGACTTGTGGAAAGAACAGCTTTCAATCTTGGAGGCGTAAAACCGAACATCCATGTCAAGTTATACAGGCATATAGCACAGAAACAATATCAGTAATGGTTCAGAGCTAGCATTTTTCTTTCTGAGAAAGAAGGTGCCCCACTGAAGCAATTTCGTATAGAATCTAAGTTCAAACTCTGCTGTAATCCTGATGGAGTGCTTCAAAGTCAGTGGAGCTGTTTTTTGGGTCAGATCTTAAACTAAAGCCTCTGCTACTGTCTCATATAGAAATAAAAGATCTCATGGTATTTATTGGAGAAAGAGAAAGAGTACTAAATGCACACTAGCACATGCATTTAAAGCTGCCAGGTACAGACCAGGCATGATCCTCCCCCTGCTGCAGATAATTTGGTGTTACTGCTCCTTACTCTTAATTGCCATTTAGGAACAAGAAGGTTTGTGTTTTCTGTGCAGTCATGCTTGCTAAATGTATAGATTGATGAACATGCACAGTTGTGAGTATGAGTGACCACTCAAGGACTTCTAAAGGCCCAAGGACAACTATAAGACCGTAAGACCATAAGACATAGGAGTGGAAGTAAGGCCATTCGGCCCATCGAGTCCACTCTGCCATTTAATCATGACTGACGGGCATTTCAACTCCACTTACCCGCACTCTCCCCGTAGCCCTTGATTCCTTGCAAGATCAAGAATTTATCAATCTCTGCCTTGAAGACATCCAACGTCCCGGCCTCCACTGCACTCCGTGGCAATGAATTCCACAGGCCCACCACTCTCTGGCTGAAGAAATGTCTCCTCATGTCCGTTCTAAATTGACCCCCTCTAATTCTAAGGCTGTGCCCATGGGTCCTAGTATCCCCAGTAACAGCTTCCCAGCATCCACCCTTTCTAAGCCATGCATTATCTTGTAAGTTTCTATTAGATCTCCCCTCAACCTTCTAAACTCTAATGAATACAATCCCAGGATCCTCAGCCGTTCATCGTATGTTAGGCCTACCATTCCAGGGATCATCCGTTACAACAAACAACTGAGGCTGTTTGTATAAAAGTATCGAATATTAATCAGAATCTGTCATTATCAAAATATTGGAGAAACCATCACTCGCATCAAAAATTAGAAGGGCCAAGACCTGTAACTCTATTGATTGAAGTACAGCACATACGGAGAGCGTGGTCACCATGAGGTGATATAGACAAACATTTGGGTCTGTAGATCCAGCTGTGACATGTAATGATAAGTTTTCAGTCTATTGAAAACAGGATACATCAACAATGTGGCACTTCCACAAATGATAAATGGATGATAACGCTGAATTTTCTGTGGTTGAACCTCATACCATCAGCATTACCACTGTTTGATCTTGTTAGATTCTACTAAGTAAAAACATCAATTTGGCTGCAAAATTCTGTACTTCTGGAGTTTTTCCACAATATGCTAGCTGCTATACATTATGTTATGCAAATGGCCAGCTCATACACACAGCTGACATTTTCATCAGTCTATTGTTTCAACAGCTATAATTGCCCAAAAGACATAAATCTGCTTCTCCCCAAATGTAAAGCAAAAGCAAGGTTTGGTAATGCTGTGCAACTGTCTGTACGCCTTCAAATCTCACGCTGTTTTTGTTTATGTTACAATCCCTACTAAGAATCCAAGTGGAAGAACATCAAGAAAACAATCTCAGTCACAGGAGCACTAATTAATTAACTGGTTGGTCTTGGCAGAATAATTGTCAATGATTTTGAAAGAACATTCCTTCCAGTTTATAGCATGTCATAGTCTATACTTTACACTTCTTATAATGCAGTTTTTTTTTAACCCTTCACACCAGCACAAATTGGATACTAATTTAAAAATTTGCTACAAAATCAGAATTGTAGTCAAAGGGAATTATGTTCCTTAGTGAAATCTCAAAAATTGGATAATCAGGATGAGAAAAAGAGCTTGACATTACACTATACTAATCAACCTCATGTTAAGAAACTTTTGATTTACAAACTGAAGATGAATTTCATTTCAATGGATATTTTGTTTTCCTTCAAAGCTACACTATACAAACTCAAAATGACTTTGTTGAGGATGAGAAATGGAAAGAAAAGCTACTTATTAAAGCTTTTCTTAAGCCAAATATAAAAGGTTAACTTAATAGTATTTTTGCACACAATGAAATTACTCAGATCTCTGCAAACAATAATAACATAGTTATTGCCAGTGTGAAAAAAATCATGTTATTGGTAAACGTATAATATTAACAGACATGTTTGTTGCAGTAAATTGTTCTTGCCATTCATTTAAAAAAATGCATACTTTTACGTTTTACTCTTCCAAAGAGGTATTTTAAAGCATCAGAATAGGCCGAGCAAAGGTCGAGATACTGATTGATTGGCTGGTTGGTTCTACTTTCATGGTACAGGAAGTCACTGGAATGCTGGTTGATTGCTTTCATATCAACCACCATTTTCAGAAAAAGAAAGGTAGTTTTAGAGCCAGACCAAAAATGATATTAGCACAAGAACAGATTGTAGCAGATTCTGGAAATGTGAACTAAAATGAGAAAATGCTGGAAATACTCAGTGGGTCGGCATTTATGGAAAGAGAAAAAGGGTTAATGTTTCATTTTGCCAATGCAAAGTCATTGACCTGAAACATGAACTCATTTGTCAATCCACAGATGCTTCTGATCTGCAGAAAACTTCCAGGATTATCTGTTTGTTTTTATTTATGAATGATATTGTCTGCAGTTGTCACTCTGGAACATTATCCTTGTTTATCCTGCTTGACCACATGAGTCTCCTCCAATATCTTTCCTTTGTTGTCCAACTTGCTAACACTGCACTTGTTTCCACTCTTATCTACCATGTTACAGCCAGAGCATTTCTCACCATAGCTTCCCCTCCACCCCCCACTGTCCCCTTCATTATTACTTCTGGACTCACTCTAGATTCCAACCTTGATCATCCTCTTTAATACATTTCATAATTTCCCTTGGAGACATCATCTACATGCATGTGCTTAGCTAATATCAGATTTATGCCAATGACATTCGGGTCTACCTCTCCATTATTTCTTCAGACCAGCCCATTACTTCTGTGCTGTCAGATAGTATAACCAACAAAGAGATCGAAGAATGAAAACAAACCCTTCGGCCATCCAAGCCTGTGCCAGCACATTTTGTCCTTCCTTAATAAAACTGTCTTCACTTACAGGATCTGTATCCTTCAATTCCCTTCCTATTCATGTACTCATGACTAACATTCAACCTTTGCCTACAGCTAACATCAGGAAAATACAAGCAAGGGGGAAAAATAAAACTCAGCAGCTCCAGAGTTTTAGATATGATGTGGCTTTTTTAACAGAACAATATGGTGGCAGAGATGAATGCATGCACTTCCCATGTGAAGTTTGTTGGAAGCCACCTCATTAGAAGGGTTTGCACATGCAGTATGAGAACATTAATCAATGTGCACTGTTCATTTGAAGACACCATTATCATTTTCAAATGTCATCACCAGACAGTCCTTTCTTAACACCACATAACTGAACATTTATAGGCATAAAAGACTACCACATCCAAATCTGGCAGCAACACTATTTAAAAGGATCATGAACTAGCATGAGGTTAATTAGTTGATTAATTATTCTGGCTGCTGGTGCAATTGCATGTAATTTTGGAGCTTTCCTACATTTGACCTACGTTTCAATAGTTATTTAAACATTTGTGCTGAATTTGCCTCAAGATATGGGAGGTCTGAATTACAATTACCTATTGTAATTGAGCATGACTGAGAAAATGTGAAGAGGCCGCAGTGAGTAGCAGAAACAGTTGGAAATAGGTGGGCAGAGGAAAAAGAGAAGAGCTCTAAGACACTATGGGCTGCTTTTTATGTGCTGCATACCAACTCACCCCCTCATTCCAAATTCCAAATAATGACAGTAAATGGCTTGGAATGATGCCATGGGACCGAGATGATTGACCGCCAAAAATCACATTGTCTTCCTTTTGTGATAGGTTTGACCAGTATAGAGCTATCCTCTGATTCCCATTGATATCAGTTTTGCTCAAGCTGAGATTGTACAGGACATTGGTGAGGCTACTTTTGGAGTACTGCGTATAGTTCTGGTCCCCCTGCTATAGGAAGGATATTATTAAATTCAAGAGGGTCCAGAATGTTGCCAGGACTGGATGGTTTGACTGATAAGGAGAGGCTGGATAGGTTGGGACTTCTTTCACTGGAGCATAGGAGGTTCATGGGTGACCTCACAGAGGTGTTTTGAAATCCTGAGAGGCATAGATAAGGTAAATAGTAAAGGTCTTTTCCCTAGGCTGAGGGAGCTCAAAACTAAGGGACATTTTTTTTAAGGTGAGAGGAGAAAGATTTAAAAGGGATCTGAAGTGCAGATTTTTCACACAGGGGGTAGTTTGTATATGGAATGAACTCCCGGAGGAAGTGGTAGATGCAGGTACAGTTATAACATTTAAAAGACATTTGGGTAGGTACATGAATAGGAAAAGTTTAGAGGGATATGGGCCAAACTCAGGCAGGTGGGACTAATTTAGTGTGGGAACCTTGGTTGACATGGATGAGTTCAGCTGAAGGGTCTATTTCCATGCTCTATGACTCTATGACTGTCTGCCACTCTCATCAAAGGCTGTCTTGTTGTCAAGGGCAATCTCTCTCACCTCACCAAATCGTTTGCACATATTTCAATTGAAGTTTTAATGAGATCGGCAGCTGAGTGGCCTGGCATTCACAAATGAACATCAGAGAGTGGGCTGTGGATTTTTAAAATGCCATTTGATAACAGTGTTGCTGACACAAACCCCTACTTTGCTGATGATTGACAGCATAGTTGATGGGGTTGGAACTGTCCAGCTTGGATTTGTCCTGCTTTTTGTGGACTGATCATATTTGGGAAACTTTCTGCATTGTCAGTACTGTACTTGTCATGGGATGCTGCTAATTCTGGAGCACACGCCCACCTGTGCTAGCTCATGAAGGATTTTATGTCTGTGATTATGAAAACCAATTTGGACCAATAATTGAAACTGTAGTTTCATTTCAGAAACTAATACAATTTTGAATGCATCTTGCTTTGTTAGTTAATAGTTTCTGAAGTGAAATCCAATGATACAGCTGGTGGCAGTAACAACCTTCAGGACATGATAAATTTACGTTATGGAGGCAGATGAAGGGTGGCACAATGGCAGAGTGGTTAGTACTGCTACTCACAGTGCCAGGACCCGGATTCAATTCCAGTCTTGGGTGTCTGTGTGAGTTTGCATGTTTTCCCAGTGTCTGAGTGAATTTCTGCTGGGTGCTCCGGTTGCCTTCCACAGTCCAAAGGTGTGCAGGTTAGGTGGTTTGGCCATGCTAAATTGCTCCATAGTGTCCAGGGATATACAGGTTGGGTGAATTAGCCACGGCAAATGTGAAGTTAATGGGAATAGAGTGGGATGCTCCTCAGAGGACCAATGCAGACTCGATGAGCCGAATCGCCTTTTTCTGCACTGTAGGTAATCTATTTGTGTGCAAGGGCAACTGAAACTCCAACTCTTACTATGAAGGGGCTCAGAAACAAATAAAAGTTACAATTCACAGATGGTCGTTATTTCATTTTTCCCAGGGTTAGAGAAATATGCAAGTCTTTCTGTATATTTGATACAGTCAGATGGCCTGGCATCAGCGTGGTGACAAGTCCTTTATGTAAGTAGAAAAAAGATAGCACCATCAAATGTTAAATATTCTGACAGCTCAACTAAATGAATTATTGGTGAATGATAATATTCATTAAATTAAGAATGTATCATCTTTGTCAAAAGTGGATAGAGGTAAATGAAATTGAAATAGAAATGAGTTGATCGTGCCTTTGATCCTAAATTAGTCAATGATACTTTTGAGTGTAGATGATTTTCAGTCTTTAAATCTTACAATGTAGGTGTACACACTTGGCACACTAAGTGCAGCCCAACTGCAATTGACATCTTCTTTCTCTCCACGTCAAAAGATAAACATGAACAGAAAAGTATAACCAGATATAAATACAGATAGCTGAGAATATTAATAATTAGAGCTCCAACTATGTCACTTGTGGGAATTATTTTAATCTACTTTTCAAATATTAGGTAATTCAGCTGATTGCACAATGATGTGAGGTAAACTAGTTTGATCTATTTGACCATTAAGGGTGAATACCAAAAAAAAATTGGAATACATTTTGATAATTAGTTAAGAAAATAACAACAGGACTGGGTCATCTATTCATTTAAATCTGTTCCGTCATTCAATGCTATCACGGCTGATCTCCATCTTAACTCAATCTATCAATGTATCTTCTTATACCCCAACTAGCAAAATTCTCCCAAATTCAGGATTACAATTATTAGTTGAAATTGTTGTTTATTTTTGTGGTACTCCTTATCAGCCTATGAGCAAAGTTTCTTAACTTCTTTCAATTGGACTGGCTCTGATTTTAAGGTTGTGTGCCCTTGCTTTGAACTGATCCAGCCACAGAGAAAAAAATATATTCTATCTATTCCATCAATTCTTTTCAAAATCTGAAACACCTCAAACAAAAAGCCCCATAACGATCTGTATTCCAGTGAATACAAAATTACTTAATGTGATTTTTGTTTTAATCTAACTCTTGGGCCTCTAGTTATATTAAACAAGAATAAACAGTGCTTGAATGAGGACAAAAACAAATTGTCCACATTGACTTAGAGGATTAAAAATAATAGGAAAATGATTATGGAATCTTTTGTAACTTTATTTCATGAAGACATATTGCATGTTTATTATCTCAAGCTTTCATTAAAGTTACACAAACCTCAACTGTTTAAAGTGATTTAGATACAGGTAATGTTTCCTAAATGAATGAGGCCTTATGTCTGTGTACCTCTTTTTCTAGATGATTAATAATAAGAGGAGCAGCATAAAATGCATTTAAATTGAAGGCTTTTTGCTGGCGCAGTTTGTAACAAGTATGCAGGTATTTCTTTCAAGAGCGCAGAATGAGAAGACAACCATTAACCTTTGGGCTGTGTATTGTTATCACAAAGAAATACTGCTTAACGTGAGTGTATCAGATATTTCAGGAAGAGTTTTTCTATTAAGGAACAACAGACAATAGCCACACATTGATTTTACGAACACACAAACACAGCCAGTTGTCAGTGGGATGAAAAGACTATTATTTCTTTCGCGCTGCTTGATAAACCCTGCCCTAGTTTAAGCTATTCCCAACCAACTTGTTTTGTGTAACATCAGCATTTTTTTCCAGATTGCTGTGACCACTTCCTGAACAAAGGAAACACAGATAATAGGCCTGGGCTACAGTTCAAGCTGGTGGAGAAGAAAGAGAAGCCCACAACAGTAACCTGAAAGAATCGTGTCTAGGTCAAAGGTCAATTCTGTGATCTTATTGTCATTTCTCCTGCCTTCACAAAGGTCTGTCTTCCATTACCCTATTCTGGACTCTTGCCAGTTGAGACAAAAAAGACTTCTCAGTAGGAAATTTGAAAGCTGATGGTGAAGTATGGATGATGTGACCAAACATAATTTAGAAAGGGCAATGGCAGCCTTGGTTATTTTAACCTGATTGTGCCATTCTGTGATGAAATACAAGTGTTCAAAATGTTCACTAAAAGAGCAGTGAAAGCCCATTTTATCGCTTTAGAAATGCAGATTCTCCAACGTACCGAAAGTAATGAGCTCATTTCGTAAATAAATGGCAGGGGTTGCTTTGAAAACAAATACTCTACTTTACAAACAACTTGACTTTTTTAAAGAGAATGATACAGGCAAAGACTTATATATGTTCATCTATAAATTTGTTGTATTTAAGAAAAATTAAAGAAGAGGATTACATCTGAAATTTTATAAAACCTTTTCAGGCACACTAAATATCTTCTTTAGTTTCTACAAACAAGAAAAATCAAGCAAAAATTAATTCATTTTATATTATAATATCCTGGTTATGGCTTGTTTGAAATGTATTTATCAGTGAGGTTTGAAGTGAAACAGGTTTTATTGATACAAGGGTTCAGGCAAATCTGAGCTTTTTGCTTTCCCCGATCAATCTCCTCCTATTCATTGCTATGGCCTTCTTCACAGCCTCATCCATCATACATTAAAGTTTTACCTCTGGACTATTTTCCTCTCCCCTTGCAAGAAACCTTTGTCTTGAGGCCCCCTTGCAAAGTTCATCTGGGATTACTGAGGCTGTGTCTGTTTCTACAGTTTAGCATCTCTACAGTTCAGGACAGATGGTCACCTTCAAAATCCATCTATCATCTTGTCTGCACTTCACTAACTAATGAAAACTTCCTTCATTTTAGTGTAATGCAATAGTGGACATGCTGTAAAACAACAACATGTCTAATCATAGCCCATAGCAATATTGACCCTGAAAGGACGTCACCTTCTGTGATTCCGGAACCTTTGAACTGACAGCCGTCCAGAACGTGGTTTTAAAGAAAAGGGGAAAGCATATTTTTTACAAGAATTGCTATATGTCTTGAGTCAAATCTGTATTATTTTTATTTATATTGATTCTTAATGATCATAATAAAGGTTGTTCAATGGGGCAGCATGTTACATTAACACAATTGCCATACTTTCCTGTTTTAGAATCATATTGATTCTTTCTCTCAATTAGAAGAAAACATGTTGCACTCAATGTTGTACAGGAATTCTCCACTGTCCTGTTAAGGAATAATTTGTAGCATTTGATCCAATGGTGAAGTACCAACATTGTATTTCCAAATCAGAATGGTGTGTGCCTTAAAGGGGAACGTACAGTTAATGATGTTTACCATGAGGTCTTGTTTTTCCTGGCAGTAAAAGTTGATTGTTTGGGAGGAACCATTAATAGAGCCTGGTGAGTTGCAGCAGCACAGCTTGAAGATGATGCACATTGTATCTAATGTGTGCCAGTTGTAAAGGAGGTACAAGTTTAAGGTGGTGCATCAAGGAAGCTGATTTGAGCTGGATGATGTTGATCAAGCTGCCCTTATCCAGGCAAATGAAGGATCTCACATCACAGTCCTAACATGTGCCTTGTAGATGATGAACAGACTTGGGAGAATTTGGAGGTGAATTACTTGCCAGAGATCTGACCTGCTCTAGTAGTAACAACATTTATAGTTCAGTTCAGTTTCTAATCAGTTCCATGGTGACCCCAAAGATATTATTGATGGGGAAATTCAGTAATGGCAAGATTTGTTGAATAAGTAAGAAAACATTTCCCTTGTTTACTTTCTCTCTTATGAGATGGTCTCACTCCCACTTGAATGTTACTTGCCACTATTCAGCCTAAACTCGAATGTTATACAGGTGATACTGCTCAGATAGTGAATTGCTTCAACATCTGAGGATTTCTGAATGAAGATGAACATATCAGCAAGCATCTTCACTCCTGACTTTATGATGGTGGCCAGCAGCTAAATGTGAGTAGGCTGAAGACTCAATCCTGAGTAACTTCTGCCAGAATATTCTGGGGCTGATCTGGTTGACACCAAACAACCACAACCATCTAGTTTTGTTGGGCCCAAATATAACATTTAAAAGACATTTGGACAGACATTTTACCCATCCTAACCACAGATAGGAATGGTTTGGAGGAATAAGGATCAAAATCAGGCAAATGGGACTAGATCAGTTTAGAAAACCTGGTCAACATGGAAGAGTTGGGCCAAAGGATCTGTTTCCATGCTGTATGACTCTCTAACTCCATAAAGTATAAATCCAGCCAATGGAGAATGTTCCCCATAATTTGGTTGACTTAAAATTTACTTGGGGTCTTTGATGCTGTACTTTGTCAAATGATGACCTTATGTCAACAGCAGTCACATGCACTGCACCTTTGGAATTTAATTCTTCTCTTCACGTTTTGACCAGAACTTTAATGAAGTCTGGAGTCAAGCAGTCCTGGTAAAGCCCATTCTGAGCACTGATGAACAAGTTACTGAGTAAGTGGTGCTTGATAGCACTGTCATCCATATCTTCCAACACGTTGCCACTTGAGAGCAGATTGATGGAGTGGTAATTGGTGAGAATGGATTCAGCCCACTTTGCAAATTTTCTCTTTAAATGACAAGGCTGATATTTCTCGACTAGCCTGAAGGAAATGTTGAAGTGTACATTTCCCTGACCACAAATGTCGTGGAGCCATATATTCACTAACTCAAAATTGCCAGTTAGTTTGATAAGTAAATTCTTCTTGGTGCACAGGAAGGATTTGTTTCTTAATTTATGAGTCACTGATAGACAATGTTGGTTTTTGGGTTGGTCTCATATTAAAGGAATGATTAGCTCCTCAGAACCACCCCAGCATTCTAAAAGTAGATTATAAATCATATTCATTACTTTCAGCTGAATTTTATTGCAGGCTCCAGCATTGACACAGAAAGTGAGCCCCAAGCCTGCCCTTATTGTAGTTGGACCAGTTTTACTGAAGGTGGTCATCCAATTGGCTCCTTGCAGGTTTGCTGTCCAATTAAGGGTGCAAATTGCTGATGCTGCCAACCCAATTAAAGGACACCTCTGAAGACTCTGTTGTGGCACCAGGAAAGGTGGCTATTGTCAGGGCAGGTCAGAGATTTTAGGACACCTCCAAATGTGTAAATTAAGAATTAGAACTTTAGCAGCTCAAAGTTTGTTGGGTAAACCCCTCCAGTGGAGATCACTGGGGCTGCAGAAGAAGCTGCCCTCCCTGACCATCATCTCAAATCTTGCCTCCACTTCCAATAGTCCAGCTGGCCACCACGAGGGGCTGCCTACTGAAGCTGCTCCAATCATACATGGCATCTCATTGGAGTGGGCAGCCATTCCACTATGTAGCCGACCACTGGAAAACCACTCCGGCACAGGCAGCTCAAGGATGCTATCACCCCATCTCCCATCCTTCAACACGATTCCCCATATTTAACTTCTGCCTTGCTCCTACAGCAACTATCCTATCACCATTGGTTTGATAAAATTCTTCCATTTATCACGTACTCAGAAATCACAGCACAAACCTTAAACCAATACCTTTTATTATAAATATTTAAATATTTTTAAAAATTAAATTATACCACAGCTGAATGACAATTATTTGCTCAATTATATTTTACATCTTTTGAAAAAGAATTGATTCACTTATCCTGTGAAAAATGTATGATGGGAATGTTCAGGGTTGTACATGTCTGTTGAAAGGAAAAATGCTTAGAAAGAATCTTCTTATGCTTTGAAAAATATTGCACACTGAATATCCAAAAATGCTTTTGGAATTAAGTCTTTTTATTTAATTCTTTTTCATCTCATTGTTATGACATATAAAGTTGCTGACCTCAGTGCTCCAGAATGTGGCTAAATTAGAATCTTTCTTCACCATCATGTCTGGCAGGTTCCACTTCTTGTAACGGCCACACTCTGACCTTTGAGTGGGAGAGGTCAGAAACAGGTCAGGCGGAATGGCCTGCCTGCCATTTCCTACACCTTTTGACAGCTGTAAGTAGACATCTCTTTAACCATTTAGTCAGCAAAACAAACCAGATCACACTCCGGGGGAGCTGAAGCATGTACCTTTCACCACACAGCAAACATAGCAGGCCATCATTGCATCCTTCACTTATTAGCGTTAAATTGATTCCTGAATTTGTCACAGCATTTTTTTCTCTTTTGTCTGGGTGCACCACCTAAAACTGTGTAATGGCCAAATAAAGAAGTGTTAATGCCCCTATGGATAGCTCCAGCTGCTCAGGAACTAACAATGCATTTTACATACCACAAATTTCTAAGTTACTTTTTCAGGTTTGTCCATTTGTGCTTTCATAGTTCTCCACACTTGTAGTATGTGCAATGAAATTCTATTCAAATTGACCAGTCTTCAGCTTACTCACCATACTTTGAGACTAAAAGGATATCAATTTTAGCAATCATTTCCTTTGTTTAAATTTCCAACACACCTTCTCCATCTGTCAAACCATTTTAGATCCCCACTGTTGTCACTGACAAGTACACTTCTTCATTTAACTTGGAGAATCACCAATTTTATTCTGTCCACCATTAGTGTTGACTTCTGATTGATGGACGTCATGTGTCTACTTGGCATAGTTGGCTATATTTCCCCTGTGAACCAAGGAAAGAGCACTACACATCTGTTTAGAAACCTGACCAGAGCTGGCAGAACACTTCTTCCATAAGCAAACAAATTTGATGTGAAGTTAGAAAAGTTACCAAAAACCTGGATCCTTTGCATGTTACAGCATTATTATATTGCTAGAGTTGCTGCTAAAAATATTTTACCTCCTAATATTTCATTAAACTAGATTTCATACTTGTGTTTGACAATTTCTTCAGAATAAAATATTTTATTTGAAACATCCTCAAGTGACCACTAAGATATATGAAAGTGATTGCACAATTTAGCTACAACAGAAATATAAATTGTCAAATATATATCTGCAAAATTAAGAGTTGTGAGATTGTAGTTCATTCCCGTGATTTACTCAATGCTAATATTGTAACCTCAGTTAAGGGCTTTCTGATAGAGATCATAATAGCCAGGTTCATTACCTGTTGACTGGATGAAGAGTCATATTGACAGAAGCTTAAGCACAGATCTCCTCAGGTATCAGATTTGGCTCAGTCGTAGCACTCTCTCCTCAGAAGGTTATAAGTTCAAACCTCACTCAAAGACTTGAGCATATAAACTACACTAATGCTTAGAATGAAGAGGGAGTGCCCTTGTGTTAAAGATGTAACCCTTTCAGATGAGAAAGGAATTAAGGTTCTGCCTACCCTCTCAGGTGGTACTATTTGGAGAAGTGCTGAGGAATACTTCGAGTTAAAAGCAATAAACAGATTAACAGGGTACTTATCTAATTGTTTATGGGGCCTTAATATGTACAAATAATTCAGTAGTGTTAACAGTGAATCAAAGGAAAAAATATGAACTTGTCTTTTCTCACAATGCAAGATTTATTGCTTAATTGATAAGTCGTCACAACTATTAAGTCAAAATTTTCCGGTATAGATTTGGCGTTTGGAAATTTCACCAATTAGGAAGTTGGGTGAACTTGTATGACACCAGATTCTGCTTCTAATTTGATTTTGTTTTATGCATAGGATAACAGTTCACACTGGAATAACTGAGCCCAGGGCAACAGACATGGTACTTTACAATATCAAATGAGGGATATTAGTGTTGGGAAAGAGAACTGTTTTCACTTTTCTTATTCAGTGTCAATATTAAGTACTCCCAGTTAATTGATTGATTGTTTGATTGATTTATTGTTGTCACATGTACCTAGAAAGAGTAAAAAAATGTCGTTTTGCATGCTATACAGACAGATCGTACCATACAAAGTGCATTAGGGTAGCAGGAAACAATGCAGAATACAGTGTTATAGCTGCACCGAAGGTACAGCGAGAGAGATCAGAATTAACATTTGAGAGGTGAGTTCAGAAGTCTGATAACAGCGGGAAAGAAGCTGTTCTTGAATCTTTTTGTACATGTATTCAAACTTTCATATCTTCTGCCTGATGAAAAAGGGTAGAAGAGTGTATAATCAGAGTGGGAGGGGACTTTGATCACATTGGTTGTTTACTCGAGGCAGCGGGAAGTATAGATGGAGCCAATTTATAGATGGTTGATTTGCATGAGGGACTGGGCTATCTTCACGACTCTGTAGTTTCTTGCAGTCTTGGGAAGATCAGTTGCTATACCATGCTATGATGCATCCAGATAGGATCATTTCTACGGTGCATCTATAAAAATTGGTAAGAGTTCTTGTGGACATGTCAAATTTCCTTAGCCTTAGACACAATCATGATATTGTATTTGAGGAAGGCAAGGAACAAAATCTCACAATCTATATTACATTTCTAAAAATATTAGTCTTTACCATAAAGGGTTGATTTGTTCTGGATGATTTTTTGCTCCCACAAACTAGACTCCCCACTCCAGTACAGAATCCAAAGGGTCAACCTTTACAAATGAGCCAGAGGTGTATTTGACAACCAACAGTATTACATTCAAGCCCAATGACCCAGAGAGGCACTTCTGAGGAGGACCCACCTGATAAAATTTAGGATTGAAATTGGTCATTTTAGTCTTGCTCGCGCAGAGGCACTGCAGCCAACTGTGATGGTGGCGTTCTTCTAACTAATAATGGCTGATTTAGCACAGGGAAGGAATCAAACGTTCTGGTCCTCATGAGTCAGCTACATGCTAATTTCATCAACTGAGAAACCTATACCAATTCAATTTGGAAACATGGAAATAAGTCATTAAACATGTACCTCAGGAAAGGAGTCTTTGAAATCAGGCAGAATAACATTTTTTTGAATAATTTTGTCACACAATGACATCAGATGAAACAATATTTCATACAGAGAGGGGATTATTTTGACATTGCCAGCTAACAGGACAGAATAACAGCATCCCGCCCAATAGCAGGACAGAGGTCTTGATCCAGACCAGTATGGTATACCATCAGGTCTGCCTGAGAAATCGGGAATCAATTGTTTCAGGATTTGATTTTAATTATTTTAGCCCCTGACATTCACCTTATCAGCAAAGTGTCGGTGGTCTCCCAACTACAGAGCAGCAGTATTGTGTAGTCTCTCTGTTTGTGTCTGAGTTAGAGCTTTCTCCATGACTTTGCAGGTGTAAATTTGTCCATGTCTCATTGAAGGTAAATTGTTTAGTGGCTCAGTGGTTAGCACTGCTGCCTCACAGCACCAGGGACCTGGGTTTGATTCCACCCTTGGGCAACTGTCTGTGTGGAGTTTGCAAATTCTCCCTATGTCTGTGTGGGTTTCCTCTGGGTACTCTGATTCCCTCCACAGTTGAAAGATGTGCAGGTTAGGTGGATTAACCATACTAAATTGCAGGGTTTCGGGGATAGGGTAGAGGATTGGGTCTGGGTTGGAAGCTCTTCAGATGATTGGTGTGGTTGATGGGCTGAATGGCCTACTTCCACACTGCAGGGGTTTGATGATTCTGAGGAATTAGAGACCGGCTGTGCTTTTGTATTGAAATAGGTGGACCAGGGCAGTTATCGGTGATCATCACTCCCAGGGACTTGATGCTCTCAACCGTCTAACCCTCATCAACATGGAAACAGACAGGGGTGTGCACTCTGCTCTGCTTCCTGTAGTCAATGACCAGCTCCTTCAATTTTGATGACTTTGATGGAGAGATTGTTGTCTTTGCACTATGCCGCTAAGCACTCAATTTCTTTCCTGTATTCTGCCTTGTCATTGTTTGATATCTGACCTACAATGTTGTGTCATCAGCACAATTGTAATGGACTGGGGCAGAATTTGTGAGTGTATGAGGAAAATAGTAGGGCGCTGAGCACGTAGCCTTGCGGGCACCATGGTGGAGGCGGTGATGTTGCCTATTCTTACTGATGGTGGTCTATGACTCAGCAAGTTGAGGATATGGTTATAGTGGGGGGAGCCAAGACTTAGGTCTCAGAGTTTAGAGATAGTAGGAACTGCCGATGCTGCAAAATCTGAGATAACAAGGTGTAGAGCTGGATGAACACAGCAGGCCAAGCAGCATCAGAGGAGCAGGAAGGCTGACGTTTCGGGTCGAGACCCTTCGTCAGAAATGAGGGAGGGAAGGGGATTCTGAAATAAATAGGGAGAGAGGGGGAGGCGGATAGAAGATGGATAAAGGAGAAGATAGGTGGAGAGGAGACAGACAGGTCAAAGAGGCAGGGTTGGAGCTAGTAAAGGTGAGTGTAGGTGGGGAGTTAGGGAGGGGATAGGTCAGTCCAAGGGAGACGGACAGGTCAAGGAGGCAGGATGAGGCTGGTAGGTCGGAGATGGGGGTGGGGCTTGAGGTTGGAGAAGTGGATAGGTGGGAGGAAGGACAGGTTAGGGAGGCAGGGACGAGCTGGGCTGGTTTTGGGATGCAGTCCGGGGAGGGGAGATTTTGAAGCTTGTGAAGTCCACATTGATACCAGATGAGTTTGCTTGGAATTATTATGAACCAAGAAATTGAGTGCAATTATAGTTTCAAAATTGTGTTTGTGGTATATTTGCACATATCTGATATGAAGAATATTGCACTTAACATGCATAGAATGTATGCAGAGCAGGTAAAATGAAACTCTGATGGAGTGCTAGTGCAGCCATTTTGAAATTCATTGTTCCATTAAAGTCTGGCCATAACCTCAACAAATCAGCGCATATTATACAGCACAAGTTATCTTTTCTCCAGTGTTATTTTGAAGGAACAACAACTACTGACAGGTTAACCTCTCATTGACCTCTTCTGACTATTCCTACAGTTCAAAACATGATTGGTGCTTTCAGATATATTTCCAAAATCAAAAAGCCTTACAGGGCGGTGTAACAAAATATATTTAGCTGGCTTCAAGACAGTTGCTCCAAAATAGGAAATACTTGCTGTCATTCTCAAAATCATACATGATTGGGGAAATGAGCAGAACAAACTGATGGAGGAGTGGGGAACGAGGAGGAGAAGAAGGTAAAGAGTCTTTATCTCCTAAGGATGTTCAAGAAGGAATTCTCCAACCTGCCTCTTAGAGGTAACAAATATATGAAATATTTGTGCTTTACTAAGAAGTCTTGACTTAAATCTATCCACCGCTGTAACCACAACTTCACACCTAAAACAAGAATCCTCATAGATCATGGTGCCATTTATTATATGCACTTTGGGGTTTTTCAGCACTGCATGCCACCGCTTCCATGTACCAGATCTGAACGTGATTTCACGATCATTATGTGTCGGTGGCATGCGACCAGAGAGAGTGGCAGGAAATATCCGTGATCTATTAATTTAGTTGTAGGCCTGTGTGCCAACTGTACTACTGACAAAGTAAATGATGGTTACTGGATGACAAGGCCCATTTACAAGTGAAATGGCTCATGATTCTGTTTCATAACTTATGTACATGCTCAGCTTGCATACAGTGAGAGCCAAGCTGCAACTTGAGCAGATAATTGTTGTGCCGAAACAACAAATTGGCTACTTACAACACTCTGGCAGAGACCTTTAGTGCTTTGCTGCGCATGTCTCACAATTTGAGCTGGGATGTTGCATACTGCATAGTTCTGCCATCATGAGGGAACAGCCCTAGTCACCATCTATTGGGCAAGAAGCTGAGAAGCAAGAACACAAGGAATCAGAGTTTTCTCCTTCTCTCATGACCCACCTCATCAGTTATCCAGCTGAATCTTCCTCACAAGACTGCTTGTGAAACCATTGTTTGCCACTCATTGAAAGATTTTAATGTATTCCCAAACGGAACAACTTTCTCATTTGCTAATTTTAGACAGGTGCTGTAAACATCACACATTTTATAATTGCTTTTTGAAAATCTCCTCTTTAATCTTTATTTTCATATATGTAGTAAATTAGTACTACAGAGCTTGAGTATTGCTGAGAAAAATACACATATTTTGTTGAAGCTTTTCATCTTGCACTCATCAGGTCAATTTGCAAGAATACCATCAAAAGAGAAACACAACATTCTATACTGTATGAGAGAAGTGTTTGTGAACAAATGGACTGGATTGGTAGAAGTCTTTCCAGGAAAACACAGACATTAGTGATGATTGATAATGAACTGCCAGCCTGACAATCCCAAATTGGTTGTTAGCATAATGGCAATAAGAAGTGTTGTGCACTTGACTCAACTAGAAATCACATATATTCATAAGGAGAGCTTTGTTCTTTGCAGATAGAAAAAAAAGTAATGCACTGCACTTGTCTCAATGGAACAAAATAGATGTCACCCATTTTCTGGGTCATTTCTCAGGGCAATGCCTATACCAATCAAAGTCAGCCTGCCTAGTTCAAAATCTAGACAAAGTCTGGCAGTTAACTGTCAATCAACCTGAATTTGGTGCATTTTCCATGGCAATGTCTCTACCAATCAGAGTCCATTTTGCAATCCGCACTCTCCCTGCATATAGTATAAATGATGGTTTTCATCTTTATCTGTATTTTTGTGAACTGTCCTGATGAATGCAAGACAACATACTGCTACAAAAAAAAGGTCTTCTTCATACCCCACACCTTGTTATCTCGGATTCTCCAGCATCTGCAGTACCTTTTGTCTCTTCTTCATAAATGTTTGCTAGTTTGCTTCACTTACAGCATTGCACATTTGAGTTGCTTTAACAGAGGTGTTTTTTTAGCTGAGATTTAAAAAAAAAATGCTTGAAATCTCATCTAATTGCGCAAAATTTATATATGTTATGATTAATTTTTGGCTGAAAGCTTATTTTTAAAATACCAAAGATATGCATGTTAGTTTAAATATTTATTTTGTACCAATCATCATTATATTCTGTTTTTAAACTACAGAAGGGCAAAATGTTTTAAACAAACATTTTCATTACTTTGCACAATTATCAGAAATTTTTTGCCAACACAAGTTCTACAATGGAAAACAGATCCAAAATAATTTAACTTGGAAGGCACTGTTGGATTTCAGGTAACGAAAATCCAAGAAAATCTCTTTAAAGTTCGGGTGCAGATCTTGAAGTGAAGCTGTCAGAGTCCCATCTGTGCACTCCTGTTCAGTGACCAAATCTTTTCCACCATGTCTATCATTCTTTCAAGATATAATGACAGCAAATGTTCCACTATTAAGATCAATACCCTGGTCATTATGTTAGCAAAAGAAGCAGCAAATCACATTTACTTGGATTGTCAGACTCATTACTATAAGCAGATGGCAGGCTCATGCACAACAATACAGGGAAGAAAAGACTGACATCACTTCAAATTAAAATCTGTAAAACTAATATACACTTCAGACTTTGGATAACAGATGAGCATCCATTTCACAAATATTCTTTCTTTATTGGCTATATGCAGAATGTGCAAAAGACAGCAATACATGGATGCAGTAATGCTCAAACTATACCTTTTCTGCAGATTTTCTGATTTGCATTTTCATCTTTACACTGATTCATGAAGGTGCATAGCCAAGTGCCTTATTAATATGCAAACAAGGGTATCATGATGCACATGGCTTATGAATTAGCATTTCAGGATATCTGCTATCAACAGGGGTTGGTGTAATTGTGAAAAAACAATTAGCTGGTTTGTGGTTATCTTCTTGAAAAACAGAGAGATGGCCAGTTGATGATTGTCATGGAAATATTAATAATGGAAACAGTGAATCGGTAGACCAGAAAGTATGAAAATAACTACTGTCATTGTTTTGCAATTCCTAAATATTTTATAATCACTTGCTTTTTCAGACCTGGTCAAACATTGCAAACATATCGCAGCAGTTACAAACAATGAAAGACTTTCGCATCCCCCAAATAAGTTGGAAGATTTCCTCCTTGCACCAGGTCCAATTACTGCATAAATTCTGATTTTAGAAAATGGGTTTATGATTTTGATGCTTACTGAAAAAATTGTCACCGTTGTTATTCTGTTATAATAATCTGGTGTAGATAAAAAGTATCCTGACTATGATGATACCTGTGGTCCCCATATTATGTCCTGTGATTCCCATACATTCAAAATAATCAAATTTCTAAACTCAGTTTCTGGAACTTCATTGACTGTGTTTCTCAGATCAGACCATGTGGGTTTTCTGATACTTTGACTCTAGTGTAGTGGTGAGTAATCTGGATAACTATGGAGACAGACACATGAACATATAGTTACATATATGTATAGGTCCAGAATAATATAACATTATCACTATCACCATATAAGATGTTTATGACAAACCTCAATTCTAGAAGAAATTCAGTAAGCAGCACACCCTACAGGATAATGGCTCAGATTCAGAGCTGACGTTCACTCAATGCATGGGTGAAGGAGAATCATTCTACGAGCAGACATGTATAATATTATGAATATGGTCACTTTGTAATTGCATGTGATTAACAGCCACCCCGACCAACCTTTGTACCATCAAATGATATTTCAAACTCACCCTTCCTGGTGTGAGGCAAAAAAGTGGGAGATGAAGGAGAAAACAATGCTGATATTGGCTTTACATCTCTATTTAATGTCAACTTAATCTTACACTTGCCCCCATTGTAAAGATGCCCTTCACTTTTCATTTCTGATTGTGAAATAAACAATGAGGTAAATGACCATAGGCTGCCAAGAAACGCCTAGTGTTTAACATTGTTAAACAGAGTAAATTCAATCCTAGTCAAGTAAACAAATCAATGCTTTGGTTTGTTTCTTCCAAGTGTGTCAGCCATGGTCCACTGCAAAATGTGTTTGTCCCCGAGCTATCAGTCATACTTTTCCTGGCAGGACAAACATTCAATAACTAAGGCCTAGTTGCCCACTCCAAAAAGGACAATGGGAAGGAACTGGCATTCCCATTCAGAGGAGAAGGCCAAATGACAAATAAAATAAGACAAATGGTGTGAGTGATTATTTCCTCAGATACTAAATCAATGATGTTATTATCACTACAATTATAGCACTGATATAAACAAATGCCACGTGCTTAGTAATAAATAGAGAAACCCAAATGAAACAAAGAAATCAACTGATTTTACAATGACTTACAGATTGTTTTTAGAATAAAAATGCTCTTACAGCATATAAAATTATTCACCTTACAGTACGTAGTTTAAATTGATAATGTGAAGCAAGAAGGTAGTGATGAAACTGCTTTCGGGATTTTTGGTGAATTAGTCTTATACTGTGTCATGGCCCTTATTTTCTCCCTGAGAAGTAAAACATGCATTTTTTTTTTCTTTCATCATGACTGGTTATATTTTAGATGTAGTAAATGGACAATCACACGTCAGAAAAATGTGGGGAATATAATCAAAAAAAGGAAGAAAAGAGGGGATGCTCTTCGTGTTTTACAATAGATGTTGTGTCAGTTGAGCTTGCCTTTCCTGTAACCCACTTGACAACTGACAGAATTGGATCTGACGTCTGTTTAAATTCAGCTCAATTTCACTTCCTATTGACTTCAATTAGCAAAATATTTCAAGGCTATCAACTAACTCATTGAAAGTATTCAAACTATTATTAAGTAAACTAAACACTATTTGAATCAATATAGTTGTAAGCTATACCAGAAGATATGTAATACTATTTCATGGTGCTAAAAGCAGCAAGGAATTCTCTTTGAAATTAATGGAATTTACTTTTAAAAAATTATGAAAAAATTTCCTTTGATTGAAATTAAGAACTAAGATGTGATGGCAAGTCTGATTCAAATATCATTGCCATCTACTAACTGACCAGACCCTTTTGACAGTTGTATTTATTGAGAAATGATATGAAGAAGGTACTTGCATTTCAAACATTGGTTTGAACAGCATTGACAAATCGGATCAACTTGTAAATGTGCTCATGATTATTTATATTTTTGAGCAAATCACAAATTGCAATTGCATGAAGTACTGACAGACTCTGGAAGGTACTTTCGAACAACTGATGTGAGCAATTGCACTCATTGATAACTTACAACAGTGGACATCATCAGGGCATTCAAGGTGAAGTTTTCCAGCCCCTGAGTGTTATGGGCAATATTGAGTCTTCTCTTAATGTTTCAATGCCGAGTTCCAAATCTCAATAACAAATAATAACTACCTTATTTGCATTCATTTTTGTCTCATTATTAGCTAATGTTGCCTAATTTTTATGCAGTTTGTGATTATCTCACACACTGCCGAAAAACTAGATGGTGGTTAATTTCTGACAAGTTAATTTCTGGAAAGTCAGGTGGTTACCTGGAGGATGCAACTCACTGGTTACTTATTCTGTCTTAAGGTCCATTCACCAACATCACGTTATATGATCCAAGAGCATTGACTGCCTCATCCATGGAACATGGCATTAGCAAAAGACCAGCCTCATCAAATCATCATGACTCATATTGGATCAACAGACAATATACTTACGTATTTCACCATTGCATTTTGAGATCACCTTACATTGTAATACTCCTGCCAGGTTGTGCTGCAAGCTGGGACACAACCATCTCATGCACCTGAACTTGATTTCTTAGCATTCACTTACTTTACTGTTTCTTGGCTGCTCACAGCATCTCAGCCATTACTTGTTTTTTTTTTAGCTCATTGCTGCTTCAGTGAGAACTTACATGGTCACAGTATCTCTGACTTACTTTTCAGCACATACAGAAAAGTAGGCAGCTTGTCTGGCTGGTGACACCAAACAGTCTGTCAAGGGGAACAGACATTTTGCAGTTATCAATTATGGTATTAGAATCCCTACAGTGTGGAAACAGGCCCTTTGGCCCAACAAGTCCACACCGACCCTTGGAGCATCCCACCCAGACCCATCCCCCTAAACACAATGGGCAATTTAGCATGGCCAATCCACCTAGCCTGCACATCTTTGGACTGTGGGAGGAAACTGGAGCACCCGGAGGAAACCCACGCAGACACGGGGAGAATGTGCAAACTCCACACAGACAGTCACCTGAGGCTGGAATCAAACCTGTGTCCCTGATGCTGTGAGGCTGCAGTGCTAACCACTGAGCCATCGTGCCACCCCTGTGTATCATACCATACAATATTAGACCTACAGTATGTCAGCAGCTTATGCAACAAACACACTGCATAGGATTCAACCAAAAGTCCCTGTATGAAAGTCAAAGGAGAGCAGTTCTTAGTGGAGTCAAGTAAGTGTGTGATTGCTCAACAGTCAGTGGACTGGGTCATAACTAGGTGGCCCTGTCCTCACAAGTCTATCCAAAGGGATGCCCATGGTTGATCTTGAGGGTTTGAGCATTAAGTGTCAAGGACAGTCATCAGGGGACCATCCATGCTGTGGAGCGGAAAATGGGAAACTGAAGCCTGTGCATGAGCTGCATTCTGCTGTGACAATGATTGATAAAGGCAGTGAAGGGGACAGTTCCAAATGTACAGGCAGGACCTGATACAGCATGGTAGGGCAGAGGATACTGAGGAAGGAGGGTCTTTTTGGCAATCAATAGTTAGGGAGAACAAAAGTATAGGATAATATTTAAATGGAGAAAAGCTGCAACACAAAGGGAATTGGGGTACTTGTGAACAAAACACAAAAAACTAGCACACAGATGCCACACATTATCAGGAAGCTAATGGAATATTGGCCCTTATTTCAAGTGGGTTGGAGTCTAAGAGTAGGGAAGTCTTACTGTAACAGTATAAGATGGTGGTGAAACCACATCTGGAATATAACGACTTAGATTCCCTTATTAAAGAAAGGCTTTCAGTTCATTGGAGATGTTTTAGAGAAGGTTCACTTGAATGATCCCTGTCATGAAAGGATTGTCTTATTGGTAGTGCCTAAGCAGGTTAGGAGTCTACTCAATGGAGTTTAGAAGAATGAGAGGTGGTCTCATTGAAACAAATAACATCCTTAAGGGGCTTGATGGGGTAAATATTGAGAAAATGTTTCCTCTCATAGGACAGCAAGGGATCAGATAGCATAATCTCAGAAAAAAAGGGCATCCATTTAAAATTGAGAGGGTTATGAGTCTTTGGAACTCCTTGCAACAGAGAGCTGAGGGGATAGAGTCCTTGTGCATAGTTAAGGCTGAGATTGATAGACTCTTGATCGGTAGGGGAATTAAAGAGTTATGGGGAAAACACAGAAAGTGTAGCAGAGCAGGCTTGAAGGACTTCAGAATCTAGTCCTGTTCCTATTCTTTATGGTCTTATTGGTTGCTGGGACAAGGACAACATGATTGATGACACCTTTACGGAATGTGATGACTGATGAAGAATGTGGATACAATGCAGCCCACTCTTCCACCATGGTCATTGTGGAATAGATCATACAGCTCCTGAAGATGCTTGGATTGCCCTGGCAGGATCTTGCAATACTGTCCAGATACAATGTGTCACATAATCCTGGTTATGCGGTGCCCTGAACATCTGCACCATAAAATGAAAGGATGCCCTGGATGCTGATGAGCTGAGAGGGTGACACTGTCTTCCAAGGATTGAAATGAAGACATTGAAAGGGATAAAACATCATATTGAGAATTCCAGAGCATGTATCATTGGGTACAAGAAGTGAGGCAGAACTTAATTGAGAGATAGTAAGAACTGCCAATGCTGGAGACAGAGATAACACAGTGTGATACTGGAGGAGCACAGCAGGGCAAGCAGCATCAGCGGAGCAGGAGTGTTGAAGTTTCGGGTCAGGAACCTTCTTCAGAAATCATCTTAATTGACACGCCTTTCCAAGATGTATGAATTGAGTGAAGACAAAATCCATTTGATGGCACATGTTGCAGCAAAGACAAGCAGCCCCTATTTACTGGCAGAAAACATGTAGAGTTTTTATTTGTTGAAATTTCTTTGCCGATCCTGTTGTGCAATAAAAGATTCTAAAACCAACTGCTTGAATACTTTATATTATCTGCTGTTCCCACATTCAAGAAAGAAAACAATGTATGTTGTCGTGAGTGTTAGGGAAGAGTGGTAGTAATTCTCTTTGGGTTATAACATCAAATGCCACTCAGGAAAGTTAGTTTCTGAGGCTTCATTTGTGATCATGTATCTGAGATCTCTGTAATAAGTTCTTCTTAATACCAGTTTGAGAGGCATCCCAAAACAGATCATTTTGACTCTGTCATCATCTTTCAGCTTTCAGTGTCTGTGATTTCACACATTATGCTGAATAAGCATGTACCATTTCAGGATACTTCACAACAACATGTTAACAAATAAACCATCTTTTCCTACTATGAGGCAGATTGTAAAACCAAATTACTGCAGATGCTGGAATCTGTACTGAAACAAAGAATGCTGAGGATCACAGTGGGTCAGGCAGCATCCATGGAGGGAAAATAAACTAATGTTTCCAGTGTAGATGACTCTTCATCAGACCTGAAGTGAAGTGTGGAGGTGGCAGCATTTATGCAACAATGGAGGGGTGGGTTGGAGTGCAGGTGGAAAAAGGGTGTTGACAGTTCAGATTAAGTGATCAGAATGTGAGAATGGCAGAACAATGGTGTGTCTGACTGCCAAACTGGAAAGAAAAGACAGTCCCCTGGGAAGGAATGGGTTCACAATTCGAAGATGTTGAACTCAATGATGTACCCATAAGGTTGTAAAGTGTCTAGTTTGAAGATGAGATGTTGCTCCTCCACCATTTCAGACAAATCCAGCAGAATGCTACCACTGAATACATCTTCCCCTCACCCCGCTGTCTGCATTTTGCAGGGATCATTCTCTCCAGGATACCCTAGCCTAGTCTTCGATGATCAACATCACCTCCTGCCACACAATACATTCCCATGTTACCTCAGAAGGTGCAACACTTGCCCCTTCACTTCCTCCCTGCTCACCATCCAGGAGCCTATACAGTCTTTCCAGGTGAAGCAGCATTTCACCTGTACCTCCTCCAATCTTGTGTATTATATTCGCAGCATCCAACGTGGTCTACTCTACATTGGCAAAACCAAGCGCAGACTGGGTTACTGCTTTGTGGAACACCTCTGGTCCGTGTGCAAGCATGAACCTGACCTTCCTGTATCTGGTCATTTTAGCACAGCATCCTGCACACATGCCCACTTGTCTGTCCTCGGCATGCTGCAATGCTTCAGCAAATCACAACAAAAACTGGAGGAGCAACATCTCATCTTCAAACTAAGCTCTTTACAACCTTCTGGGCTCAATATTGAGTTCAACACCTTCCAATTTTGAACCCATTCCGTCTCATCCTTTTAGCTTTACCAGTTGTGTTCACTGTCCCCAAGTCCTCTCTCCTCTCCCTCTCCCTCTACTCAACTGGGACTGACTTTTCTTTCCAGTCTGACAGTTAGACACACCATTGTTCTACCATTCTCACATTCTGATCACTTAATCTGAACTATCAACGTCCTTTTTCCCCCAGCACTCTAACCCCCCTTTTCTATAGTATGAATGCTATCCCCTGCAGACTTCACTTCAGCCTTGATGAAGAGTCATCTAGACTTGAAGTGTTAGCTTGCTTTCTCTCCATGGATGCTGCCTGACCCACTGTGATCCCCAGCACTTTTTGTTTTTACAATGAAGCAGAGTTTGGTTGTAAATAGAACACTGGACATCACACATTCTTGAATAAAAATGCACACCTCTGCAAGATGGAATGAACTTTTCCTGCAGAGAAATGTGCACTCATAGATAAACATATATCGCATATGCACTAAATGGCTGTAATGGTGAAGCAAGAGTGCTGGCCAGGCACTATCTCAAGACACTTACATTATCTCTGATCGAGTGTTGTCATCATAAAAATGTCAAGTTGAGTCCATCCTACATGAGAAGTTTAAAAGTGCATAAATGTTTACAGATGTGATAGAGTCTTTACAATGATTTGTAACTCATGCGCTTATGTACGCTTGTACATTTATTTCTCTCAGTATTTTCTTGGCTTTCCAATATGCCTAGGTGCAATCCCAGGTCCACAGCTGGGGTGGAGAGAGTATGTTCTGCAGTTTAATCTATCGGCCTAGAAGATTTAAGCAGACAACTGTGGCAGTATTTGCAGTTAGACCCCAGACATGCTTAATGTCAGACTCACTCTCTATGGATTCAACTTCCACAGGGTTGAGGTTGTCTGACAGGGTGGGGTTGAGGGGCTATACACTTCCAGAGTGTCCTCAGAGGAACTGACTAGTCTAGTAACATTGCCACTGCTCCATGACCCCCATCCTGCCAGAGTATTTTTTCAGTTTCAAAATTATACATTATTTGTTTTAAAATGTTTATATACATACGTGGTCTCTAAAGCAGTTTGGTTCTGTACAGTCTTAGCATATGAAGAACAAGCATGCATCGGAGTTTGACTTTCTCAACAATTGCAATAAACCCAAAGGCATTTCGTATTTATACAAGATAATGTTCACATATATTTGAGGCATTGGGGGGTCTGATAACTGAACAGACCCCCATTGTGCTTTGACTGAAAGAGCTTAGATGGTGGTCTTTCCCCACCTCAGCATGTAGTCCTGGAACTTGGAAAGTGCCAGTCTGCAACAGACTGTTGAGGTCAAGTCACTACTCTGGAAGATCAACAAGTTTTGGGCAGATGAAAGAGCACCTTTCACTGAGTTGATGGTCCTCCAGGCGCAGTCGATATTTGTTTCTGTGTGCATCCTGGGAACAGATTGTAAAGCACAGAGTCCTATATCAAGGATGTGCTCAGGATGGACCCCGACAAAAATGCATCTCTCTCCAGACTTCCTTTGCAAAGGAAAGCAGGAGATGTGTAACAGTCTCTACGCCCCTGCAGCCACTTTGAAGTCAGTGTGTGGTGGCGCAGAGAGTCTGGGTGTATATGAAGCATCTCACAGATAGAATCTCAGAGAACTACTTGACAGGATCCACCCTCTCCTTCTCCTGCAGAGTCTTGAGGATGCTACTTGCTGACCACTTCCTGATCGACTTGTGTTCATAAAGGTTTCTTCTTGCAAATTTCTCTATGAAGAACAAGTGATATGGAACAGTCCAACTACTTGGAGTGTTCGGCAGTGCTGAGGCCAGTCCCATCCTTCATAACAAAAACAAAGTTGCTGGAAAAGCACCTGTGAAGGAAAAAAACAAAGTTAACGTTTTGGGTCCAGTCACTCTTCCTCAGAACTGATGGTGGCTGGGAAAATGTCAGTTTATATGCAGAAAAAAAGGGAGGGGGTTGGGGTAGGGAGTAAACGATAGGATAGAGCCTAAAGCGAGAGAAGAGCAGCTGGACAGACAAAGAGTTGATAACAATCAGGCCGGGAGGGTGAATAGTTGTTAATGTGGACTATTAGTGACTAACAACAGGTGGTGTGTAATGGCAGGCTATGTGGTCACAAGGCCTGGTGTGTGGGGTGGGGGGCCAGGATATGAGAGAGTTTAGGCCCTAAAATTATTGAACTCAATATTGAGTCCGGAGGGCTGTAGGATTCCCAAGCGGAAAATGAGATGTTGTTCTTCCAGCTTGCGTTTGGCTTCGCTAGAACACTGCAACAAGCCAGACACAGAGATATTGGCCAGAGAACAGGGTGGTGCAGTAAAGTGGCAGGCAACAGGTAGTTCAGGGTCTTTTTTGCAAGCAGAATGTAGATGTTGTGCGAAGCAGTCACCCAGTCTACGCATTGTTTCCCGAATGTACATTGTGAGCAGCGAATGCAGGAACCTAGATTCTGGGAAGTGCAGGTGAAGTGTTGCTTCCCCTGGAAGGTAGGTTTGGGCCTTTGGATGCTGGGGAGAGAGGAGGTAAATGGGCAGGTGTTAGACCTTTGCCGGTTACAGGGGAAGGTGCCGTGGGGCTGTGGGGGTGTATTATGGTGAAGGAAGTGTGGACCAGGGTGTCCCAGACGGATTGGTCCCTGCAGAAGGTGGACAAGGGAGGGGAGGGGAATATGTGTCCCATCCTTCATAAGACCAGAGACAGGTAGAGGGGATTGGGGGATTGTAAGGCTACTTATTCTTTGAGTGTCAATTAATATCTATTAGAAGAGGCTAACTGGAATTTTAGGTTCGACTTCTCAGGCTCCAGAGGTTTCAGAAAATCGGTCAGCTGCCTGCAAGTAACCTGTTAGTATGAGTCTGGGGGATCAGCACTATAGGCAGGCTTTGAGGCCCTTCCTGCTTTCCTGAAAGTAAATCAAGATACATTATTTGTTCTGGTTTTTGCCTAGGTTAAAATCTTATACTCCTGCAAAAAATATTGGGACAAAAATCAGCTTTCAATTTTCAAGCGTTTATTCTGTTCTTTTTCTTCGGGAATTCCTTCAAAGTTTATGCGTAATGATTGTTTCATTTTTCTTCCCATTATAAAGTCACAAGAAATCTTGAGAGCCAGAAGTTGGCTCTTTAGGAACAATGCAGGCTTTTCTTGTTCTTAATATTCAACACCTTATTTCATTGGTTAAAACCTGCTGGCACATCTGGCAAATTCGAACTTTGGTTTGTGTATTTATTTGACATTGGTTATTTTCCCATTACATACACTGCTCCCTTTTCCGAAATAGGAAAGAAAACTGGCTAATGTGTATAATAGGGGAATGGATGGCAAGAGCAGCCATAAACTTCCTACCCAGTATTTCATTTCTGAGGTGGCAGGAAAGGGAGTTGGTTCCTCTTCGATGCCATCGAATCCTATCGTGTGACCTTTCCACCATGTTCCACACCTTCTCAAAGGAAAATATTCTGCCCTTTATCTTGGTTAATTTTTTCTTTTGTTGGGAAGTTTTCCTAAGACTTTGGGTTGGCATGTATCAAAATAAATGTAATACTGCTTTTCATCTTGTTTTAGTTGATAAAAACTTTTGCTTTGGAGCCAAGTCTTTTGCCAGTTATAATGTACTATGAATCCCAATTGTTCTCTCTCATAAAAACTGACATGACAACCTCAATAACCATTTCCAATAGTCTCCCAACAGAGAGTGCTGCAGGAGGGAGCCTTTTGTGAACTTCTGTACGCTTCTGTACATTTCTTGAATTCTAATCCACATTGTTTAATATGCAGAGGTTTGTAAAATGTATTGAGACAAACTGATGCATTAATTTTACATTTGGAGGGCTGTTGGTAGCCTTAAATAAAAGTAACCATTTGGGAAATGTATTTGAAGTGAGAATAAATGTTTTGTTCTGCATTAATCTGCACACTGCAGTGGGAAAAATCTCTGTACTACGACTGTAAGAAGTAGGTGATTGCTTTATTCAGTAGTTGGAAGTTGGAGTGCATTCAAGTCGATTTTCCACTTTCTGCTTTTATATCCATGACAGTGTTATTGAACAAGAAATAATAATATCCTTGACTTGATTTAAAAGTGCTCCTTTTAATGATAAGGCTGGTCTTTGCAGAACTCCCACCACCCACATTACAGACATCAATTCTGCCCAAAGTCAATGGGTTCTCACAGCATAGAGCATAGCTTTCCAACTGTAAAAATGGTCACAGCCAGGGCTTTCAAGGTGAGGGAAGTAGTTCCACTTGAAAAGGAAATGACTGGCTTGTTGGATCCTGACTACTGACTATATTTGCTACTTGGTGCATTCAGGGGCAGTACCATTCTTTTGTTTCTGGTTGGGCTCCTTTTTTTATGAGTGCAGCCTCTTGTCTCCACGGATGAGCAAGTGTGCTCAGAAATGTAGCAGAGCAGAAAGTCCTCCTTTTTTTTGTTATTTCTTACATTTCATTATTTAATTTCCCTTTCCTGTGGTCAGGAAATAGAATTTCACCAGGCACCATGTGTCTTTGTAAAGTAAGCAATTGCCTCTAATGGAGCCACTGGCAGCCAGCGCAATAAAAGAGATTTTTGTTTCTCACCAGATAGAAAATGTGCCAAACAAGTGTGAGTGTTCTTGGTCTGTGAGTCTTCAATAACAGCGAATAGGTTCCAGATTCCAGCTTTGTCATTTCAGCATTTCTTTTTAAGGGAGGAAAGAAAATTGATTTACATTCAGTCAGATTCCATCAGAATTGTTTATTTCACATCGAAAAAGAAACTATCTTTTCTGAATCACCAGATTGTGTTGCATTCTCTTTTCCCATGTATTTAATAAGAAGATAACAGTTCTAATGAAAGATAGAACTAATTACTACACAAACTAATTAGCTTGGGGGATTTGAATATTTGTCTTTATATCAAAGGCATATCAACTTGCAGTTGTCATGGAAAATTAGACAGAACCGCAAAATGTGATCCAAAAGCATTAATAAAGATCTTAGGAGCCAATGTATTAGGAATGAACTTTGACATACTTGCTCATGAAAGAAAACAGTGGTCCTGGTTACCTCCTGTATAGTTTTCTTTATGTGGCATTTTCAGATTTTTTTTTAGAAACATAAACACTTCATTTTGAGTAGTAAACCTAAAGCCAAATGGGGCTTAAATTGGACATGTTCCAAAAACAGTTGTGGTGATCACAGACGGTGCTTATTGTACACACTTATATTGTATTGCATTGTTTGTTGTTTTCTATGATTGCTGCATGAAGCCAGCACTACCTGCCATGCTCATCGGCACCGTCATGAGTGGCTGCTACCACGTAAATGGGAGATGCATTGTAGCTGCTAGCTGCAAACTGCAGAAAATGGGTGCCAAGTTTTTCTGACAATGGACTTGAGACCTTAGAGCGAAAGAGGAGCATTCTCTATGTACAATGGGGTAAGAAACCTTCTACACATATGTTCAAGAAACAGAAGGTCGAAATAGCAGCTAAAGTCAATGAAAACAGTTTTGCTGCAAAAACACGTTTGCCGTATAGAATTCAATAAGTTATCAAGCTGAGTAAATTCGAGTTTCAAATGGAATATCCTAGTAACTTGAAGTATTATCCATTGAGGGAGAGGACATCACAGAGGTAGTCACCATGACACTATTAATGTTATCTGAAAACCAAGTCCTTTCACTCTCATCCCTTTTCTCCCTCATGGCATTGTCTCTTCTGGCACACAGGATGCAATGAAGTAAGCATGCATTTCTTACTTTCTCCATCCATCAACCCTTACCAGCACTTAATTGTCATCTTGGATGTAGTCAGAAACTTTTCTGGTGGAAGAGGAAGAAGAGAAGACAGTGAAGGAGAAAAGAGACGATCTAGCAATTTCACATTTACAGCTGCCAGCTCCAATACTGAAGCTGTGATTTTCCCCATGGAGCTGGAAATTTGAGTTGAAAAATCCCCTGATTTAGCTGTACAATTTCCAAATCAAATAACCCTGCATGCATAACTTTCACTGCAGTGTTGGGCTAGCTGGGGTGTGACTATTTTGGGTTGCCACACGCAGAAGCAGTTCAGAGGCAGCTGTGAGGCAGTTGAGAGTAGCAGTGGGTGCGTTAGAAAACCGTCTTGATTCTCCATGTACTTAAAAAGCAGTTTTTCCATCTGTCCCTCATTCTTCACTCCTCCCCACTTCACCTTATCTCCCTGTACCACATACCCCCATGTCCCTTCATACCCCTTACCTAGTCTATGCCTCCCTCTGTGTGTCAGTTTCACCCGCCATTTCCAAAGACCTCTAGAGTCAGCTGATTGTGCAAAAATCCTGTCCTGCATTTTTTAGAGATGCTGGTGTTAAAGGCAGGACATGCACTTGCTGAGTCATTGGGCATGAGAGCAATTGCAAACTTATTGAGGATCAAAGATGTACATTTGTTTCAGCTGTAGAGGAGTCAGATAAAGACAACATAACACGCCTGCTGGGAATGCATGAACTTCCATGCTATTATGTGTCAATCAAAAAGCCTGGACTGCTGGATCCCTGGTCAATGCTGCAGTCTGAAGTGGGACCTTCTAGCTCCAGAGATGCTCAGGTTTGCCATCCAATGCTAAATGCATTCTCTCTAAATGAAGTTCAGCAGCTTTCTTTCAACAGTGCTTCAGCTGCTAGGTAACACCTTGTGCAATAATGAAAAGAAGTAAAAGTCATTCAGAAGTTGGACACTAAGCAAATGTACATGTATGTTTAACATAATTTTGTGTCCATTAGTTACCGAGTTCATTTATAAAATTGGAGTTATATTTATGGTTTCTGGTGGATTTTATTTTTTTCAGAGTGATAATAGAATGACAATCAATCATAAAGGAAGAAGTCTGAATTGTTGCTGAATGAGATGTGTTTGAGATAACTTTTAATATTCATGAAAATTCCATTCATGTAGGGCCATTAAAAAAAAGGGGTTGTCTACATTGTTGTCTCTTATATCCTCCCTTATAATTCCAATTTACTTATCTTCACCTTCCCTGCATACTAGCAACTTGTCCTGCTCTGGATGGCCTCTCTTCATTCTCACAACACAATTCAATTCTCAGAAAAAATCCAAATAGGCCATTCATATCCGCAAGCAACTGCATTTACTTCATTTATCTCTGACTTCAGCATTGACAGTTCTTACTAGCTTTCATTTACTATGATGTTTTATATGACAAAAATGTTCTGCAAGACCAGTCAGTCCAAAAATGTGTACACTTATCCTAGCAAGTAGAAGGAATCATCCAACAATGAAATTGGAATTTGTTCATGATCCATTTAAATTTCAGGGTTAAGACATGAAATTGGCTGGGCTATAGAATTAGAAAATGGCTTCAAGGGGCAATGGCTTAAAATCTGCCTCTGCAATCTCTCTCATGTTATCATCTTGCTGCTCTGTATGCTAGGCACGTATGCCTTTGCTAGAGCTGCTTTGCACACTCTCCATCAGAAGTGTGCATTTATACCTTGGATCTCATTTTCCAGTTTAAAATAGAGGCTCTACTGGCATGTCTAATTTTACCGCAATATTGGTTACACTGTTAACTGACATCCTTCGAATTGAAGCATCATTCCATCATCGGTAGTTATAATTTCAGATGTCAAAGCCCTAATCTCTGGAATGCACTTCTTAAAACTTACCACCTCAGCAACTTTACACTTTTATAAAAAAAAACTGCTCTGAGGCTACAGCTCCACTTGCAAAAGATGACAAATCTCCACAAGCATCTCATTGGTAAAATTTGTTTGTAGTTTAGGTTCCGAGTAGGTGAAAGCTCCCTGAAGATCTACCTGGATGAGGGTCCTCTTAAGAGCTCTTTTCCTGCTCTTCCTCATCCTCTTTCTGAAAGCTTTGCATTTTGTCTTGTAATCCAAACAAAAGTGCCGGAACGGGACAAACAACATCCGTAAAGAAAGAAACAGAGTTAACATTTCAAGTTCAATGACTCTTTAGGAACAATAGGGGCTGGAAAATCATGATTTTTATGCTGCTGACAGAGAGGGAGGAGGAGTCAGTGGAGTGCTAATGGTGGTAAAGAAAAAATATGAAATGTAAAATATATATAAATGAAGGACTGAAAGAAGAAAATGAGTGTGCTTTGCTGACAACAAAGTCAACCAAGACACAAAAAGACACAGCTGTGAAGGAAATGTAAGAAAAGTGGTGGACAGACGTCATGCTCTGAAGTTGTGGAACTCAATACTGACGTCTAAAAGCTGTAAAGTGCCAAAATGGAAAATGAGGTGTTGTTTATCCGGCTTACATTGAGATTTATAGTAACACTGCAGCAGACTGAGGACAAGAAACGTGAACATGGGAGCAAAATGGTTCATTGAAATGGCAAGCAACTGGAAAGTTTAGATCATTCCTACAGATAGAGTGGAGGTGTTCCACAAAGCAGTCACCCAGTGTGTGTTCGGTCTCACCAGTGTAAAGGGACCTGCATTGTGAGCAATGAATAAAGTAGACTAGATTGAAAGAAGTACAAGTAAACTGCTGCTTCACCTGGAGGGTGTGTTTGGGGCCTTGGAGAGTGAGGAGGGTGGAGGTGAATAGGGAAGGGTTACATCTTCTGTGATTGCATGGCAAGGTGCCATGAGATAATGAGGAGGTGTGAGGGTGGATGGAAGAGTGTCACAGATTTCTAGCATCCCCAGTTACTTGTTTTTATTTGAGTGTTCTCTTTTGTGTTTTCTCTGCTTATTTTCCCTGTCATTCTGCAGGCCAAAGGGGATGGTAACTACAGCACTCATGACTGAGAACAAATAATCCAACTCAGTAGAAAGAAAGCCTTCACCACATGCAACATTACACTCCCTGTCGACCTCATCCACTTTAAATAGCGGTAGAAAACTCACAGATGTGCTGATCCAGAGAGAGCTAGTAGAAATCAATCAGGAACTGACTTAAAAGGAATTCATGGTCCCTTTAAATAACACAGATGAGGCTCTCTACTATTGCTGAATGCACACTCATCTGCACATTTTTAAGAGGGGTTAGTAGCTGAAGCAGCATTTCAGAAAATTATTACACACTAACATCACAATATGCCTGTCATGCACATTTCTGTTGCCTGCGTGTGTATATGCCCCATCGATACCTTAAAAAAACTCCTGTCCAGTGGGAACCATATAAGAAGTAGTGGTTACATCATGGATGCCAATGTGGTACCAAAACAGCATCCATAGCATTGAAACTGCGGAGATCATGGAATTGAATTGTGCAACTACTGTATTTCCAGTCTTTCATTTAAATGACTGAAACATGGAAGGATATTATACGGTGATTCCCATGCGAATACAAATATCTTCAGTCAATAAAGGAAAAGCAAATCAATTGGCAAAGAACATTTAAGAGAATAAAGCGAACAAAGCAATGAAATTATTATTTAAAACAAACTGGACTACTTCAATGTCTATGCGAACAAGAACAGATGATACTCATCAAATAACATTTAAGGAAATAACAGCAGAATCAGAAATTGTCTTTAGGCTTTTTTTCCACTTGTATATAAAAGTAATACCAGATGATTGAAAAGTAGCTAACGTTTCAATTTCTGCTTTAAAATAATTATAATACTGAGTTTGCAGCTGTGTTAGCTGAATATATTGGGTCAATTTTTGTTCCTTCCTTCTGTCTGGGTACTTTTCAGTCATGAAAAACCTTTGCTCAGGAAGTGGACATGATGCAAGGAAAATTTCATATCCACAGACCTTTGACACAAGGATTTACAAAATTCATGATAAATGGCCACAGAGCATGTGAACATAGGAACAGAATTACGCCAGTCAGGTCTCAAGCCTATCCCATCATTCAATTAGCTCTACATGGTGTGAATTGGGTGTAAAGACTAAAAGGTCTTTGTAAATTTCTCCTGTAGAGCTAGTATATTTTTACTTATGTTGCCCTATTAGCAGTTTAATGTTGGCAAAGTGGCTCCTTTAGGTACTTTGCATTAGATTCTGAGAAGTGGGCAATTTAAATATCACATGCATTTAAGAAAAATCTATATGCAGAACTCAGGAGCCATAAACCTAGGGACTATAGTGCCACTGGCCATGAAATGGGAGTGCAGTGTCCCAAAAATGGAGGACAAGCCACCTTATGTCTGACCCACAAAATACATTGTGTTTGTACTGGCAATGTGTAAACATCAAAAGCATACAGAGCGGCAGATCACATTGTTATTCCACACCTAATGCCAATTAGCGATTTGGCAGCCAACACACCATTTTAGACCTTGCCAATGCTATCTACATTTCCCTTTAAATACTCCCAGCTGAACACTACCACTGATGAGCTTTGTTCTTTCATTTGCTGTTGCAGAGTGAGTGAAAATATTGTGTAAAGTAGGAGTTTTAGGAGATCTAAACATTGTTAGAGTCAGAAGGGTGTGATGCTGGACTTTTCGAAGCAGTTCAGAGGATTCTGAGGGCTTGTCAGCAGAAAGTCCATTATTTTTAATGGGAGCTGTAGTTGCAGGCCCTCGAGGGCTGCAGCATGACAGAAATGTGAAGCACAAACAGCAGAGACGAGAAACTATACATAGAGTGAGGGAAGAAAGGTTCCTAAAAATCCAGTGAAGGTTTTCAGCAAGAATTTCTCCTATGTCCATCCCATCCAGAAGCAGGGTGTATGGCAGCTATGAAATGTCACTGATTGAGCCACTTTCTCCAATCAGATCAAAAACAGCACAATCAGTGGCAATGAAGACAACCATCGCCCACAACGTCTCGGGGCCCTGCAATTTCTTCCCTAACTTCTCACAATGTCCTAGGATATACTTGATCAGGTCCTGAAGATTTATCCACCTTTAAGTTTTTAAGTCCTCCAACACCTCCTCTTCTGTAATGTGGGCTGTTTCCAAGGCATCAATATTTATTTCCCCGAGTTCCCTAGTCTCCATGGCACTCTCCACCGTAAAATCTGTCGGGAAATATTTGTTTAGAATCTCTTCCTTCTTCTGTAGTTCTGATGAAGTAACAAGGAGCATTGGTCATGATGTGCTGTGCATAAGCTTCCAAAAGTCTTTGATAAGGTGCCACATAATTGACACATTCTTGCATTGTTTCCCTTAACTCAAAACAACCACTCTCAAACTGAGATAATAGGTACTGCAGATGCTGGAGAATCCGAGATAACAAGGTGTGGAGCTGGATGAACACAGCAGGCCAAGCAGCATCATAGGAGCAGGAAAGCTTGACGTTTCAGGCCTAGACCCTTCATCAGAAATGAACCATCAGCCTTCCTGCTCCTCAGCAGTGTCCAACACTTTGGACAAGGTCACAAGTCACATGACACCAGGCTATAGTTCAATAGGTTTATCTGAAATTACAAGCTTTCGAAGCGCTGGTCCTTCATCAGGTAAAGTCACCTGATGAAAGAGCACCGCTCCAAAAGCCTGTGATTTATAATAAACCTCTTGAACAATAACCTGGTGTCATGTGACTTCTGGCCTGGTACCTCAAAGGCTGTGGTCTTGTGAGGCAACAGCAAAGTGTCATTGATGAGTGCACTCTGAGAGAGGACAGGATGTTTGTCCACCAAGGACCTATTGCCACTCCACTACAGCAGTATCGAAGTAGTCTGAATCAACTGTGAATATCAATTCACTAGATTGCTGTTGGAATCTGAGATTTGCAAACATAACAGCAGCATTCTGAATCTGCATGGCATCAAAATTCCATGGTATGGCTTGCATGGCAGCAAACACGAATCTAAAGACCTCAGTATGCAGACTGGAGATGTTGGGTGTGTTCCAACTTTGTTGTGGTGCAAGTTGAGATATTGGTCGCCAGACACTACCAAGTTAATTCAGCAGGTAGTATCATAGTTTGGCATTCAATACGAGAAAGAATAGGCTCTAAACTATTGACTAAGTCCTATGCCAAATCACAACCAGTCTTCTCCATGTTTCTTGGCATTTGCCTTTCAGCATTTTCCATACCATGCTCCATTGGGACCTCCATCCGAGTGCTTTACAGCAGCACACATCTACAACCTCACCTTTTGGGGAAATGGCACAGGCACTATTTTGTCTCACTGGCTGGTTCATGCCCAGTGACTCACTAACTATTTACCTCTGCTGGCATGATGTCACCCTCCAATGTATGTGCAGTAACTACATCTGATCTGTTAGCTGTAAACAACAGATTGACTATTCGGGTTCTTTATTAGAAATATCCTCTTGCTTGTGTCATTTATTAGGAGGTTCCATTGACCATGAGGTGACAATTCTGGGTAGTATGTTAAAGCATAAATGCAGAGGGGGAGGCAATGGATTAGGTAAAAAGAAAGAAATTCAAGGCCCCAGCTGGCATAGAATTGCAGATATCCAGATGAGAGTAAAGAAAGATCCTCGCACTTGGTAAAAATATTTTCATTCTTGAAAACAAGCTGAATCACTGCTGGCCAATCAAGTTTCAGTGCCATCTCTTCCAAACAGCTCAGGAGGGACAACTATGTCATCCTATGCCAGTTGTGTATTGCTACCTTCTGTACTGTGCAAGAGTGAGGGGAGATTGTTAGTAGCATTGCACTGTAGTTTTATAATGTGTCTATCATTCTTGAATAGCTATGCGGAAGCTGCAAGGTATGCATGTGAAGCTTACAGCACTGACAAGTGTGAGAGAGTGAGGCCGAGCATCTGAATACTTGGCTTAAGTCCTAATTGCTAAAGACTGATGATGGATGATTGATATGAGCATGGTACATTAAACAATGTGTGAGGCTTGGGGTGAGATGGATAGCAATCAATGTTTGATTTTGGAGCACTTGAAGATGTATTTACCGACCTTGGCTACATTTGCAAGATCATTGAACTTCTTCCAGTAAGGCAATAAAATCCTTGAGGCTAGCATCATTCAATTGACAAATATGGCTATCTATTCCCAGTCTTCCTTTGCAGTTTGTGCCTGAGAGTGTCACCTGGCTTCCTGCAAGATCAGTTCTTTGTCCATATTTCCAAGTGTTGGAGATCAAGGCTGACAGCACCACATTAGAAGGTATTGGAGAATTTGTCCTAGCTCCATTAATAAGGCTGTAGCTTCTACGAAACGATTTTGTAGACAGTTCCACCACCTGCCACACCCTGAATACATCTTTCTTTTAAGAAATCCAGGTTGGCTTAAAGAAGGGAAGACTAACTTTTGCTTGTGGTTGCTGTGAAAGGACCTTAGTAAAGTGATTTGCATCTGTGCGCCTAAGCTTTGCAACAAGACAGTAGAACAGGCTGAGCGTCACTCAGCCTGCAACGCTATTTGAAGCCAGCTATACCGTTTTAGAGCCTTACTCTTTAGCTTAGTATCCTCTCTTGTACTTAGACAGTTGAACATGTTTTAAGTGGCATGAAATACACTTCCACCAGTTTTATTAAAAGGATCAGCAACTACTTACAGGTTAGTTGCTAGACGATTTCATCTGACTATTAATACAAATCTAGCTTTTTTCAAGTTTCAAAGGTCTAGAGGGAGTGGTTGTGGTTGGTGTTGAAGGACAGTTTGCTGATTTTGAGGCTTCGGTACACATATTCCCAGATATGGATGCATTATTCAGCTTTCTTCTTGGAATAGAGAGTAAATGTAAGAAAGAGCAGAGGCCGTATAAAGCAGAACAAACTGCTGGAAGAAGGAAATGGAAATCGGAGAAACAGGCTCTCAGCAGGAGGCCATACCCACCCAGAGTGCTTCAGGACACAAACTATAGCAATGAGGTATGTCTTTCCAGTGGTTCAGTGGTTAGCACCCCTGCCTCACAGTGCCAGGGACCCAGTTTCAATTCCAGTCTTAGGTGACTGTGCAGAGTTTGCACATTGCATGGGTTTTCGCAAGGTGCTCTGGTTTCTTCCTGCAGTCTAAATAAGATTAAGTGGACTGGCCATGCTAAATTGCCCCATAGCGTACAGGGATGTGCAGGCTAGATTGTTTAGCTATGCTTAATGCAGGATTATGGGGCTAGTTTGGGGTTGGTTATGTGTGGGATGCTTGTTGGAGGGTCAGTGTGGACTTGATGAGCCAAAAGACCTTTTTCCACACTCTAGGGATTCTATGATTCAATATGGATCTTGTCATTGAATGCCAACTTTTGAAGCCACAATTTAAACATCAAAACAGGCAAAGACCACACAATCACTGTTTGTGAATGTGACCATGGCTATGACTGTTAACATATCTTGTTCATTTCAGCCTGATGCTAATGCTAGGAAGAAAGCAAAATCTGCGGACCACTATTGCATAAGGGAGGTTATTAAAACTGTCAATGCAAAGAGAAGTGAATTTGTGTTTTTCTTGTAAAAAATAGGTTGAGCATGCATACGATCTGTGGGCTTTGCAGATTCCTTCATGGCGCCGATTGCAATTAATTCTACACACATCACTCTGCAGTACTGTATGTCAACATTGCCAGACAGTGCAACCAAAAGCAAGCAGTTCAGCATAGGAGCTCTGGAAGCAGTCATTGTGCATTCATTCTGCAGCAATCCTCTATTTTGAAACCAAAGTTTTGAATGAAACTATGCCTTTTGAATGCAAAAATTTTTTTTTAATTTTCTCATTGTGCTTTTGTCTAGGCTAGCGATTCTACACAGTGATGACTCGGCGATTGCAGCATGGCTGATTGAAAACCACTGGCATTCAGTGGAGGAGATTGCAGATGGCATTGCAGGATAACCTTGAGCATCTCAGGTCATTGAAGGGCAGGCTTCAGATCACAACATCTCAGAATGGCGAGAAGCAGTTTGAGCTGGCTGACACAATAACAGGGGAAATTACAGAATGGTAATGGTGAGATCACACATGCTGTCATCCATTGAGGTCAGCAGGCCTGTGCTCCATGGAACCACTGCTACTTCCTGGCAGTGCTTTTGTATTCCTTGTAACCTGCTGAGAGAGAGATTGCTGGAGTGCTGTCACATTCTGCAAGCCCCTATAAGTACTGTTATTTACTGCCTTGACGGTATGGTTTTTGTGCATGACTTTACTTTGAGCTTCAACTGCAGGACTCAGACTTTTGATGGAAACTGCTTGTCCTGCAATGTGCAGGTACCCTGTGCCCATTTTATGTGTTGCACGCATCATGCCACACTACAGCTGCTTGCTCATTTACATGATTCTTCCATGCAGCTATCCCTAACTGCACTGTTCATTGGTTGGATGCATCATTTACAAATGAGCATCAAAAAACACTTCCCAAATTGATGCTTCTGTTGCTTTGTGTGGTGTCTGAACCATAAATGCTTGATCTGTTTTGTCAGTTTCATTTATGTACTCTAATTGCTTGGAAACTCATACACTGAAAGCATGTTGGAATACTGGAAAGATGTACTGGCATACTTAACTACAGCATGCACCAACAAACAGATATGACAATTATTGAACAATTAATTGGTAACATTTTATTGCTGGATTTCCAAGCTTCTTGTTAAACAAGATATTCACCAGCATCTACTTATGTTATATGAATTCGTTGTCTACCTAATAAATGGTACCTCACATTATTGCCAAATAAAGTAAAGTATGTCTGAATCATATTTTGAAACAAATAAGATTCGTAAACATAAATCTCTCCTCAGCTCTGCGTTAGTGTTAACATCACAATTACAACCCTACTTTCCTGAAATTGAGCTACATTTGGAAACCATTTATTATATTTTATTAACTAAACAGGTGAACACGAGTCATTGAGAGTCATAGACAATCCAGATGAACAAAACAATTAACATGACTTCTATGCCTCAATTATGGGAACAACGTGGAATTTGAACCATTGTTGCCTTATCACTTCCGTATAATCATGAAGTAAATTAAGGGGTTTTCTAAGTAATTTAGCATGTATCTATATCTGTAATATATTCATCTAAATAAAAAGACCTTCTTAGTCACCTGTTATTTGCTGCCTTTGGGTGCTTTTTCATTTCCCTTTAATCTTAATGTTGTATCTGCAGAATTTTCTTCAGCAAAAGACTTTAGTTGTTCAAGACTCTTTGCCATAGTGATATGATAATCAGATGGAAAATTAACCATCTACTCTTTGCCAATTTCTTTGGAACTGACCTAATGAGATGATTAAGTCATTGGAGAGATATATGCATCTCAAAAGCTCCCAAAGATCCACTGAAATGAGAGAAGATAAAGACAAGATTCTTGCTTCTTTTGCTTGAAAGAGAATGAATCCATTTAACTCAGTGTAACATTGTTTTATACAATGTATTAAAGTACCCAAATTGGCTGACTGAACAGAATTATTGGCAGGTGCGCTTTGACATCTGTAGAATTACAAATGTTTCATTCTTTTATTTCAAAATGAGAATCCAATTTCTTCTTCAAGAGTACAGAAAAAAACAGCATTGTTTGAAAATTTTAGTAGGAGCTTTCCAGAAATCAGAGCCGTAGTAACTCTTTACTTACACCTGTCCAGATGGTTTGTCAAAATAATAGTTACATCGCTCGACTGCAAGGCAGACAGTAAAGAACAATTTATATAAAGTAAAATTAACTGAGGCCAACCCTCTTCTTTCCCCCTTTTGTTTGATTCTATAATGTGTTATTTCAAATTTGCCATTAAATACATTTTATGTGAAGTTCTTTTTTGCCTTGTGTTACAAATGTTTCTGCATTGCAGCATTAACTTGTAATTGGTGCTTCTCCTGAATTCTGCTCTTGTAAAAGTTGCTAACATGGTCACCTCTTCATTAATCAAACGTATAAGTCAGGTTGTAAAGTTTTAGCAAACATCACTTCTGTTCATATACTTAGAAATGAGTATATGAGCTCATTTCATATACTAATGTAATTGTTTTATTTCATTTGTTTGTGAATTCAATTGCACCCAATCGAAATGATTAAGAACAAGTATTAAGAATTTGGATATTTAAGGACCTAACACTAAAGACACCAAAATGGATATTTTACTCAACCTATTCAGACATGTTATGACATTCTTATGGAGCAAGATAGAAATATATACCGGCAGAGTGGGCTTATGGTTGTGGCTAGGTGATCAGCTCGATGAATTTGAAAATGATTAGTGTCTCCAATATAAGTTTGAGTCCTGTCAGCTGCATCGTGCCACAGCAGTAGTGTCCCTACCTCTAGACCAAAACACCCAGGTCCCACCTGCTCCAGAGGTGCATCATAACGTGTCTAAGAACTTTGATTATAACATGTATACTAGCAGAACTCTCATGTTGAATTAGTGGTTAAAATATTACAGGGAATGCAGGGCTAGTGCACAATATCATTTTGAATGAGGTTTCAGAGACAATGAAAGGAGTAGATTTGATTGATTGCTATAGGATAGTAATACGCACAAATTAATCAATTGGAATGTTATAATTGTGGTACGGGCCTAGTATTTGAGAGGCCTAGACTAATGATCCAATGACATTATTTCAAATCCCACAAAAGCAGCTGGTGGAATTTAAATTCAATGAATTAACAAATTTGGAATAGACATCTGGGTTGTTGCAAAAGCCCATTAGATTTACTACTGCCCTTCAGGTAAGGAAATCTGATATCCTTACCTAGTCTTCAATAAGATGTTTCCAGCTTTGTAATTGAGCAGTAAGATGAACTACAAACACAATAAGACATTAGAAAGGAGGAGAATTATGAGGACACTTTATTCCAGGAAGTAGTCACACTATTTGGATAAGGTTATTTGATATGGTCAAGGAAAGCAGGATGTGACTGTGACTAAGGCAGGTGAGGAGATCCAGAGTGCAGTCGCCTCAACTTTTGCAATTGTCAGGGATTTTTCAACTTGTCAGTAAGAGAGTGGAGGCTGCAGGATAGATGAGCTAACTGCCATAGTACAGGAAGTCATTCCAGTGGAGAGGAACAAAAATGAATGTTGTGATAGTAGGTGACAGTATTGCAAGGGGCAATGTAACTACAGCAAAGAAGAAGAATTTACTAGGCTGTGTTGCCTGCCTGGTTCCAGGGTTCAGAACATCTGCTCAGGGCTGAAGAACTTACAATGGAAGGAGGAGAGTCTGGTCATCATGGTTCATGTAGGTACCGATGATGTAAGCAGCTCAAGGAAAGAGTTTCAGCATAGTATAGATACTAACTTAAAACTTGCTGGGTTAGCTGAAATTGAATGTTATCAGAAAAATACAAAGTCTGCTCAATTGAAAAGTTAATTGCTAAGATGATAACCTATGACTAGAAAGGTCACTGGTTTTAATGTTACTGTGGCTGAAGGAATCCGTCTGTTAGATTGTTTTAAATTCAACAGAAATGAACTAAACTTTCACAGTATATGTGAAAGTCTGAAGTCCTGTTTAAAGCAGTCCAGGACATTGGATGTGATAAGGTGACTATTTGTCAGCTTAAAAAGTGTACCTGATAGCAGAAATATGCTGTATAAATATCATACCATTGTTTGGAGCATATACAGGTGGCAACAGTATTAGCAAGCTAAGTCTAAGGTCAAAGTTCATTAAAGCAGTGAGATATGCCTCTTTCCAGGGAAAACAAGCAAACCCTAATGAGTGAGATAACAAGCATGGGGCTGGATGAACACAGCAGGTCAAGCAGCATCATAGGAGCAGGAAAACTTGACGTTTCGGGCCTAAACCCTAGGCCCGAAACGTCA